>CM075860.1:57951981-58529481 GCA_037975125.1 Latrodectus hesperus
TATATGTTAGGCAAATGAACGGTAGATATTTATATTATTTAATGTGAAAATTCCTCAGAAATAGAATAGTCATAAATATTCATATTTTCTAGTATCCCCATCTCTGAGACAAAGTAATAAAGTGGCTTGACACAATTTCCTGCCAGATTACAAACGTATGTTATTTTGTCAAAACCCTCTTTGTAATATTAATCATAGCTTGGGACTAGATTGTAGAAGAATCTATATATGGAATAATCGATCTCATTTGATTTGAGTTAGCCCAGTTGGAAATAGCAGGTATAAATACTCGATAAAAATCACATAGGACCTTTATAACTCTTTGATGGTTGGAGCGGATGATGCTAGTTACAGTTATTATTTGATCGTGGTTAAAAATTCTAAGACTTCTCTGATGTTTTGTAATTTTTGAAATTCAATCCGTCAACAAGGTGGTAGATTCATCAATTTTATCAGAATTCCTCCACTTTTTGGATTCCTTAATTCTTGCCATGTAAAAAAACGGAAAATAATGTCACGTAGAAAATATCTTTTTAATTAAAGTATTATGCATTTATTTGAATTGGAATATGAGCGAAATCATTTCCAACGTTCTCTCTTTCTATTAAAGTAGTCATTAATGGGAAAATAAACCACAGAACACTTAGATTTTAATCTAAATATCGATTTGTAACGCATCCTTGCTTTCATGAAAAAAATTTCTCAATGGAAAACTGTGCCATCATTTCATTTGATGTGAACGAATCTAGTTGGAGAAATCTCGACCACATAATAAAAAAAGGTAAACTTATGCAAGATGATTCTGATTGCTTGGTATAAAATGGTTTCAATGCCAAGGCTAAAGATGCGCCGGCCATTGTTCGAACTTCGCGCTCTACTTCGAATTCAAAATCATTTTATTTCTTTGGACCATTTATTTTAATCTTTGGCTTTTGGATTTCTTTTGAAGAGGGAAAAGATTGTTTATCATGTTGATGTCCTTTTATGAGAACAAAAAAATTAAGTATAAGATCAGATACAATTTTTCTGGTTGCCAATAATTCTTTAAGTAATCTTTCCTGAAGGAATGGATCTTTAATGATCGTTGATAATTATTGGAAGGAATTTGATAATGAGTAGAAAAGTAATCATATAATTATGATTTTAGCAACAAAGCAATCATCTGATGATGAATTCTTTCACATTTTATATTTATAATCTCGACTATTAGAAATGAACAACAACTTATCAGTCAGATCATTGGGAAAAGCGGATGATTGAGAAATTATTATTTTTCAGTTTTTTAATACAGATATACATTTGAGAGAAACAGTCTATATGGTTATAAGAATAAAAATACTTATTATCTTTATTTTATATTTGATTGCTTTTGAAAGATCGTATTTAATTTCTTAAAAAGAATGTGGAAATAAATTATTATCTGCTTATACTAACTGAAATCTATTTAGATAATCTGAAATACAGATTAAAGTAGTACAATTGAAGTAATCAACAGTAATAAAATAAAAAATATTTTTAATGAAGCCAAACTGTTAAAATTGATATTTTTTTTATTATGAACGTTAATTCTTCGACTTACAAAATACTTGAAAAGCAAAATATATCGTGGATGAAAATTTAAAATTTGAAAAACATTTCTAAGTTAATCAGATGTTCGGAAAAACAGAATCCGTATTAGAGAGATTATTGTAGATTATAAATAAGAAAATGTACTGTTTTTTTCTTATTACTATGGTGATTTCAAACAATGTGAATATATTTTGTAAAAAAGAACATATTTTTCTTTGTTTGGAAAGGATTTCCTAAATTAACCAAAAAATATCAGAAGAGAATTGTTTGGATGCACATAACGTGTCTCTTATCATGCAAAGAAATACTTAGATAATATGTGTTGCATTTGCAAATTAAGTGTACCATAAGAAAAGACAAATTGTACCATCATAAATTATATATATATATATATATATATATATATATATATATATATATATATATATATATATATATATATATATATATATATATATATATATATATATATATATATATATATATATATATATATATATATATATATATATATATAATTAAGTGATTAAAAATTCTCTAAAATGATTAAAAATATGATATCTTGATTATATTTTTCAATCGTTATACACTATAACGTGACACTTTCATATTAATTATAGTATTATATTCAAATATTTCTTCAGATAAGAGTCATCAAAGAAATCAATTACATTCTTTTTAAAAATTATTTATAATTTTCAGGGTAAGTATCCTATAAAGGGGTGGAGGGAAAATGGTGCAAACTGAAACTTTTATTTTCGTTCACATGCAAGTCATTGATGTTTTAAATACACTTTTTTCGACTGCTCTGTTCTAATTTTGGACTATAAACTTTCATTTAAATTGAAATGTTTTAGAAAAAAAATATAAGTGTGAAAATGATTGATAAAAGGTTTTAAGAGAAAAATATTTTATCATTTTACAATAAATAAGCAGTATAAATATATTCCCCAGAAAAATGGTGATGTCAGTCTTATGGATTTTTGTATGTTGTGGCTTAAAAGACTAACGAGAAAGGGAAGAGCTTAAATGTTCACCTCGTTACTATGCCGTGGTTCAAAATTATAATCAAAAATATTAGTTATATTTAAAAATTACCAAGCGGATATAAACGCAACTAGACTTCACAGCACTTTAAGGAACCCTCTGGATATTTTTTCCTGTTATTTAGTAAGATGTATCTTTACATAAATTTTTACTATATTTATTTATAGAGCTAGTCGTCCTTATTTCATTTTCCTTATCCTTGGGAATATTTATTGTTACAAAAAATGTTATATGCATCCTTAAAGAAAAGTTTCATTCAAAAAATTATGCTATCACAATTGATTAACAGTATCTTAGCTGTAAATATTTTCACAAGAAAGCTTCCCCTATAAGGGAAACAATAGTGGCCCATCCGCTCAACCAATCGAGCAAAAATTTTAGTCATCAGCCAATATTATAATTTTTGAAGGAATGCGCTTGATATTATGGTAATTTCAAACGCAAATCTTACGGTTACAAAATTTCAAGTTTTTTAAATTCAATGCAACATTTCTTTTTTTTTTTTTGAGAAATTTGAGCAGGGCATTGATAAAAAATCACAAATGCTGTTAGAAGGATTAGCGTGAGATGAAAATTGCTAGGGTAAAGGATTTACAGGAAGAGCATTATAAAGACTAATGATAATACAAGAAAGAAAAGTATCAAAATTTTTAATAAGTTCACGTTTGTAAGCGACAATGCATTCCATGCTGTGGAAATCGTTGAAAATAATTACCAAACGCAACATAATAGGAGGAATCTGCCTTTTCGCTTTATACTTATTTCAAATCTGTTATATCTTTTGAGTCTTAGATTTAAGATAACCCTAGAAGCCAAAATCTAGAAGAGTGAGGTCGTGCTGTACAAGTAACAGAAAGTGATTTTATCATCAAATTGTTGCTACAATAGTGATCGAACACATTGGACGAAGTGTTGAACCTCATCTTGCATACATACAAGATCATTAATGAAATTTTGATGTTGTAATTTAAGAATGATTTATTCATACAATATTGATTTATACTGAGTACTTCGGTTAGAGCAAAATTTCACTCTTATAGTATTGTCCTTTACAAGAAAACTACGAACAAATGTGTTGACGATGAACATCAAACAGTCATCTTTGCTTCGTGTAAAAGCACTGGTGTTATATTGTCAGTCCAGTTAAAGCAATTTTTGGTATTAATGTTTCCAGTTTAAGTGCATCGGGATATTATGCCTCACCCGTTTATAATATTCACAATGTTAATTTCATCGTATCTCATGCAGAAAAAAAATGCGAAGTTCACGCGCAGTTGCTTATCTTTAAATTACAACATCAAGGTGGAATGAAGCTTGTAAGGAAATATCAGCAGAACAGTATTCAGAAGTCTGAAAACTGAGGTTTTTTGGTAGATCCAAACTGCAAAATGCAAGAGCAACACATTTTTTTTCAAAATGCAATGAACCTACTGTAATTGTATTATGTTTTTTCTTGCAATAACTTCAACTGAAGCTAACAGATGGCCATAAACATCGAGGTAAATAGTAAGTGCATCCCGTTCCTTCAAATTTTCTCACTAAATCCCGTAGACTTATTAAGGCACATAATTTTCGTGTTAGTTTACGATTTCAACAATAACGTTATATTCTTTCGGCAGGGTTTTTCTGATTCATAAAATATCTTTATCAATTTACCTCATTCTTTCATTCTCAGCAACATCTTGTAGGCATATTCGAACACCTGGCTAGAAATACTCTTTTAACACTGGTTTTTAAAGATTTTCTCACAAAGAATGCTTTGCACTTGGATAAATGCTTCGATTGCTACCATGAACTCTTTCTTTTTGTGTACAAAAAAGTGTTTGTGTTAGTCCCTCAAAATGGTTTTCTTTGCAAATTCTTCAGACCGTTAATTTTCGTTACACGCTACTCGTACCAATGCCATTTGTGGTTTTTGAAGACGATGTATAATTTCCGCAAAGAAAAAGTGGATGTTATATTTCGAAAATTTCAAAATTCTTTCACTGCAACCGTGTTTAAAATCATCACAATTCCAGTGAATGTTTTCAAACAATCATGTCTAAAATTTTGGTTTGACTGGTTGAGAAGATTGTCAGGTAATATTTCATACATAATAGAATTTTTGTGACCACTCATTTATCACAAAATATGTGCCGTGGTAAAAAAAGGAGTTTGACTTAAATATTATATTTCCCTTAAAGGAAACAGAAAGAACGATTTTTTTATTTAGATACAAAATAAAATTATTGAATTCAACGTATATCATTGAAACCGTAAACCATGAAATGAATCAATTTCACAAGATAAATTTTTTTTCAACTTTAAGAATCATGCTAAATGAAAAATTTTAAAATTTCAAATTTATATTTAACAAAATTATTTATATTATTTTTGATAATATATTAATGAGTAAATAGTTTTTTAAATTAAATATTATGAAAAAATTTAGAATAGGTTACAGAATAAAAACAATATAACTTATTGTGGGAAGTGAAAATATTTTTAGAAACCTCAAAACAAAAATTTTATATCAGAAGTTCACACTAATGTTTAAAAAATTGGGACACTTTAAAGTCTAAACTAAGGGTTTTTAACTTGTATCATAAGATGGAAACTTAATATAATCAATATTGAGAGTAGGATAATTAAAAAATTTCTTATTTTTAAAGTTAGTTTTTCACTGATATTCTTAGAAGAAACATGCAGAATAAAGCAAATCTAATCTTGATTTAAGCTATCATTTTATTCTTTTTTATGATTAAAATAAATAAAAATCTTTGGTAAATGAGATTGTTTAAAAGAAAAAAGTTTTTTATTTATTCATTATATGTAGATTTAAAAGGCCGAAATTCTTTCGTAAGTTTTGCACTGTAATGTATCAGGAAAAGCAATTAAATTTGTTTTTATTTTGTGTAAAAATAATTTTTAAACAATTAGTAAAAGTGGCAGTACTTTTCTCCTATTGAAAATGCGCAGTATGAATTCTATTGAAAGAAGATCTTTTCCAAATCATACTTTTAATTTTTTATTGGCTTGGAGACGAATATGAATTAATTTGAGGAGAGGCATTAATCTAACTAATGTTCTGATTTACTACTAATTTATTAATTTTTTTTCGAAAAGTGCAATTTAAACCCAATTTTAATATTAATGATCTATAGCCATTTTACATAAATTAATTCATGTACAATTTGTTTATTTTACTTTTATCAAGTTAAAAAAAACCATTCCTTGTCACATTTGAAGAGAAAATGAGAAGAGTGAAAAGTATAGGAATGAAAGGAAAAGAAAATAGCAAAGGAAAAAAAAAAAGCTCAACTAGATTTGCATTGTAAATGAATGCATATCCCTCTAAAATCTTACAATAAGGCATTGACCTAATAAAATATTGGAGACAATCTTATAAATTATTGAACCTAGTCAAATTATGTTGGTTTGAAAGATTATTACATTACAATAAGTGTAAATTATTCTTTATTAATCATTTGAAAAGTCATTACAATTAATTAAACTAATTTCATAAAATGTCAAATAACTATGAACTTTTATCATACATTTTTAAGTTACAGATTTATAAATTATATGAAATGTAAAAAAATACCGGAATATTTTTTCAATAACAAAGTAAATAAATAAAAATTCATTTACTTTTAAAACATGAGAAAGCATGTTTTAAAAATAAATGTCGACCAATTCACATTATTTTAAAAGTAAAAATATAAATAAATAAAATGGATAAAAAAATTAATTAAAAAATTTATCTTGGTTATTAGATTTTAAGAAATTTAATTGAATTTTAAAAATAGTTAAAGATTAATCAAAATGTCAAAAATTACATATGTTAAGTAAATTATGCAGCTAAGAGAGATGACAAGCTTAAATACAACTTAAGAAAATAAAGCTGATTTTGCGTAAAAATGTATTTTATTCAAATTTCTGATATTCTCACATAAAATAAATTAAGTGGAATTTTAAAATTATTATTATATATAATTTTATGTATGAGTCATTCCAATGAAATAAACACATAATATCGACACATTTTTCGAATATATTTATTTTACAGTTTATATACAAGAATAATGATGCAATTGCATCTGTTCATACAAAAGCCTATCTCTCGCATACTCGATACACACAGCAAAACAACTTGAAATATCACAGCTATAACTACATAAATGTCGTAACTAAATCTTTTTGAGCAGTTTCTCGAATTACGAGTGATTCAAATTACAATGGATTCCTCTCTAAAATTCTCTCTCTGATGACGATTAGATTTCTCGTGAAAATATGGCACAGCAATATAATGCAACTTATACAAAGAGAAAGATAAAAGGAATCCTTCCCCTAGATATTATTTTTGGTAGTGGCATCACTAAACATCTGTTTGCTACTACTAAATGTTATTTTAATCTCAAAAATAATCAGAGCAGCTTGCATACAGGCGAAAACTCGCCAATGTAACAAAACGGCGCTAATGAATAGATTTTGACGATGTAGTTGTTATAATAATTTTAGTCTAAATGGGCAGTGATGAGAAAAAATGTTATAAATGGTACCGTTTTAGTTTTTTTTCAACATGGGCAAATTTTATTTTAAATTAAGTGAATTTCAGAGTACATTTTAAGCTAAGTTTAACATGGTTTGCGAAACATTTTTGAGATATCCAATGCCAAACACAATTTGGTGATTTTAAGCCATATATGCAAACTGCATGATAAACCGTTTTATTCTTTTACCAACAGAATTACAACTATCTGAACATGTATGTTTATAAATATTTGATGTACAATATGAATGATTAATAAGTGATTTTTAAATAAATTAACTTACAAACATTTTAAATCTAAATTAAATATATTTTTCAAACATAGCATACTGTAGGTTCATAATAATTTTTACATATATTAACGTAATATCCCTAAGAATTAGGATTTTATTATACTAGGATAATTTCAGATTTGATGGAAAATGTAGCTCAATAAATTACTTAAAACCTCTTCAACCTCATCTTAATCACACCTAAATGGATTTAAACTACATTCCATTTCATGCATCAACTTCTATTCTAATTTATCGTAATTTGTAAACCTCATAAAACTCTTATTTTGTGTATTCTAAAATATCTTTAAAGGTAATAACACTTTGAAATATATGCACCAATTTTTAATTATTTAATTTCATTTTACTCATAAAAATTATAAAAAAAAAACGTTTTCAATGAAATTTTTATGATGATATCAATTTTTACAAAAATCAATTAATGCTTTAAATATTTTATTTCATTTGGATGCATGATTCAAAGTCATCCCTATTTGATTAATTTCAGCTCATTTGATTTCGATTTTTTAGTTTAGGGATTGGAAATGCATAATCAGAAATGAGATAACTTTCAATTTAGGTAAGTATATAAATAATGTACTAGTGTGTTATCAAACAAGTAATAATCATGTCAAATCTTTAATAGAGCCTAAATATGATATATTTGCGATTAAGAGAAGATAACGAAGAAAAATACGACTTACATGTCTTACGAGAGAAGATAAATGATTTTAATGTCTTAAGCACAAGGAAAATCTATTTCAATTAGCAATTTAAATGGTAAAAGAAATGTAAATTTATCGGCTGTGGCAACAGATTGAAAAAGCGTAACTTTAACACGTTAGTTACAAAACATAATGTACAGATACAATATATGAATAAATAATTTTAAAGATAAACATTAAAGATAAAACAGTAAAATTTAAAAATTAGATTAGCAGCGATTTTTATACTTTACAATGTTTTGTATAATTTTATTACCTTTTCTAGTTCCAAACGAATTTTCGATAGTTTTATTAAGTATTCTTGAAATGCATCATCTTGGGCGAAAAAATTGCCTATTTTTTGTACTAATTTTTTATTTAATAATGTATAGTATTTTATTCATGTACGGTTTATGTTAAGCCTACATGACTTTCCACTGCGCATTCAGTTTTTATAGCACTGAATAATAAATTTCGCCATAAAAAAGCTTTTCAGTTCAAGCTATTTTTAATTTGCAGTTGAAAAACGTAATTTATGAAAGTATATATAAATAATTACTATTTAATACTGTGAGAAATTTATTCTCAATAAATATAATAACTCGTTTATTTAAAGAATAAAATAGAAAATGTTTGCTTTTTCTTTTAAAAATATTCTTTACAAAATGTTAATAATGTTAAATGTTTTGCTAAAATTACTTCCAAAATGAATTGTATAATTGCCTAGATTTAAAAAGATGATTAAATTAATTTAGAGGCAGCTCTTGCAAAGCTCTTGAGCAGCAACAAATTTCCGCTCATAAATTAAGAAAAAAAAAGAACAATATTTTAAGCTCCAGTTTCTATTTGTACGTTTTCTAGGTGAAAGTAGTAAATTTTTCTGAAAGTTAGAAACTGGTTAATTCTAAGAAAGTTGTACATCAAAGTGATGCAACAGTTTATTTGAAAAACTAGTTTGAAAGATGATACCACGTGATTCGTATACTCAGAATTAGGCGATAATATTTGGCAAAGAATTTGAAATAATGTAAAAACTTAAGTTACACCAAATTTTCAAATCCTTTATGTTTCAAAATTAGATTTATCACCGTTTTGCGTAACTTTTTTTTTCATGTATTATTGTTTTTTTTTATTTTTATTTTTCTCAGTGTGAAGAAATCTTTTTTTTTTTCATATTTTAAAATTCTTCAAGAAATACATTTTAAATGAGAAAAGTTAAATTTTTCTATTGATGGATTAAAAAGAGATGATTATAATTTGGAAATATCATGTATAAGCAGATTGTTATTGAATAAATAAACATTGGACTATTCAATTGACAATACAAATTTGCAAATTTATCAAACTAGTCATACTGATTTTTTGGTTTTTTAACAATACAAATAGGACCTTGGAATACGTTCTTGAATACAAAAACTTTACTAATAAATATGATGATTTAAAAAGGTGAATTTATATACTCGAGTATATTCTAGGATAATGTAATAAAACAATACAAATTTTTATATTATTCATCTTGTACAAACTATTTGAAGCAAAATTCACCAGTTTTGTAGAATGTACCAATGAAAGAGTATAAAATCCTATAACACGCATAACATTTGAACTATTACTTTTATTATATAATTTTAATAAATACTATTTACTTTTTGCCAATTTTTCTAAATAATTACATATTCTTCAACAGAATATAATATAAACTTTCAAATAAAGAAAGAAAGTTTATCCTATAAAATCATATATTTTCTACATATTATTTAAAGAATCTCACTTCTAATAGTTATGCCTGCTATTACTAGTTTAGAAAGATTGTTTTAAAAATAAATTTTTTACAAAAAATATTTATTAATAATTAAATTTTCTTTTCATTTCAATAAGTTGTAATATGTTATTAGCTTTATATCTCACATTTAACGTGTCTATGAAAAAGTGTATTTTTTTTAACAAAATGTCAGATTGAAACACATGATATTATAATCTAAAAAATTGTTCAAGTTTGGCTCAACAATTCCCACTAAAGAGTATCGCTAAAAATTAATGAAAACCATCTCTACTTTTTATTCTCAAATGCAATAAGCTTGAAAGAAACGTAGCATTTGAGAAATATAGCATGTGCTCTGTAATCGAGGTTCAAGTGATCACAAAAAGGTGCCTTGAATCCATATTTGAACACTGTCAATCACTGTGTCTCAAAATACACAAAAATGAATCTTTTTAGAGACTAATAGTTGCCTATTTTGATTTTGATTACTAAGTTATAACTGGCTGGAGTCTCTGATTGAAATATGATTCATGCGAAAGCCTCAATGTACAATTTCTGATGCCTTTTTAAGATGTTTCAACCATACACTTAATTTGTGGTTGGACAGAATGTCTGTGCATGGTCACTACAACTATTAACTACAGGAAAATACTTTTGTGTCCAGTGAGATTAAATAACGCTGTCAAAGTCATCATGGCACTCTTGATTGTTTGCGGTATAAAATTTTTTGCAATGACTTTGACTTCTTCAGAAAGATATACATAAGGTAACATGGATGATCACAAGAAGAGGTACGAGGGACACCTTTCATCTGTATGTTTTAAACGATGAACATATGATGTTAAATGATTGTACGTGATACAAAAGATCATATTAGATAATTTCTTACAGCTGAAAGATACTTTCTGAAACTATTTGCTTTGTCAAACTTATCATAGATTGCAAGGAACATATTGATAATCCAACGGAAAAAATGAGGGAAAAAGTCAAACGTCAAATGTATCGCAGATCTAATTTGTAAATGTTCGATACTGACTTTAAAACTGTGTGGAAGCTCATTTCAAATATAGACTGATAAAACTGTTATGAGCGTATAATTCCTTTTTCAATATATCTATTTTCTTTTCATTTCTTAAAGATAAACTATTTGCTTTTCTTCCAGAAAATGTGGCGTTTTTTCCTAATTAGAGAACAATAAAATGTATTCTTTTCTTCGGCAAAATGTAGATGAAAGTTTTGGAGATCCTTCGACTTGAGAAAATGTCGTGTTCAACTGGCAAGAAGTGATTTATCCCCATTGCTTGAAAAAGTCTTTATAAAAGAATTTATTTGGTTTCTTGTGTTATCCTGAAAAAAGAGAACAAGCATTCAGTAAGTTAAATGTGTTTATGTGAAAAATATAGGAGACTAAAATAAAATAACACGCTAGTAAATAACTTACTACTGCCATAAATTAATTAATTACGTATGGAAATTGTCTAAATTCCATTTTTAATTTTTAATAAATCTAACAAGTTTATATAATAAAAGCATTTATATTTTTTTATCTGTAAAAAATATATATATTTTAATTTTAAGGATTTTGTAAGCCCTTATTTCGAAGCGATAATTTAGAGATTCCTGATTGGTTAAAATTGATTTTTGTACTTCATGTTAAATTATTACACATTAATTAAAATTCCAATCCAACATATTAATTAAAATTATATTCTATCCATTTTAATTCTATCCATTTAATTCTATCCAATTATATTCTATCCATTTTAATTCTTCACAGGTGGCCGATTCCCTTTCTGTAAGGAAAGGAAACCGAATAACTGACAAATGTTGAACGATATATCTTTATAAAATAGTAATGTAAAATACAGAGGGTGATCGGTTAACGAACAGTTCGGACTGTGAACAAATCAAACAACGAACACTCTTTCACAAAAGATGTTTGTGTTCGGACAACGAACACGTATTCGGATAACGAACTAAAACGAACGATTATAAGCGAATTCTATCCAACTTCTAGGCTTTCGGAGCATGATATGCAGGGTTGCCAAACCCAAAGGACCAAAAGTCTTTTTCTTATCTCTCTTGAATTATATTGTAAGCCTTTAATAAACTTCAACATTCTATAATGAAAAATTTGTTTTTCCAATAGAATTCATATTTCTCAGTTTTGGTTTTGATTTCATTCAAAACCGTAACTAATTTGATTTGAGTTCGTCCTACCATTCATTCGTTGAAGAAGTGGGAAGACGTCAAGGAAATGGTCTTAGAATGACACCCAAATCAAGCTAATATCTGTAAGCTTAAGGATCTTTATAACAACACTGCTATTAATCACTTCCGGAAAGTTTAAATAAAGAGAGAAAACCCATCGTCATTGAAAATGATCTTTAATGCCTCATAAATTAAGATTTCACAAAAGTCTATGGTAAATCAACGAACAGTTTACGAACAATTCAGATAGCGAATATATTCTTGTAACGGATTATGTTCGCTAACCGATTACCCACTATACATCATTTAGCCCAAATGATAGCCTTTCGGAGTGGATAATAGAAGCTTTGAGCCAGGCATTGTTGAAAAAAGGAAGTAGAATATTGCGCTCTTATATACTCTCTCTGGATACACTTCAACAAATTCTCTGATATGACGAGGAAGGATGGATATTTCGATCTTTTCACCGGACAATAGTTTAAAATTAGGAAGCATTTGACTATGTTTAGAAGTTCTGGTCAGTATAGAAATTATTATCAACTAAAATTTATGATAATAATTTCACTTAATTTAAAGTAAATGCTTTAGTGCTGTGTTAATGATATCCGCATGCTTAAATTTAATTTTTAAAACAGCAAAATATTTACGAATTTTTTTTTAACAAAAAATATATAGAATAGACATTTATGTTATATATAATTTGTTTTTAATGCATATTTTTTTCTTAACTTAAATAAAACTTTAAAAAAAAATCAAACAATGCTTTTAAGAAATAAATAATTCAAATTACGGGTACAAAATGTATGATAATTCATTTATAGTGAAATAGTTCATAAAGTAACTTACAAGTTTCTCTTTTACTGAAGGTATTTATACACCTTTAAGCAATGATTTCCAGAATCAGCGACAACGACATATCCTTCAGCGAATAATGCTAGACCTTGAGGACCATACAGAGGTTCGCCATTGGTGTTGACGAATGACAAGAAGGATCCATTACAGTCAAATACCTTTAGCAGAAATAATTAGGTCATTGTTCGAAATAATTTTAAAAATCGGGGTTATTCTTTATGCAATATGAATATAATGACACACAAAATTCAACACATCATTTTTTTAATTGAAGGAATGAGTCACTTAATTGCAATGTACAAGGTAGACAAGAAAGTTCTTGCCATTTTTAATGACACAAAAGAACATGATCTACAAAAAGTGTAGCCTATTGCTAGTCTTCGAAGTAGTCATCATCGGCATCCAGCAACCTCTGCCAACGCGTCTCCAGTTGTGCAATTCCCTTGTGGTAAAACTCAGGGGTTTTGGACACAAAGAAGTCCGCGAGTGCTTCATTGGTGAAAGATTTTCTACAAAAAAGATTGTCCAGGGAATGAAAGAGGTGGTAATCTGATCGTTCAAAGTCAGGTGAGTAAGGAAGATGACACTAAGTCTCCCAACCAAATCGCAGTATGGTATTCCTGGACAACATACGTCCTCACGTTATCGGTCAAGAACAGAACACCCTTGCAATTGACCAGTGCTGGCTCCTTTAATTGCAATGCACCTGTTTCAATTGCTGCGAGTACAGGTCCACAGTTTTTTTTATCTCATTAGTAGTAGCTCATAGTGAACCACTTGACAACTAGCACATCAGACACTAGCTTCATCACGAAGGGACAAATCTCCCAACCTAAATTTGTGAAACCAATGCCTTGCCGTACGTTCATTCACAGCACTATCCCCAAATGCTTGACATATTCGGCGACTTGATGCAGTAGCTGATAAGCCCACTTTGAAGTCGTAAAGCAAAAAAACACCAAACGAACTCCTTCGACATGTTCTCTTCACTACTGTACGAGTTATGATAGATGAGTGTCAGCAGTGCATTTGCTTTTATAAAAACTGATATCTCTACTCTCGAATGACCGGTGTCTCAATCACGTCATACACTAATTTGCATACTTATTCCCACTTCACTCAATAGCAACGTGAAAAAGGCAAGAACTTTCTTGCTTACCTTATACTTTAGTATGCAACATTTTGATTAAATAAATGATGAAAAATTGATATCCTATGAGTGAGTAGGGAAAACTCTTGGTATATAAATATTTAATGATGAATCTTGTTTTTTATTGTGCCTGAGGAAAACTGGAGACTTTTAGGGAATTTGGTAATACTATCCTAACTATCGTATACAGGGATTTATGATGTTGAATGGCATCTCTCTCTCTCTCATATAATTGTCAGACTCTTTAGTAATCCACCCTGATAAACTTTCTGACAAGCAGTACATAATCGACACTCTACCAACAAGTGTGTTACTATTCTTCTTACAACATTCAAAACTTACTTTTCAATAAGATAATGTCCAGCCACACAAGCAACATGTTGCCGTGAATTGTCAAAATTCCCCAACACTTCCTTGATAAGTAATGTATCTTGATAGCTCTCTCGTAGAGCAAATTTAGAATTTTATGAGAAAGCGATTGCTATTATCCTGAAGTATTGAGATTTAATTTTACAAGTTGGAGACAAGTTGCTAGACATTTTGCAGGACACTATCAGGCAGTGTTATAAGTTTATGCTCATTTGAATACCAGAGCCAGAGAAAAGAAAGCAACTTATGATTAGTGATTTTCCTATCCTCTAAACGGTCTGAAAAAACATTTAATTGTTCGATAATAACAATTTGTTGTTAAATTACATATAAGAAACAAACTGTTTTTCTTGTATATTTGCTACAATTCTATTGTTCTTTGTTACTATTCTTTCTGTTGTTTTTTAAAAATAATAATTAATATTAATATGTTGTTAATAAATTAATGGGTATGAAGAATACCATTATTTAATTATGTTCTTTATAATCTACTTTAATTTACAGGACAAATTTAATAATCAAAATAAAATACACTACAAATAGTTTTTTCTCTGTGGGTTGATTTTTTTATAAAATATATTTAAAGCAATATCATAAAAACACAAAAACTAAAACTATTTCAGGGTTTACAGATAAAATGATAGAAATTTAGTGTTAATTCTAAATCGCTAATTTATCACTTTTCTTTAAAAAATAAGTTAATTATATATTAGTAAAAATTTTACTATATAATATATCAATATATTTACTTTTAGAATATATCATAAGAGTTTTCTCATTAATTAGCCTAAAATATCACTGGTATTCGTTGAACTTAAATACTGAAGAGTAAGATATAACCAGCTAATGTAATACAAATTGACTGGAACATTCTATTTCTAAATACCATAAGTATTTTAAATGTGTCGAATTCTTTTTCAAATTTCGAGTTTTTGGCTTTTGTAAGACTTAAAGACCAGTAGCGATGTAAATAAATAAAAAATAATTTTAGTTATGGAACTGAATGATTGGAAAATGCAAAATGAGAATACCATGTAAGCATTCACCTGTATTCGACTGTTGCCCCAATCTGCAACAATAATATTATCTTGACCGTCAACAGCGACACCTGTGGGAGCATTGAACTGGCCGATTCCCTCGCCATTTGAGCCAAAAGAATACAAGAAATTTCCCTCTTCGTCAAAAACTTTAATGCAGTGATTGTGAAAATCAGAAACCACTAAGTGATTCTTGCTGTTGATAGTCACATAGTGAGGGCCAGCAAACCTAGAAAGGTTGCTACCACGGGAACCAAACCTGTAAAAATAGATTTTTTTAATTATCATTTTTTTTACACTGATACACAAATAAAAAGAGAAATGTAATATTAATATTTAGAAATCGAAGGGCCATGGTAACCTAGTGGTTAGGGCATGGTTTCCGTCCGGAAGGATGAGGTTCGATTCCCAATGCCACCATAGACCTACCGTGTACATGCGAGATACGTGTTCGTTAAATCTGTGGATTGGTCGTTGAGCAGTTACCATGGGTGTAATGGTCTGGAGAACATTTCCTCCCTCTCCAGATCGATATCAAATTTGAGAAAGTGGATCCTCTGGTGGTGCCATCTATCGAAGGAGTTTAAAGCAAAGTCATACTTTCACCTTCGTGGTGCTCTGGTTAAACAAAAGACGAAAGATACTGACTTAAATTAGCATAGCCAACGGCATAACGAGCTTAGCTTGTCCAAGTGTCATAAGAAACAACAACAACAGAAATCTGAAAACTTCTGGCATTATACATTACTTTCTCATATACTTTTCAGTACACATACAAACTCTATAAACATACTTATGATTTTAAAAGACTATCAGTTTATGATAAAAGGAAAATATATAAAATATTTTAAATATATAATTCATATATTTGGGCAGGCTTTGGTAGATTCAAATAATTTATAATTTGCTATATTACTAAATAAAATTAAGGAATTTCATAACTAGATTCAATAATACTTCTGGTTAAAAGAATTATTCCTATGCGAACACTCATTCCTTATTTCCTATCTTATAAATAAATATGGCAGAAGGCTTAACTAAATTAATGCTTTCTTTCATGGCTGAATTGTAAATAATAATGAATTGCCCTGAAAGCACTAGTTTGCAGGGTATATGAAAAAACGGAAAGGCGCTTTCTTGAAAATAATTTTAAGAATAAATAGTCTGCATTTTGGTGATAATCGTTCATTAAGATAATTATCCATACCTAAAAGCCTTTGTTTTCGCTACTTAGAATTCTTTTTCACTTCGTTATTATCATAGAAAAGAGGAACTTGGTTGGGGTGATGATGAACATTACTTGCTTCATTAATATCGTAGCCTTTTGAGAGATTATTACTATAAACTTTTATTTTGTTGGGACAGATTCATGCCGTAAGGAATTAATTTTTACAGAAAATAATGGTTTAAAATCATAATAATTACAATTTTAAGTATCATTTAATTTTTAAAGTGCGTTATGTTTTGATAAATACACTACTAAATGTAGAAAACGCCATATCATACGATTCTATAATACGAATATACACATGTCAAGGAATACGCAGTCAAGCAAGTTATGGAAACCATTTAGAAAGCAAATTATTCGCATAATTATAGCTCAGGATGTAAAGGAAAGAAACGATGAATGGTTCATTTTTTTATATACTTCGTGTCAAAAGAATCGTCATGCTTTACGAGCAGATTTACAGAAATAGTATGTGTACTCTTGGAGGACGAAACCTAAAGTAAATTCCTGAAATCATAGTTTCATGTATAATAGGTAAAATCTCATTGTTGCATAATTGATGAAACATACAAAATATGTCCACTAAGAATAAAAATTGGACTAGATATCCTTACCATTGGCCATACATAGACCAAAATGTATAAATAAATACATCGAAAAGTATGGAACTTTGGGTGTGTATAAATTTCAAAGAACAATTTTCATTGTTTGTAAGTTTGAAAGCGATTTGCGCACAAGCCATTCTGTAGAAAGATTGTTATTGTAGCCAACCTACTAGTGTGAAAGATTACGATGATGTCAGGGAAACCCGTTTGTATGATTCCATGATCCGATGCGGTGTTTTAGAGATGAATCTGTTTGATTAATATTCATCGGATGAGCATCCGGAAGTGTTGGATTGTCGGAGCCAGTCCAATAATATTTATGAAGGACATACAGCTCATCAACAAGTTGGAGATAATGGTTTGGTGTATCTCCAGGCATGATATCAAATCCGTCCTGGCACGTATTACACACGCATTCATGGTAGGAGGAAATGTTAAAATGCTGAAGACAGTTCTATTATTTTAACACCTGAAAAATGGAGATGTGTATTTGTTGCCAGACAGTCTCTAATTTGAGCTACTGATTTTTTACTTGTAATGTCTCCTGAATTTTTATTTACCAATCTAATCACGAAGACAGTTGATCTTTTTTGCCTATTCTTTCTAACTTCAGTCAGAAAGCGAATCATAGAAGATGATAAGAAGCGTATGGGCTTTTAAAGGATAGTAATCCTTTAAAACACTATCCATATATTAATTGAATTTGCATTTGGTAAAACATGCGAAAGACGATCCACTTAGATACCATGCATACTTCAACTCTTTTTGTACATAAAATCACATGTTTATTTTTGTGCATCATTTTTTTCCAATTATCTATTTTTATTAGATTTTATCTATTACTTTATGGGGCTACAATTTCTGCATTGAACACTGCATTTGATGCACTGTGCTTGTTAATCATGACAGTACCAAATTTTTCACTGCATCTGAAGCATGATCATATCACTCTTTTACTTCATGAAGCATATTTTCAAGAAAACATCTAGAATTAATTATATTTTTTCTAATACTACTTTAATCGCTAAAATTAATTACGAAAAATTTTCTTGACCCATAAAAAATATTTTGCCACTGATTTAATCAATTTATTAAAGTTCGTACACGCCATAATCACACTGCTTTGTTAATCTCATTGCCAATTAATAATGATGTAGTTTTCTCATGCTAATAGCTTTATTGTCACAAATTCTTGGCAACTCTTGAATGAAAAACTTGGCAAAGAATGAATAATTTGTCTTGATGGTAACGTTTTTCCTTTTTTCACACACATACATTAAATAACTTTTTTCCATTTATTTAACGCTGATTTTCTCTTTCTATAATTTCGTTATGAATATTTTTCGCTTACTTAATTTATACAGATTTAAAGGATCTTTTAACCAATCAAGTAAACTCGCGGCATCTTATATTACTGAAAATATAAAACACGCTCCACTTTTTCACTCTCAGTTCTATGAATATTATCGGGTAGCATAATTGAAAATACAGAAAAAGATTTTTAAATAAGATCATCTCTGTTTCTACAATAATAAGCAATACAATGTTAGTTGATTTTGTGAATTGTAGTCAGTGGTTTTTTAAAAGCTTGATGTCTTGAATTTTGAAAATTCAAATGTTACAGGCAATTTAGATTTCAAATGGTTTACATATTTTGTTACATTTCTTAGATTACCTTTTTTTATTTAAAATAAAATTTTAGTACAATAACCATTTTCAGTTAATACTAAGAAATATTAATTTTAATAATATATTTAATTCTTTTACAGACAGTTTAGGTAGTAATAATTTGATTGGTACCTATTAACAAAATTTTTGAACAATTACAATAGAGAAATTAATCTCTAAATCAGACCGTTGAGAAAAAATGTTTTTGAATTTAAAAATATTTTGATATTATAATTAAATTTAATTGAAATATTATCTACGACGTTTTACCTATAAAAACATACCATTTTGTGAATACATAAATAATAAGAAAATTTTAAAAAAATTCTTCTTCTTCTACAGGTTGGGTTTGTATGTCATTGGCACCTCTGCTTTAATCAGCATTTTGTACCACTAACTCCAAATCCAATGTTTCCTAGTTCCAGTTACTCGGGTCACCAACTTTATTAATATAGTCCGATAACCCTTTAATGGAATCTAGGTGTAACTCTCTAGTATGGATGATGCCTAAAGAAGTTAATCTAGGGAGGGCAAAGCCTCGCATTCGTAAATGATATGCTTGGCCGTTTCCTCTTGCATATGACATTTCCTGCAGATAGGGTCTTGCTGAAACAGTCCCATTTTATGGAGATGTTTTCTGAAATAGTAGTGCCCAGTTATGAAGCCTACGATTAAACGTATCTTCTGCCTAGAGCATCTTAGAATTTCATAGGAAATCCTTGCTGATGATCTACAGATCATACTTTTAGCGTGGGTTTGACCAGGAGATTTGAGCCAAGCTTCATACATCTTCCGTTTTACCCATCTAAGAACATTGGTTTTTGCGGTCTTCAAAAAAACCAATGTTCTTAGATGTTCTTAAAAACCAATGTTCTTAAAAAAAATTACAAATGTAAGATGAAATATTTTTAAGAAGCTGAATACGGTAACAAACAAAAAGCATCAATTATGTCAAAATCTTAAATAGTAAATGCTTGACAATATAATTACATAAAACTCGAAACTACCTGTGAAGCAATTTTCCATTTTCTTGGAAAATAAGCACGCAGTTTCCTTTGTTATCTGCAACAATAATATGTCCATTTCTGTCCACCACTACTCCTTTCGGCCCGAGCATTTTACCATATCCTATTCTGCTCAGAAATTTCCCTTTTGGATCGTACATAAACACAGCTTTATTTTCATAATCCGCGACTACATAGTTACCAGTTGTGCTGACGGCCACACCTGTCGGTCGCTGCAACTGTCCAGGACCTCTACCTCTCACACCGAATTTCATCTTGAACTCGCCCAAAGTAGAGAACACTTGGACGACTTGATTGTTGCTGTCTGCCACAACGATCTTGCCTTCTTGGGTGCAGCATACTCCTTGTGGATTAGCGAACTCACCCTTGTTCTTGCCTTTCTTCCCGACCCTTAACACTAAGTCGAACTCGTCTTCGATGGGTATGCTCCAGCGGTTGGTGCTGCTCGATCTGTAGCTGGAAGGCCTTCTATTGCCTCTCTGCCGAACACCCGTTGTCCTAGGTATCTTGGAACTGACTGGATGGTCACTGGACGAACTCTCTTCTTCAGGAAATGCTTTGACAGTGAATGGACTTCCTTTTATGGGAAATCCGAAGAGTTTAATCGAAAGTGTGTAAAGTCCTTCTTTGGGCACTGTGTACAGCAAGTCGTAGCTGCCGTTTATTTGATCGGACATCTCAGGCTTTATTGTCCAAGGAGCTATGTAGTTGTTAGAGGTGATTTCGACTTTGAAATCGACGCTGTCAGAGGTTACTATCTCACCTTTGACATCTTTGGTGATGAGGTTCACTAGAGTGGGCTTCCCCACCGTGCACTGCTTCAAACCTTCACCTGTTGCTGTAGTTTCCAGAGCAACAGCATGTGAGGTCCGGACGCTGCCGCACATTTGTATGGACTCTCGAGCCATATTGGATGTGCGATCCTCAAACTCCAGGTAATCGTTCTCCTCTGGCATGTTCTGCACTTGCATCACAGAAAATTCTCTCAGCCTTTCAGCCACCTGTTATGAAAAAACAAAGAATTTTCAAATTTTTTACTGCCTAAGACAGAAACACTGCACACTTTTAAATAATATTTTTAAACATTTAACCGCATTATCCAGCATGCCAAATTTTGAATTTTTTTTGACAACAAAGAAATGTTGCCAAGATGGCATATTGTGACATCTCGCGATGACGTAAATACTGTGATTGCCAGAATAGAATTTTCTACACAATTCTTACTGGTCTTTATCTCTATGACGTAATAAAAACCAGGTTGCCAGATAAACAAGAAAATCCGTTAAAAAAATCACCAAATTCAGAATTTTGCATGCTGGATTATACGACAGCTGTACCATGTATTTATTTTAAACAACAGCGATTAATGATTTACGGCTATTATTGCACAGTTAAATAACTAACTATTATTTAATGCGTATTTTAAATTACGAATAACAGTATATTGATTCTTCAATCTATTCATTTGGAATGAATGCATGTAATCATTTAATAAAGTAAATGAAATGCATACCTAATATTCTATGAGGTTCTGTGTAAGCAATTAAATTAATGGAATGTAAAATTTTAAATAAAATATAAGCATTATTAATAATATTTTTGTATGTTAATATTGAGCACACATGATACAAAATAATGTATATCAATTTAAACATTTTTAAGCGTAGAAATATTTAAAAATTTATAATTACATGTATAAAAACTATATAATATAGAAACTGATATTCACATTTTAATGGAATGTTAAAAACATAAGTAATTTTCTGCTTGATTAATTATCACAGGCATAAAAACGAAATTCTTTGAAATATGATCGCTTTCAAATTTCTTCACAAACCATCAAAGAACCAATATTTTATGTTTGAAATAATCATCTACTGTATTTAAGTTTAGAATAATACTTCCTGAATATACCAGCTTCGTTTTTTTAAAATTTAAATCTGTGGTTCCATGAATTTGTAGTTTACTCCCACAATGTAACACGCATTCTTACTTAGTTACTATTTTACACCAGTGGAAAACGTGTATCTAGATTTCGGGGGTCCCCCCCCCTAGTCATAAATTGAAAAGGCAAACTTTAAAGTAAATGCCCTGGAAATGGAACCAGAGAATACATTGGTTATTTTTTATTTACGGCATACAGGAATAAATAAGAACAAAAAGAAATTATTTCTGATTAAAGTTTCAGTTTAATCAGAAATAACTTAAAATTATAAATTTATTTAAACGTAAAATTATGGAATTCTATAATTTACAAGATAAAAGTGTATATTTTATGAAATAAAAGTGTATATTTTACAACTGATTAACAAATAATTTAATTAATAGATTCTTAAAAAGATGTTTCACAACACGAAATGAAGCCACACGTTGGGAGTGTAAATGAAGGGGAAGATCCTTGTGCATAAATTAGCTAAAATAAAATAAAATGTAGAATACTTTAAATTCCCTTTCGTTACAATATCATTAAATATTAAAGTCGGATCTCTTTTCAATTCCGTTCTAATACATTTCCGAGCGATGACGTATTGGGAAAGATAAAAACGCATTCGCTGAAGAAAGCGAATGAAATTTTACAATATTTTTCCAAATATCAAAAAAGTACACACCATATTTTTTTACAGTGTGAATATGAAAAATTACTGCAGGAATGGAAAAATTACACTGTTTGAATGTAAAAAAGAGGATTTGTTGCCATAAGTATTTTCTCTCTACTCCCAGCTGTAATGTAGAGATGACAATTAAATAAAGAAGAAAAGATTCACCAATTTCTTTCTTGAAGCAAGAGAGTTCCAAACATAATATTACTCTGCCTAATTTAGTTACATCACGGTATAAGCAAGCAACTTTACAGATAGTTCAAGCCTGTATTAATTATATTTTAAATTACTTTCTCAAATACTATATAACCAAACATAAAATAGAAACATAGTTTTAATTTTAAGTTAATCGGAGAATGAAGTCCTGATATAAGTTTCATTCCATTCTGTGCAACGCTCTTAGTAAAACATAATAAAAAACTTCACCTGACAAACAGAATAAGATTTTTTAAATATAGAATTTAAAGCTTAGATTTTCTATGACTTTTATACTTAATATATAATTTATATTTAGTCACATAATTCATATATATTTTTCGAATATATTAGGAGTAGCGAAACTCTTATTTCAGAAGCCCTGTCAATGAAGTATAAGATTTCAATTATCTAAGTAATCAGCAGAAAGATAGTTATGTATGTCCAGCTGTGTTGTTGTATGCGGCTCTCTGGAAAAATCTAAATTTTGAACATTTTTGTGATGGATTGAAAATTAAATTTCTCGCATTTTCTCATTTATATGAAGTATATTTAACATTATTTTGAATCTCTGATTAGTTTTATTGTTGAATATTTGTTGTTACACATTCAAAAAGTTGAGCACTGCATGTCACTAAATTTTTTGTTTTAATGCTGCTTTTCTCATAATGAAAAAATATTATAGATGTCTAATTTAATAAACTTTAGTCTCCAAACTTTGGCAAACAAGGAAATATTCTAACCAATTATAAAGGATGTTGATAAGAGTATTTTCATAAATTAGTGACTTCCATTTAAATTAATAAGATGTTATATTTACCTGTTTCGTAACACATACCATTCCATGACATGAAAAAATTTTTTCATGTTATGGATTTCATTCATATCATGAAAAATATAAAGATTTGCTGTAAAATCCAATACAGCGAGATTTTCCATCTAAGATTCAAAACAACCTGACTTTACCTGTTTGTTGACTAACAGGAATTCGGCATCGTTTTCATGGTCTAGTGCCTTCTTGGTGAATTCGCAACTGGAATTCAGTGTTTCTAAGCAGTATTGTAGCAGGCTTTTCTGTTTGTCTAAAATAGTGCGCTTGGCAGCGTAGGTCTCTTCCAGCTGCCCCAACAGCTGGCTACGCCTCAAGTGGACAGTTTCCAGCAGAAGATTGAAGCAGCTCTCGACTTCGTTGGCGGCAGTCTGGTGGGCATTGTCCAATGAGGTGATGATGCTTGTGACTAGACTGATGGCTTTCTCCACGGCAGGGATCTAAAGCAAGGAATCACAAAAGATTTACTCTGAATTAGTGATGAAGATCCCACTTTTCCTTAGCACAAAAATTAGAATCACGCTACAGTATAGGAGGACTTTGATTCAATTATTTAATATTTCATTAAAAATAAGTTTTTCCATAAAACCATTGGTATAGATGCCATATAATACAACATGCCAAATTCTGAATTGGGTGAATTTGGCTGGTTTTCTTATTTATCTGGCAATCTGGTTTTTATTAGGTCTTAGAGATGAAGACCTGTAAGAATTATGCAGAAAATTCTATTGTGACAACCTTAGTATTTACGTCCTCGAGAGACGTCACAATACGTCAACTTGGCAACATTTCTTCGTCGCCAAATAAATTTAGGACATGGCATGCTGGATTATATGGCAGCTGTACTATACCATTCAGATTATTAAATTTAAAATCTTCATTATATAAATCATTTTATGGAGTAAATTATAGTCGGGCAAAGAATTTAACAACATCTAAACGAACCTTTTCCTCCACGCTGTCCAGAAGGTTACTGAGCATCTCCTTCTGGTCGTTGACCGCTTCTCTGAGCCGAGTGGTCAGATGACCTTTATGCTCGATGTCCGTGCAAGTGACACAAATGGCCGTCTCGCATTCGCGGCAGTAGAAACGCAGGGTCTGTGAGTCATGCTTGGGACACATGAGGGCGCCCTGTTTCTCCTGGAGAGCCAGTTCGCTCAGCGTCAGCAGTCTGTGATCCCTTGTCGCTTCTTCCAACTGATGGCTTCTGGAACAATCTTCGCAAAGGAAGCCCTCGCAAACAGAGCATTTTGAAGCAGACAGTTGCTGCGCACACCTGAAACAGCCTTCAAATTAAAGTTCTTCGAATTTAATGGATATTCATTGTTTTCCTCATGAAAATAAAAATATATATTAAGAGCTTTGTTTAAAATTAATCTCGCATTTATCGTTGAAATTATTAAGCAATGTATTTAATATTTTATAGAGGCGTAAAAAAAATCCCAAATGCAAAATCATTATTCGTAGCAATTAGGCTTTTGCTGTTTTGGAGTTGTGATAAGATCAAATTTTCACTATTTAATTTATTTTTGTGTATTGTAGATGCAGTGTACTGTTATGAGAAATTAATTGCAAAGTTACAAGTGGAGTAAGTCATAATATTTTTCAACTCTGTCAATGTATGCATAATATATAAAACATCGATAAAATTTGTAATATTGGCACTTTATGTTAAATGGAAAGATTGATGATTCTGTAGTTATAACAATTTCACAAAAGCCAAACTATTATTGTCCACTTTAATGATTTCGTAACGAACAAAAAAAATCAAACATCATCGTTTGTGGAAGGCATTTGGAAATCATTACAATTACTATGTTATTCAGATCTTGGCGGTACAAGAGTTTCATTGGTGGAATAGTCTTTGAATTTCCTTAACACAATCAAAGATTTCCAAAAGGAAGATGGGGGTTCTGAAAGAATATATAGACGTTAAGCATTCATAGACTTATATTCTTCTATCAATGCAGTAAGGAAAAAGCTATACTTGGATAATTATTTTGCCATTTATCTATATTTCAAAGTGGTGAGCTATTAGACTATGACTGAATCTAACTCGCTAATAAGTACTAACCGTCGTAATATGATAATCCTTTTACGAACATAGTTACGTATGTTATGGAATTTGGAAATTAGGGTTAATTTGGAAATTATGGTTAATTTAGAAATTAAGGTAATTTAGAATGTTCTCTCTATCTGGAATCGGCTCCTGAATCGTAACCTTGAAAGCAAATTGCAAGAATTCAATTCCTATCACAACTACATATTAATCAAAGGAAGTTTATGTTCCAGTTCCTATAAAGATGTTTTTTTTAAAGTTTTTTAAGCTACACTGACTTTAAAAGATTAATAGGAATCAGATAGTTTCATGTATTGAAAAATTTCATGAAGAAAAAGTTATAAATTAGCTCAAAAGGCAGAATTTTAACGAAAGTAAAAATAAATATTTCATTGTTAGAAATTTAAGAAAATTTTTTAAAAATTTGGAATGATATCTATATATCATGCTGTTTTTAAATAATATAGTTAAATATAACCTTTAATGAAAAATCATAATAAATCTATTTAAGTTTTAGATTAATTAATGTAAATTAGTATTATTATCATTCAATCTTTTATTCACAAAATTGCATAGATTCTGCTGTGTTGAAACATTTATAAAAACTATAGTATACTTTTTCACATTTTCTAAAAATAAAACTTTAATAAAATATGGTAAAAAATATAAAAAGTAAAAAAAGTCCAAGAAATAAAGTCATTGAACTAAATGTTGTATATAAGAAAAATACGTAAAGATATAACTTAAAATGGTTTAAAGATTCAATTATAAAATAGTTTGATTTTCGAATTATTGTAGTTGATTTCTAACACAACATCATTAAAAGATATTTTCTCCATGAATTATAACCCTGACTAACCAGAGTTTAAAGAGATGCCAGGAAGTTTCAGAGTGGTAAATTTAATTTTTTTGTTTTCTGCACCCATTTCTCGTATGGTATATGTAATGGAGTCTTTTATGTTTCTAATTTTACTGTGGATTATTATAGTTCACAATCCAAAAGCCTTCTGACATCGAAGAAATCTTTCAACTGTTAGGGTTACTTTACGGCTTCAAATATTTTCAAACGATATTTGAGATATCTTACATGATATATATGTTGCAACTTTCATCAGGGTTCATTTACCACACAATTGCGCTAAACTGGTAAAAACTAATTTATTTTTAAGAATTGGACAAAAAAAAGTTGACAAAGCATGTTAATAATGCGACATGGATTACCTGTGGCACTGCGAGGGATGGTCAAGTGTTTCCATGAGGTTGCTGATAATGAAGTTGGTCTGTAAAGCAGGCACTCCAGCTCTAGGAACAATCGACTGTTGGCGACACACTGGGCAGGAGAGAGTGAGACTTTCAGGGGGCATGTACCGCACTAAGCAACGCTCGCAGAAAGTATGCAGGCATGGTAGCACCTGACAAGAAATTATGTGTGAATACTTTAACTGTAAGCAAGTAATTCAATTATTTTAACCTTCCAAACAATTATTCGTAAACATACTTTAATAATATATTATGTATTATCGTTGTGATTAATATATGTATAGTCAAATAGATTTAAAAAAAGTTATCTAGACCGGTGATTCTCAACCACTATGCCCTAGTACTTTTGTGTGCCGCCAATTTCTTAACGTGTGTCGCCAAATTTTAGAAATATATCTAGTAAAAATTATAATGCTCTTTTTTAAATTACGCGCGAGTAAAGAAATAAACTTACTGTTGTTTTCGAAGTACATATTATATTATTTTATTTTACATTGACAATTATTATCATAACCTATTTTATACAGTGTCTTAACGGTAAGTAAACAATTTTTAAGCTTATTTTTTTCTTAGTGTGCCGCTAAATTTTGATATCACTAAAAATGTGCCGCGATAAAAAAAGTTTGAGAATCACTGATCCAGACAAATTAGATATAAGCATAGTGTTTCGATTTCAAAGTAAGCAAAATATCTTATTTTTTTTTAATACATAACATTTTACAGTCTAAATTATTTTGGATAAGAAGTTTACCAATTCATTTATGTGTAAATGACTACACATATTTTTACATAGTCATAAATCAAATTATAAGTATCTTCTTAACCAACTTTTTATATTTCAAATTTAAAATATTATATCTAAGAGTACAGTAAGAAAGGGGCAAGTTAAGACATTGTATAAATAATTATGAACTATTATGAATTTTATGAAATATATATCTTGCACTTTTACTTCCATTCAAAATTGAAATTGTGGAATAGCTCCAATGTTTAGACACTTATTGATGAATAGTTTGTAAGATTGTTTTTAAATCATTAAAAGAACATCAAAATACTCTTCCTTATTTTTAAAGATCTTAAAATTTTTCTTAATTAAATAAATTAACTCCGTAAGAAATTAGACAATTTAGACAAAGGATTCAGTTTTCGTTAATTTGAAAATGCTACATGCATTTATAAGGAATATGCGAATTTTAATACTGATAGCGTTACTGTAGCTAAGAATTTTTATATTATTTTATGAGAGCTATAATTTTTTCAAATGTATGACGTAAGTGCAGAGTACATGAAAAATTAATCAATAAAATATAAATATAGAATTTAATTTATATTAATTTTATTGAATAATGTTTTTATGTACTTGATGAACGCGAAATAATTTTAAATGATTAAAAATATAAATAATATTTAACATTTGTTAATTAATACAAATAAATTTAATTTTTACAAAAAATTTTCACATGAATAACTTATTTCACCTTACTAAAGTAATTTATATTTCAAATTAAAAAAATCATTATTACACATCTTAAAAAATATACTGCTGCCATCTATCGTGCAAAGCGATAAATAATGCAATTTTATCAACTTCTAAAACTTTAAAATAAAAGTTTATTAGAACAATTTCAATTTGATGTATTCCCATTTTCAAAATAATTATACAAAGTAATTATTAGAATTACTGTAAATACATACCAGTATCATTAAAATATTTTTAATCACACCAGTTATTTCTTACATCTGAACCAAGTTCTACATTTAATTTCATGAATATAAATTTAAATGGAGTTCAGATTGATCTCAGAAATGCGTAATCTATAGTCAACAATTATTTCGCGTATCCCTTTTATAAAAAATAAAATTTTGATTTTAAATTTAAATTGTCGTGAATTATATTATAATAGACTCCAAATCTTTGGGGGACCCTTTCCGCTTGTTTATCATAATAAAGTTTCAGAAATAAAAATCCGCGAACTTTATAGAGGTATATAAATTTCGCACTTTATTATAGATATATAACAAGAAAATCGACTAGAACCTAAAACAGTTCCCCTCCCCTCATACAGACGAAAGATTGTTTTCTCCATTTTAATAATTCTATGTCCCTCATTTAAAGGATATAACACACCTGAAAAACTATACGACAGATAGATTAATGAAGAAGCTAACATAAAACTCGCGGATTTTACACTGTACTGATATTTTATTTAAAAATGTTCATTATGGAAGGAAAATGTAAAATAAAGAAAACGTAATATAACGTAAGAAGAGAAACGTAAAAATAGACTTTCTATTTGATTTGAGAACCCTTTTGATGTAGGGGCCCGAAGCAACTGCCCTGTAAGCCCCTGCCGTACTCAGGCTCTGATCATACCGTAGAAAGCTTTCTAATAGACAGAATTTTGGGTATCATTTATGCATATTTAATAACTCTTTATGAATAATAATCCATAATTATTTTCATAATATGTAAACGAAAAAATATAACAATATTTACGACAGATCCTAAATAATGATTGGGTAATAAAGCTGAACATGATTATTTTCTTAAGCAAATTAATGAAGATTGTTAATGAGGATCTATTGTTAACTGTAACTGTGTTAAATTGTCTCTATGACCCCACAAATTCATAATGATTATAAGCCATTTATATTATCAATATTATTTGGAGATCAATCTATAATAAAAGAAAAAAAACTTCTACTTGATTGAATGGAAATCCAACTTTAATAGATGATTAAGTTATGAATTTTCTGAATATTTTCAAGATTTTATGTCCTAAAAAATCTGAAATCCCTCTTTTACTAGTATTTATATAAAAGCTTACATAAATTTTCTTAAGTAACAGTGGGAATTCATACATATTAAATGTTATTGCTTATTGAAATCGTTGCCGAGAATTTTCGAAACAAGCATACGAACATAATCAGAAATTCATGATATCAAATCGGGCGTATTTCAGA
This sequence comes from Latrodectus hesperus, assembly GCA_037975125.1. Classification (NCBI taxonomy): domain Eukaryota; kingdom Metazoa; phylum Arthropoda; class Arachnida; order Araneae; family Theridiidae; genus Latrodectus; species Latrodectus hesperus. The sequence goes on from CM075860.1 coordinate 57,981,919, forward strand.
GAACAAAGGCTTTTATTTACTTTTACTTATTTCATTTTATTTATTTACTTTTAAGTACTGTATAGATTCTGTTTTCATTTACACTATTTATCGATTATGATTAGTATGTGTATATTAAAAACTATTAATTATTTTCCTACTGTTCCGATTTAAGAGCATCCATATAGTATATACGAGTATTACTGTTCATTCAGAAACCGTGGTGGTTATGGCATCGGCCTTCCGTCCGAAAGGGGGGGTTCGATTCCCAGTGCCGCCAAAGACCCACCGAGTACATGCGATATACGTGCTCATGTAAAATTTGTGGAAACGAAATCCTGTGATCGGCCGTTGTGCAGTTACCATGCGTGCAAAGGTCTGAAGAAAATCCCCCCCTCTTCAGATCAATGTCAAAATTGAGGGAATGAATCCTCTGGTGGTGATGCCTATCGGAGGATTTGAAGAGCAAAGTCGTGGTGCTCTTTTTAAGCGAAAGACGCACCCTATTGGCTTAAATTCGCATATAATGGCATTGCAAGCTTGGCTTGTCCAAGTGTCATTAGTAACAACAACACTGTTCATTCATAGCATGTGATGAAATTAAAAATGATCCATTTGGTAATTTTTTACTAATGAAATTTTTAGATTTGCATTTTAATAATAATTCATATTATTTCGATGAATTGCTCATTAGTCACTACTGAATAATATTTGTACTTCACATACTAAAAATACTGGCGTCCACCAAATAACTTTTATAACAACGAAAAATACAAAAATATAACAAGAAGTAAATTAATGCGTGTATATGCTTTCAGGGTTCAAGTAGTTATGGAAGTAAATAAAAAAAATATATACATCCAATCAATAAAATAGCACAATAGAAAACTTTAATTATTTAGTTGATTAAATATTTATTTTTAAAGTTCTGAAATTAGCACAAATGCCGTATAATCCAGTATGTCAAATTCTGAATTTTTTTGGCGACGAAGAAATGTTGCCAGGATGATATAATATGACGTTTCGTGATGATGTAAATACGCATCATCACGAATACTGCCAACTAATAAAACTTTCTATATAATTCTTATATGTCCTAATTTCTATAATTTAATAAAAACCAGGTTGCCAGATAAACAAGAAAATCCGCCAAAAAAATCACGAAACTCAGATTTTGGCATGCTGGAATATACGGCATCTGTGACCTGAAAAATAATATTAAAAAATAGTACAGATTTTATAATTTCACATTTTCATGGAATTGCATTTGCCCTCAATATTGATATACGTACACTCTTATGAATTTCATTTGTTGATATTGAATGGGATACTCTCATTTAGCTCCTGGGTTCCAGCTGATGAGTTGATTTACTTCCTAAAGGACAGTGTAGTTCTGCACACATTTTCGAATGTTATTTTATGATTAATTGGTTGGTTTACTGATCACTGAATAATCACTCCCTCCACATATGTACTTATTTCACCCTGATCTATGTTTGAAAACAGATTCCAAATGCTTCAAACATTCACAATCCATGATAGCAATCGAAATCAAAAAAATCTTTTAATTAATGATCAGTGTTGATAGTTCATTTACTAGCTCGGCATATTACGGTTAAAGAAATACTCGATTAAAGATAAATTTAATTCTGATCAGTTTTATGTAAGTTGTAGAAAATGAATCTGAAATTACACATTTATTATGTTATATACAGAACACTCATGGTGTAAAAAAAACTTTCTTCAAACATAGTATACTATTCTAATTCATAAGTTAATATATGTTGTGCATATACGCGCACACACACACACATATATATATATATATATATATATATATATATATATATATATACACACTAACGTATCCTTTTTTATTTTCTCAAATATGTACTTTAGAGGTTTAAAATAAAAACATATTGATACTTGCAATATTTCTCGTTTTCGACATCTGAGAAAACTTAGCGTATTAAACATGTGTAAAGTATCTTGTTATTTTCTGGGAAGACTTTCCAGGAACAGATGCCATATAACACAACATGCCAAATTCTGAATTTTCTTGACGATGAAGAAATGTTGCCAAGATGACGTACTGTGACGTCTAGCGATGACGTAAGTACTAGGGTTGTCGAAATAGAGTCTGCATACTTTTTATAGGTCTCCATCTCCCATCTCTATGACGTAATAATAACCAGTTTGCTAGATACATAAGAAAATCTGCTAAAAGAATCACCGAACTCAGAATTTGACATGCTGTATTACACGGCATCTGTAACACTTTCCATGGACTGTGAGAGGTAATCACGTCTCGGAAGGCAGAAAATTTCTAAGAATCCATCCCTATAGATATGCATGTATAAAAAACATCCATATTTCATAGTTCAACTGTGCATGGGATCGAATTTGAGGTCTCTCCCTCTGAGCAGCATTACCTATTCTCAACAGTACTACACTAGGCCTTTTTTGAGAAATGAGTCTAAATGAGTTGCATATTTCTATATCCCATTTGACAATTTATAAATATCTCTTTAAAACGGGCTATGAGATTAAATACTATGAGATTACAATGAGACAACTTATTCAACAAATGAGAGAGTATTATGCCTTACCTTTGGGTTTTCATATCTATCTGAGCAAATGGCGCACTTTAGGAATTGTGAAGAAATTTGGCGTATCACAGGCGATGTCACATCCGGGACTGAATCCGGGTTCGATGGAGCGAAATCCTATTTCAAAGCAAACGAAAAATTAATAAATGTATTTCACGTGGAAAAATTCCTTATAATTTTTAAATTTATCTATTGATAAAAATTTTATAAGCACTGTTTCAGAAGAAAGTACTTATTTGACTATAAAAATATTAATTTTACAGATAAGGAAAAAAAAAAGAAAAGAGATCAATTATATAAATAGAAAAGCTTAAATACTTTTCTAAATCGTAATTTGTGAAGTCTTAACAACATACTTTATAACAATGACGTACTAAAATTTCATAAATGAACTTAAAATGTATCCAAGGCATTAAAGGCTATTTTATAAAATTTTACAACTGCGTTAGAGTTCTTCTAGAACAAAGGGAGAGAGTGATATTATAAAACAAAATTTTTAACAAATGTTATATCACGAAAATAAATGTTTCAATAAGAGATATGAATAAAAATATGCTTTTATAGTACTTAATGTAAATAAAAGAGATAAATGTTATCAGAAATGAGGAATTCTGTAGACAAAAGTAAATAAATAAATCATTGGAATGAGTTTTGAACTTTCTTAAGTAACTTCAAAGATCTTTAAATTTTGCTAACCACTCAAATTCTATTCAAAAGCGTAATTAGAATAAAATCGATATCAAATAATTTTGACACCCATTTGATCCTAAAAGATCTTAAATAAAGTAAAAATTTCAAAACATGTCAAGTGAAGAATAAATATAAAAAGAAAAATGATGAGGCACATTATAATGATACAAATGATTTTAAGTGAAAATGTATATATAATAAAATAAAAGTAATTTTACTTCATACACATTCAATACAAATTTTAGATTTCGAAGAAAGAAACGGAAATTTTTTTATGCTCTTTCAAATAGGAAGAGTATAATGTATAATATAAATAAATAAATAAATAAATATATATATATATATATATATATATATATATATATATATATATATATATATATATATATATATATATATATATATATATATATATATATAGCCTGACTGTGGATAGGAAGGTCCTGGGCTCGAATCCCGGATCGGGCATGGATGTCCTTTCTCTGTCTTTATCCTTTCCTTGTATAAATGGGGTTGCAAATGACCCTATAAACGGGTACCTATGGCATGTGTGTACATAGAAAGTCGGACTCCACACCAAAATATAGTTCAGTTGGGAAAATGGAGCAGCGCATCTCATAATGCCAGCCTAGCTCTGGCACACGGACAACAACTTACAAAAAACCATTTCTCATGTTCTTTTAAATCAACATTTTTAGAACCAAAATAAAGCTACAATCTAAATGTTAGTTCTAAGAACTTTTTAAGCAATATAAAAATTGACTTTTAATAAAATTTGTCTAATTAATAATTACTATAGTAATATTAAACTTTTTATATTAACATGATTTAAAATAATAGATTAATAATTTTTTATTATGAGTTTAAAATGGAGCTATTCAAGTTATTAAGCAATTTTAATGAATAATTTTTATTTGATATTAATAAAATTATTCATTGTTAATAATTTTAATTTTCAGTTTTTTCAGGTTGAGAACTTAAAAAACGCGAATTGAGCATTAGTTAAAAGATATTTTTCAAGGTTTTTTCTTTTTGAAGTTTTTTCAATTCGCGTGTTTTCTCGAGTGTTCTATCTCTATGTAAGGTGTAAACGAAGCATTACTGGGTTATTTATGATTTATACTTTGCGAAGAAACCCCAAAATTCCTAAATAAGCAATAGAAGTCATTCTCGATCAAAACTAAGACCTTGATTCCCAAGAGCTTCACTCATTGGCAAACAAGATGGGCCTCAATAACACAATGTATCTGAAAGTTGTTTTAAAAGAGAGAGGGCGCATATTTTACTTCTTAACGAGGCACTCAGCGGAAGTGGGAACTTGAAAAAACCTCTCAGAATCATTCAAAAAGTGTGATTTCTTCCTGAAGAGCTTTGACCTTCCGCGTCCATCAAGAGAAGAAGCAGCACGAATCATTGTTCTTGATAATGAAAGAAATTTACTGCTAGAACATAATTTCTGTATGCGTTTTAAAGAAGAAGCATATAATTTTCAATTATACTTAGGTTTTCAGTATTCCTGAAATTTAAAACCAGTGTGATCTCTTTACTTGTATTTGGCCTTATTTAAATCAGTTTGAACGATATAATTAAGTATCTGTTACTCTAATTTGTGTTTACATGTATTATTTATTAGGTATTTATTTAAATTTATACACACACATATAACTTTTAGTATGTTTTTGCATTAAAATGCAAAATTTTATTTTATCTACACAAGATATTTAAAAGTATATAATTTAAATAATTTATAAATAATTTTATAATAACATAAATAATTTATAATTTTTATAAATTATTTTAGTCAATTAGAATATATGACAAATTTTAATATTCTAAATTTTGCTTGACATTTTATACTCTTCTGAATTCAGATATTATAATAATGATAAATATCTTATATTATAAAAGTAATTTTTTTAACTAACTAGATTTCGGTACAAAAATAGTGATAATTTTTTATTTCCATTCCTAGATAACCTTTCGATGTTTAAAAAGTACTATTGAACTTCAGGTTTTACTAGTAATTGATAAGAAGATGTAACAAATTCTTAATTGAACTTAAAAAAAAATGGCTCGAAATGATCATGCTACCTTTTCTGGAAAATGAATTTTGGCTTTAATTTTAGTATCCAGAGGTAAAAAAATTATTCATCAAGTAAAATTTTTTTCCTAAACAGAATAAAGTACTTTAAAAAGATTTTGAAGATCACAAATGCCCTATTTGCTGTCTTATCAGAAAACATAATTTTTGAAGTGATGGCTTTTTGTTCCGTCTTCATTATTTTTTCAGTGAAAGTCGAACAATACAATTTCTTTCCATGTAAACATATCTGATTAGATGATCGTTTGGGTGTTTCCCGTTTGGGAGAAACTGACACCAACTAATATCAATAAAGAGTTTTTATATAAAAACAAAGTAAGGTGGATATTAAAGGACTTTTGCCATTAGAATGCTCGCAACAACAACTGTTATCTTAATATTTTTAGTTGTAAGTTAATTAAATCATAATTGCTTTCGCATTAAGTACTATTGTAAGAAGACAAATTTTCATGAACTTAAAAATATCAAGAATTGAAGAAGCTGTTTAGAATGCCATTGCATTCGAATTATTGCAAAAGTAAGATTCAAAGCAAAATTATTTCAAAATTTGTTTTTCGCCAAAAATCGATCTCATCAATGCATTGGCAGGCATTAAACACAAAAATAAAGTTTTAACAAATGCGAAACTAAATATTTTCTTATAATCTATTACATATGCCGATAAATATTATAAATATTAAAAGTACCAAAAAAATGACAATCCCAATGTCACCTAAATACGAAATTTTTTTATCTAAAAATTAAAAAAAAAAAAAACTTGTTTTTCAGTATTTGCTTTACATGAAAGCAATAATTTGAAACATAATTAAAATGAGCGAAATTAAAATAAATGTAATTAAAACATGGGTTTTATCTGAAAGTAAGCAAAAATTAACAGAAATATAAATACATAGCGATGATTACTTAAACACAAATAACAATTGAGAATCGACGAAGCTAAAAAAGCGAAATGATGAGTTTTAATGGCTTATAAAATAAGGAGAAATGTTTCATCGCCATTTCTCTAGAATTTATGTAAACAAAAAGATATTCCTTTAGTTCCGATCACACGTTTACCATAATGGTGGTTAAACATCTCTGTGGAGACTGATTTATAATAGAAAAAATAAAAATACCACATAATGAGAAACAATTTATTCAAGTTATATTTGAGAATCAAGTTCTCTCTCTCTCTCTCTCTCTCTTAGATTCATATCTAAAAGAAAATAAGCTCACAATTATAAGAGTTAGATGCTTATAAATCTTATCATACATCATATTCTTGGTCATGTCTTCATAATTCCCTGATTCTCTTCATAATCATCTCTTCATAATTCTGTTTGAAAGAATTCATTCGATAGAAAAAATATTTAACTTTAGAGCATGGCTGTTTCATTCGCAAGCTTAGTTGTTAAAACCTGGTATTTAATATCCAAGCGATTACAGAAAAACAGTGTGTGAATCCATTTTATCCTTTTTTTCTCTAATAATGTGCATTTGCTTTCATCACTCATCACTTTTTTTCTCGTAGACCACTTTCAAAATTTTACTGTTTTCGGTAGACCCCCTGCTGCTACATTTCTACTGTATTCCTATAACTCCTAAAAAATATCACCCTAAATTGGGGGTGTAAAGAAAAAAAGAAAAACATTTTCTTGTGTCCTATTTATTAAAATAATACTGAAATATACAAAATTATAAAGATTTATTAATACAAACAATCAACATAAAAAAATACTTATACTTTTAATGAGACGGATGTACTTGATGAATTCACAGCAAATTATCAATATTTGGCTTCAGTTTTTCAAGAAGTAATCTCGTATCTCCCCATTCTGTGATGTTTAATCTGCTCCTTTTTTATTAACAGATTGGTAACGGTACTAGAACTTCTTTCAACAAGATATGACGAGGGAAACAAGCAATCAAAATTTTTCTCATAATTTCCCACAGCCCAGGATATTTTTCGGGGATTTCTGCCTGCAGCCAAAATCTTTGATAGCCTTTTTTAAATTTTACCTTCAGTTCCTCGCTGGTGCTGCGTTCAAGTAGCTCCTCTTATAATACCACATTCTTCTCTTCCGTTTCATCAAAAGGGGTTATGATCCATGGTGGTATTTCCAACGTCAGAATATCTTCAAATCCATGTTTGAAGTCATTCACAACATTTAAATACCACTTTGGCAGGGTATTTAAATATTGAGCGTAAGTCTGACATTCCATCTGTGACAAGTGCGAAAATGGTAGAATTCGCGCCGACTAATATTTGTCTTCATTAATTTCAATTTACCAAGTACTATTATCTGTTGTTCTATTCAATTCTGTGCTTGAACTGAGTCCCGAATATTTTTGAGTACCTACCTAGTGAAGGATGCTACCTGCCTACGTTGATAGATAAATCCAAGCCAAAATTTTTGTTCTTTATTATGAAAACCAGAAAATGTGAACCCCCACTTAAAACTTTTTAACCCCTGTTTTCTTTTCACGTCTACGTAGATCCCCGTGTGGTCTTCTATGGACCCCTGGGGGTCAACCTGGACCACTTTGGGAACTTATACTCTAAAAGATAACCTTTTCCCCAGTCCTATTCTTGTCACTCCTCACTTTCTATGAGTATGGTTTGTTAATACTCACGGGAATATATTTTTCATAAATGGAACTTTTATTTGGTTCATCAATTTAAAATTCACTCTGAAATCCGAATAAAAGATTTTGAATCTTGAAAAACCATAGAATTCGCATGGCATGTAAGAAAATGTCTAGCAGGTAAAGGCGTTGATATTTTCGTCCAAGAGACAAAGCTTTTCGCAAGGGAGTTTAAACTATGAAAATAATCACAGCTTTCTTCTTTGATTATATCATCTCTTACCGACTTCAATAAGCTATTTTTCGATGTATTGAATTGCTTCCAAAATTAAATGTATCTGTTTAAGTATGCCTTCTTATGACAAAACCACATATGACAAGGGCTTTGCCCCGAAGTATTTCGATAATATTTGTTCATATTTATATCAATTCTAGCAAATTTTTCCACTTTTTTTCTCGTTTGTAATCCAATATAAGTTTTCTTAAATTTTAAATGAGTTGTATCTATATGAATTATTGAAATGCTTTTGGCAACAACGAAAGAAAACCAAACAAGTTCTGAAAAAAAACATATTATGAGACTATTTTTGTGAAAAACGTGATGGCGCTTTTGTTATTAAAATTGAAAAACTGAAAACTATATCGGTATGAAAATACGAAACCACGTTTTATGTAATTGATCTTACATAAACTATATAAGATCAATTACATAAAATGCTGTATAACATAATAAAGATAAAACATTTTAGGTAAATGACAGCCAAAGCAAAATATACTTTTTCTTTATAATAAAATATACACATTATCGTGTGCAGTAAGACTTAATATAAAGAGAATTGATTTATGAGAAATCTTAGCACATATGATTATTTAAAATTTTAAATATGTAACATATTCCTTAAAGGGTTTATTGATAAATCTATGAGTAATTTTATGAACATTTATAAATTTAATGAGGAAATGTAATTATTATAAAAACTCATCAGTAGTAAAAGTTATTATCTTAATACTTCAGAAAATATTTTCTTCGCGAAAAAAAATTAATGAACTTTTTGAGCTCATATTTTACCAATCTGCTTTTCATTATTTAAGCAATATTAATTAAAAGAAAATAATATTGGCGCAAGCAAGGCAACAGACTTCAAATTCAAAAGAGATTGTTTACAAATATTACAATAATTAATTTAAAATTCGATTAATTAATTAAATTTTTAAAAATTTAAATCGTCCTTGCCGATTTAAACTAACTATAAAGTGGATGTTTTATCATGTCTTTTTCATTTTGCTTTTTCTGCTGTTCTATTGTCCATGTGTTAATGGCTTGAATCAATGGAAAATGGCTTCTCAAACTGATGTTTTGCTCCTTATATAAGAAATCATTTTATTAGCAAAATGTACTTCGAGGAACAAGTTCAGTATCCCCATGCACTTGGCAACGCGGCGAATTTTTTGGTAGCCAAGCTAGGCGCGCGTTTATTAAAACGGGAAATTTCCCTAAGTTCGATCGAAAAATATGCATTTCAGAAAATTTAAAAAGGGAAATAAATATAAATAATGGACTTACTTGATATAAAGTTAAGCTGACATGCCGATTTATTTCGACTTATTCGTTTGTCACCAGTGTCACATTTCAGTAAAAATAATAATCTAATTTTACAAAAAAAGCATGCAAAAATATTTTTATAAATACACTTCATAAAATTTTTAAAAAAAGCATGCAAAAACTTATTTTTCAAATATATACATTTTTTAAATTTAAAAAAAAACATGAATAAAATATTTTTTAAATATATACACATTTTAAGTAAATAAAAATGAAACACGAATACAATAAAAAAATACATGCAAGCAATAGAATTTAAATAAAATAATTACACCTTCTTCAAATCCAATTTCTGTTAAAAATTAATTAATATTTGCGAATCCTAAATTAATTAATAATTTGGAATCCTGAGCAATAATCCATCATTATTATCTTTAATTTTTGCTAAAATAACTTGTTGATATTTTTCAACAACATTTTGAATATGAGATATTTTAAATTAAAACAAAAAATAAAGTAATTAAAACAATAAAAAAGATGATAATAAATTAAGATAACGAAATAAGGAAAAAAGAATATTTAACGGTTTTAAATACATAAAATAAAATACATCATTTAATAAAAAATATATATATTAAAATTAAACCAAATAAAAATAATAATGAAAAAGAAATAGTAAAAAAGAAAAATGTACGATGTTTGGACACTGGCAACAACGAAACACAACAGCGGGAAATCCACCGATTCCAGCAGCAAAAGTGAACGAAATTAAAATGACTACCAATTAAAACGTAGAACAATTAGCAAAGAAAGTTCTGGTAAGTTCTCGAAGTGAAACAAAAGAAGCTATTGCCACTAAAAAAAGCACATATATAACGTAAAAATTATTTAAAACACGTGAAAAACGGAATCTGTCAAGGAAAAAATAAAAATAGTAACAAAAACTAAATTTGGCAACACTATAATAAAAACAAAAGCTGAAATCGGCAACACTACAACGTAAACAACGGTTACCAGATTTGGTGAGAAATCAGTGTATGGGGATACTGAACTTGTTCCTACTTCGACAATATTCCCAGATATTCGATGGTGAACTTCGCCTTGTTTGCTGCCACTCGAAGAATGTGATTGGTAGGCAGCAAATTCGTCGACAAGTCGGATTTACAACGCCATCTCAATACGAGTTAAGGTGGATGAAACATTATCTGATGTCATGGATATTTTAAACAAATGAGAATCGTAAAAAAAGAGGCGTTATCAGAATCACAACTGCAACGAAAGAAGCAATCACTTTATGATTAAAAATTTAAAATTTTTATTTTTATTTTTTCCGTTTCTAAGTACATGGCAAATTTTTTAAAGTTGACTTACATAAATATGCATGAATCTAAAAATTACATATGTTATTAAACTTTAGTTCCATCATTTTACCAAAAAGTTAAAGCTTAACTAAGTGAATCATTTGAATGCAATTTTATAAACCAAGAGGGCTAGTTTCTTTATACTCCTTCAAAATTGATAAATATTTTTAATGAACACGGAATCTTAAAAATTCACCAAAATATGAATTTAAGAGATGTGATTTTCTTAGTGTTAACTGTTTAATTATCATTTTGTTGAGTTTCATAATTTTATTAATTAATTCCGTATATGTGCATAAGAATTGGCAAAATGGTAACTATAATCCCCTTCGAATACTGCAACTTTTAATTAATTTAAGATTTGTCAAAAATGAAAAAACAAATTACATTCTTCAAAATGTTGGTTTAATCTTCACGTTTATACTGTTTTTCTATTCTGAAGTAGTGACAAAGTTCATTTTGGTTTCTTAATGAATTTCGCCAGGGTACATTGTTTTTAACAACATATTATCCATCTGACTTTTCAACCGAAAAAATATTCTTTCTATATGATGAAGTTATGAACATAATTTTTTTAAAAAATAATCGTTCCAATCAATTGTGTATAATAAAAAATAATTGCTCATATCAATTGTTTAATTTTTGGAACAATATATTAATATTGTTCCAATCAATACAATGCTAAATTCAAATCATCTTTCCTCCAATAATAATTCCTTACAGCAAATATAAATAAAATTTACTTAGTCATTTGAAAAGGTAATTCTGGATTTTTTTTTTGGATAACAATAATGATTTCCTCTGATTATGATAATCAATATAAATATTTCCCTATGCTTTAATAAACACTGACAAAAAAATCTGAGCTTACTTAGAAAAAAAATCAATTATTATATACATAATAGTGACCAGAATTAGAGTAAAATTTATTTTGTCAAATTTCACTTTCGGTTTTTTAATAGGTCAAGAAAAAGTATTACAATGAGATTCATTATTGAAAAAAATAGCTTAGTCCACATATATTTGAATAAACATTCAAGTATTTGGTTGTAAAACTTCGTAATAATCAGAAGGAAGAATGCAATACACAAACTTATCGTTAGAATCCAGATAAGAAATATTCGAAAACGATAATATTTTTATCAATATTTTTATTCACTCTACTAAAATTTTTTTACCTTCGCTACTTTAAACCTTTTCGTGCTCAAAACACGCGCAAAGTTCTCAAAATATGCGGAACGCGACAGATAATCGACTAATCTAAAGGAAAATTATCTCGCCTTTTCTAACGATAACATTTTATTATGGCGCCGATTAATCTTGCCAATGGTGAAAGAAAAAAAGGACAGATAAAAATTGTCCCAATATTTAACAAAACTTTTAAGGTATTCAAACGCTGAAGTTATTGTCGCAAGCTATGAAATTCTGGGATTGGAAAAGATTAGTAATTTATTTCGTAAAGCAATGACAAGGGAAAATGCGCGCTGTATATTCAATAACTTGGCATTGAAAAATGACCGAGAGAATTTTCGTTTTCATCCAAATATGACCTAAATTCTTTCCACTCGAGTTAAAAAATTCCAATAATTAGTTTAATAATAAATTTGTTTTCCAAAAAAATGTCATTTAGACAGTATGACTGTGTGAAAATATTTACTTTATTCCCACTCTAATTTTAAAAATAATTATTTTAACAAAATATGAAAAATTTAAAGCAATAAATGGTTTTTCGTTTTTTTTTCATCGTGAGCTTTATTTAATATATTACATATTTATACTTATCTTTCTCTAGAAATTATTTTATTAATTATTTAAAGAGATAAAATAAACACTTGAATAAATATTCAAGATAATTAAATACGATATTTGAATGTATGTGTTTTTTTGCGTGAAATTAGAACTTCGTAAGAAAAGATTTTATGCTCTTTCATAAAAAGTTAACAATTATAATTTTCCTTTTTGTTTTTTAATTTTATAGATTTCGTATTTGCTTGAATAAAAAGAAATACAATTAAACCTAATTATTGTAATTAATTTTAAAAATTTGCAATTTTTAAAATATATTTATTTTAAGAATATTTATATCGATAAGTGTAAAATAAAGCTAACAAAAATATTAAAATTTTACATATTGCTATGAAATTCCCATAAAAAAATTTTATAGCACATTTTTACAAAAATTTATTACATCAAAAGAAAGTTTTAAAAATCAAATATGGATATTGATTATGATCAAATATTGTTTGTCACAAATCAAATCAATATTAAAGAAATAATTTTCCATAAATTTTAATTAATTAACTGTAATTATTTTAATTTTTATAAAATTTCCAGAACATACGTTTATAAAGTTGTGAATTTTAATATAGTTCTCAAAATAAATTACGGACTGCAATATATCATGTAATAAAGTAGATGACTTAAGCACTCTTTCACTAATCTGCATATAAAAAGAAAAAAGTGTACACACATTTTTTGTTATCTAAACAGTAAATGTCAATTTTTAAACTAATTTATGTAGCAACATTGGAAAATACACGAAAGAGAATTTTGTAAATGGCTCGTTGTAAGTTCAAAATAAATACTTTTAACTGGGAGGTCAAAATCAAAAAGATCAAAATTAAAAATAAGTGTTATTTTATATGTGCTTTTTGATATAGATCTATAGCACAAAATATCTATCAAGAGTTTTGGCTTAAGTGCGTTTTACTGTCATAGATTATCAAAGGCGGAAAACAATCAAGTGTAATAAAATTTGTGGATTTTTTTTTCTTTATCGAAATTTTACTAAAAATTAATCGTCCCGTGCAGGTGATATCGGCAATAAAACAAAATCATGGAGCATCATGGGTAATTTTTTATTAATATTATTTATTAAACTAATTTGTGTCGCTTGCGTTTTTTAATTTGAATTTAATGAAGGGAAATTTTCTTTTGTGATGTTCGATATTATTGTCGTTTGTTACGTATTTCAAACGAAAATAAAAATTTAGGTGTCAAAAGATAATAATCTAATAAAGGTTCATAATATTTCGATAAAATAATGATTGTATTTAAAGGTTTAATTATTTTCACAGTCATAAGACTTACCAAATTACGTTAGAAGGTTATAAAGTTGATAAAATGTTAACATAAATAAGTTACTAATAAGTAATGTTGAAAATATGTTTATGTTCACAAGCATAATTTTATTTCATAAAAAATTGTATACATAACATTCATACTATATTATATAAAACATGGCAACAACGAGGATTAAAGATGAATGGAATAAAATTTAACTTTAGCTAATTAAAATAACAACAGCAATTTCTAAATCTCATCAAGTTGTTAAAATATGATTTTTCAATGTCTAAATTAAAAAATGCTTAAGGAAGTTTGAACTAAATTAGATTCTAAATCAAATAGTGGAAATTTGCCGAATCGTCACAGATACTTTTAATGAAATATGTTTATCTGGGAATTTAATTTCAGCATATTTGAATCCTGATATTGTTAACAGTTTTTTTTTTTACCGAGAACTTCCTGCTCATTTTCTAAGATGCAGTAAGATATATTTAAGTGAACGTAAGCTGTAAATTTAACTGTTGAACGCGTGAACGCCTCAGAATTTCTTCCGGAAATTACAGTAACTGGAATTAAGAGTAACCAGAAATTAGAGTAACTGGAATTACTCTTGCCCAAATTACTAGCTTCTAATTTATATACTTTAGTTTTGATATATAGCAGATGGAACCTCTCTTCCGTTTTATTTATTTTCATTATTCCTTTTACATTTTCCTTTCCATAAGCGCGTTAAATGACTCTTATTTTTTGTATGTCAGGTAGTTTTTCAATGATGTTGTATCTGCAAAGTATAAAATTGCCGGCACAAATGCAAAATAATATATTTATTTACTTAAAATTTGTTTATTATATCTGCAGTTACATTTACTTTAGCTGAAGCAAGTTGACATGAAAAAGTATTTCAAAGAGAAAATTACAGAAATAAATTTAAAACTTTATTGGTATGGCAATTAGCGTGTTCATTATAATCGTAATTAACATACATTTTCATTATTAATATTAATTATTAATTTGAAATTTTAATATTTTTAAATATTTTTTATTAATTATTGATTATTAATTTTAAAATTATTTATAACTTTTTTAAGTACATAGATTTATTATTTTTAAAATATTATTAAAAAATTGTGCATCAGAAAAATATCCAAATAATTCACAAAGATCATCGATGATTATGAATAATTTCCAATTATAAATAAACGTCAATTAATCATACGCTCATTGAGAACTAATGAATTATCAAAAAACTGTAAAATGACACTTATAAGCTTATTTATTAATACGAAGCATAGGAAACACTACATGCATAACTAAATTATTACTGTAATATTCCAAATTTTAGTTTAGCATACAGTACTTACGTAATGATAAAATGGCACCATTCTATGTATAATATTCTATACAAAATTGAGTTTCTACCTAGGTAATTTGGTTCCGGGTCTAGAAACCCAACTTCGGAGAAGTTTCCTAAACTCAAAATAAAGCTTTCCTTTTGTATTTAATAATCCAAAAACTATTTTTTAAATGCTTAAAGTTACCTTATAATCCAGACAAGCGTCATTTTTTTTACTTTGTTTATGGGATAAAAAAAGCAAATAAAAACTTCACAAATAAAATTATAAAATTTTTATTAAAACACGTAAAATTATTTTAAAAGATTGTTTATCCCTTAAAACAAATGATTTTTAATGATTTTACTGAAAATATTTTTTATAATTAATTGTGAGCAAATTAATCAAAATTTTTATAAATTATATGCTCTATTATATTATGGTTATTGTTAGATTTTTAAAAAAATCTTGTTAAATTTGTTACCAAATTTACTAATTTCTCATAAATTTAGTAAATCTGGTAACAAATTCAACAAGATTCCTTTAAGTAGACAAACATTCATTTAAGCAGACTCACTCAAAGACTGAACTTTAATAATTATTATATGTCCATAAATTTACACTTATTTGAGCTCTGAAATCGGGGTAGGAAATATATAACTGCTATTCTATGCTTCTCCAAATACTTTGTTCGATAATAGTGCATATATTAAATTTGAAACAAAAATGTTTGCGAATTACCTGATATTGAGAATCAAACTCAAAATTTAAGTGAAAGGAAGCATGTTACATAACCAGCGATTTTAATCGATGAAGAAATGTGTCATCGAAAAATATGAGCATATAGGAAACAGGTTATGCTAATGAGATTTAAGCTCCCAGAATAATTTGTGCACATCTATGTTAGACCTCGTGCAGAAGCAGCAGAACTGAAAATATCATTAACTCAATCTCACCACGTTTTTTCACAATGCTCATTCGAAGGC
Source organism: Latrodectus hesperus (assembly GCA_037975125.1). Taxonomy (NCBI): domain Eukaryota; kingdom Metazoa; phylum Arthropoda; class Arachnida; order Araneae; family Theridiidae; genus Latrodectus; species Latrodectus hesperus. The sequence continues at coordinate 57,998,150 of CM075860.1, forward strand.
GCAACTTCAAGAATGGCATATCTTCTCAAGGGTCAAGTAGAGATACCTTCAATTTGGAATATAATAACAATAATTCTTCTCGCTTTTGACCTTCAAAAATTGGCCACGAAGGGGGAAGTAATCCCCATACGCCACCCTATCTTATCCATTGTGTAGCAAAAAATCATTACAAAACCCGTTATTGACTTTTTACCCTTCCCCCCCCTTGCCATATCTTTTTCAACTTATGCGTGACAAACTGCTTTTTTCCAATCTATGCACAAAAACGTGGTTTTAGTTACGTGTGTATCTAACTGATGTAAAAGACAGGACGTCACAGCTTTCCAGCAATACATCAACGCGCTTGGTCTCTATTGTTTGGAATAATGCGGAACTGTAATAACTTGTCTAATAATTTGACAATAAATTTATATCAAAAATAAAAGTGAAATAGAACTGAAAATTAATGAGAATAAGACTTTATTTTTTATATACTGCATTTCCACTTTACTTGTTATTCTCTATCAAGGCTAGAAAATAAAGAATCATATTGTTCCACTTATTAAAAAGAAATGAGGAAACTTTTTAAAGATTGCGCAGTAGTTCAATCTGTTTTGAATAACACAGCTTCAAATTAAAATACCAATTTACATTTCTCGAGAATTTCTTTTTATTTCTTTATGAGAAAAGAGAGATGAACTGGCAACAACAAATAGCAGACGATAATATAAGATTAAATTTGTACTGGAGACTTGCAGGGAATATAAGGAAACAGTGTTTTTTATAAAGATCAGAACTTTGTATTCTTTCATAAAATATAAATATGAAAAGGTTTTTCGAAGAATTCCAAAGATGCCAAAAAAATAGTATTCACATTTACGTTTTAACAATAATTAGAAGTATAATTTATGCTTATAACTATTATGTATTTTATGATGTATCATAAATCATATATAAATTATGTTTTTCATTTCATTTAATTTATTTTGCGATACACGTGGCATTCATGTATAGGAAACGCAATTGAACGTTATTCATGTATTATTTCAGATATTACATACTTTCTGCATATATTATTCTGCAAATGACAAGGAACAACTAGAGATGGAACTAGAGACTTGAAGTTAAAGAAAGCTTCATGGCTTCTTATTATGCAAACAAGTAATATAAAAATAATTGAAGTCAATTCCTGCTTAGGTCAACAAAAAATATTATTTTTTTATCCAATAAAAAAGTACAATTAATTAATTAAATTTTTAATTTAATATTTGAAAAAAACTGTATTAACATCAAATGCCATTCACTACAAATCTAAAGAAATGTATTTGAACTTGAGTGGATGAATAAAAAGCATTTTATTAACAATCGAAAATTTAAACAAGATATATATAGGGAGAGTGTGAAAAGTAGGAATTGAAGAAATAAAAATCAGTAGCTACTCCATATTATTTAAATATATGGGCATATAAATTTTATTTCAATTAATATTAAGGTACAATTTCTACATACATATACAAAAGTTTCAGTTAAAATATATGCTCATAACTATAGAACTGAAAAGAAAAAATATATATTTTTAATAGCAAAAACTAAGTAGCTGAGAAATGTATTCATAAAAAGTACTGTAGTTTACAAATACTTTTTGGTGATTTCACAATTTGTTGGTAATTTGTTATAGCTATTCACACAGTCAGCATATCTGTAGACAGCATATATATTAATTGAATAATTTACTGGGTATAATTTTTCGATTTCATGTATTTAATCATCCAAAAAACTTTCATATTTACATTTTTTTACAGAATTTTATTTGTACAGAATAAAAAATGAACACAATTAAAAACTAAATAGTTTTTACATTAACTGAAAATTTGAAAAATAATTAAGAAATGAAATGATAAAAATTTTATATAATTTCTCACCTCACTCTTAATAATTTTTTCTGAATTAATAAAATGCTTCAGTGTAAAAGCAAATAAATAAATGTAACATGTAATATTGATATAATATTTAAAATGTACAGTTGATTATAAAAGAGGTGCAAGAATTCTGAGATAGTAAGTAAAAAACCAATTTCAATTTCTAACTGTAAATTTTCTACAAATATTCTATAGTTTTATTTCTTATGTAAATAATATATTTCATCATTCTCGGAGAAAACTGGTTAAACATTGGGGATATAACTCTGTTCTTCAAGATAGTAAAATTGTTTTTGACTTTTTTTTTCATTCGAAATAATTAAAGGTTAATGCGCTGATACTGCAACTATTTTAGAGAATTTACCATTTCCATTCTTTAAGCTAGGCAATTATTATTGCTGTTTCTATAGTTCTGATGGATCTTTTCATCCGTAAGTTCTTTTAGGGAAGAAGATAGTGAACCTCTTTGCTTAATCCAATGTTTGGTATTCAAATTTGTGAAAAAGATTTTTGTGCATCAACTCCAATGTTTTTATTGGAACTAGTGGCCTAATATGAGTCCTTAGTTCTTCGGTGATTTAGTTCTTCTATGGTTTTATGTTTCTTAGGTGCAATGGTATTTAACATACGCAATTTTTAACAGCTTACATTTTTAAACGGTTGTTGCTCTAACGGAATATTGTTAATATTTTTATATGTTCCGCCAAAATGAGCTTCTGTAAAGTGTATTTTGATTTACTATAAATATTGGCTGTTTTGATTACATTTGCAGAGGCAAGGTATTGATGGATAGTTATGCTACTACTTTTCTAATTCTTACTCTTTCATATATACACTTCCTTCAAAAAGTTAAGCACGAAGGTGTAAAATGCACAAAAATCAACAAATACTGCTTTGATTGACACAAAATTCGGCAGGAAAGCAGCATATATATTTATGCACAAAATAAAATCACTAATTATATACAGAAATGAAAACAATATTAATTTTTTGTAAGTTATCAGATAATGACATACTGGAGATTTAAACAGAATTATGTGTAAAGTGAAAATAAACAGCATAAAATGAAAAAAGGACATTAATGGAGTATGTGATCCCTCCTCATCATTATACAAAGTTTACACCTTGTGACGATGCTTTCAATTAGGTGGTCAACCATCGCAGAATTAAGCAATAGCCATTCTTCTTGTAGAGCAGTTTCCAGCTCAACAAGAGTGGCTGGAGGTGGGAAATGTGAAGATTCCGCTCGGCCGAAAGAATCCCAAAGATTTTCAATGGCATTAAGGTCAGGCGAATATGCTGACCACGCCATACGCGCAATCCCTTCACTCTCCAGGTAGTCATCGACGATGTCAGCTCTATGGGGACGTGCGTTATCGTCCATTAAAACAAAAGTAGGGCCAACTGCTGCAGCATACAATCTCACAATGTGTTCTAGGATTTCACCTCGATATCGGACAGCCGTCACATAACCCCGTTTAAAGATGTGCAGGTCGGTACGGTATCCTAATGAAATCCCTGTCCACACCATAATGTTTCCACCTTAGAATGCGTGATGTTCGGTGATGTTTTGGGGCTGATTGCGTGTTCCTTGTTCACGCCATATCCTTATACGCTTGCCATCTGGCTCCAGAGCAAATCTTGACTCATCAGTAAACATGAAATTGCCTCAGTCAGACACAGTCCAATTGACATGCTCCTGGCACCGCTTTAATAGTGCCCCTCTTGAGTGGACGGATAGACAAACACAAACTCGAGGTACCCGGGCGTACAGTCCACTCATATGTAATCTTCGGCGTACAGTAGCTGCAGAAATCACCTTACCAATGGACGCTGTAACCATAGATGTCACACGTGTAGAGGTCGCTCTGCGATTCTGCTTGGATAAAATCGCAATATATCGATCTTCCGCGGGGTTGTAACCCTTGGGCGACCGGAAACAGTCCTTCGAACAACTGTCTGTGTTGTTTGGAATTATTTCCATAAACGTGAAATTACAGAATGATGAACGCCGAAGAAAAGAGCAACATCTGAGATCGACTGTCCTGCTTCAATGCGCCCCACAGCACGCCAGCGCTCAGAATCTTCCATTCGTCTTCTTGAAGTCATAGAAACACGTATGTCTTGAAAACAAATTGTACAAAAGTTTTAAACACCTTCTATCAGCACTTACAATCAACTTCTCTAACCCTTCATAAAGCTGGTATCTGATAAGACTGCCCTTTTTGCATATTTCTTGACATGAAAGCGCGATTGGTTATTGTCTAACATATTTGCATACTTCCATCTACCTCTGCAGTGATTTGCATCCTCTTCAATTCTGATTGGCTTCCGGAAATTAGCATTTTCCTCTCCATGCTTAACTTTTGGAAGTGAGTGTATATTGGAATGTACTATGATAATATAAGATCCGTAAGCAATATCACACATGCACACAAAATATTAGGAACTGTGTTCACATGTTTGTTATGCTTCTGGGCTTCAGATTAATTTCCTTTCCACTATCTAAATAAGAAACAATATAGTTGTGAAAATAAATCACTGCCACATTCAATAGGTATTTTGGTGTAAAAAAATTACAAGCACGGACACGTCAATTCATGAATGAGCCCCCAATACTATTTGTCTATCTCAAAAATAGCACTCGGCACTTTTCTGTTACTGTGGAAATAAAATACGTTCCATTTTTGGTAGGAAAGACAGAAGAAAAGCACGAACTTTGGTTTACAGAACACATTGAGAATAAAACAAGACACTACCTTAAATATTCCAATTCATAACATTCTTAACCCCTATTTGAAATGGATAGCTTTAGTTGCTATAGCAACCACCCTTACCTACACTACTTAGCAGAAGCTATTCTTGGGCTAGACAGACAATAAACAGCTTAAATGGAACATTTTCCAGTTTCTTAGGTGCAATGGTATTTAACATACGTAAATTTTAACAGCTTCTATTTTTATATGGTTGTTGCTCTAACGGAATATTGGTGTAATAAAGAGGAATCTTATAAGACAAAATGAAATTATCAATTGCCGAAAAACGACGAAGATGCTATATTAAGGCAGTATTCGTACCTCACATTAAAATTAAATATATATGCGAACACTGTCACCAATTATAAGCAGTCTTGGTTTCAGTGCAACTCTCCCTCATTTGTGCAATCATGATAAGGCACATCATTAAATTACCAAATCTTTGAATTATTTTTTAAAAAAAACATTCTGCATGGTCGTCGGTGTAAGCCTAAAAACGAGCATCGAGAGAAATGTGAAATGTAGATATGGGGTATAGAGATATATATAAATATTTATCATATGGAGGAATTAAAATTTATATAAACACGACTATATCTTTTTAATTTCTTATACTCTAAGTTTTAACAAAAAACATTTAATCAACAAAAATAATTAAATAAAAATATAAAGGCAACATAAATTTTTCATAACAAAATATTAGTTGCTTACTTAATTCTGAAACCACCTAACATTTAACGAAGGACACAAAAACTTTGAAGTATTTTCTACTGAATAACTTCTAGGAAACGCAGATAAAATGGTATATATTTATACATCGCAAATGAAAAGAACTAGAAGACTTCCAAGAGCAACCACCGATAAATATGCACGTGAAAAGCACAATCTCATCCTATTCTCATTGTTCAACAATGATACTTATTTAATTTTAAATAATTCACTAACAATATTTTGCACTAAAAAAACTTGATCATCATTTTCATTGGAAAACAAACATTTTTTTCTATCTATTCTTTCTAAAACAAGCTTTTGAATCCAGGGTCTCATGCAATAAATTAATAATTTAGTAACATGTTTCAACCCTCAACACAGTTTTCTTTCTTTTGCAAGAAATACATACATCAAATGAATTTTAAAATTTCAATTAATACTTACATATAAGCACATATATTACAGGTGTAGGAGTGCAATAATATGTATTTTATTCATATTATTAAATGTGTAGTTTTTAAATATCATGATAAACATAATGATTAAATTTTTAAAACACACTGTGCATATAGATTTTTAATTATTAAGATTCGTTTAATGGTGTTTATTTTGTTTTGATTTTTTCTAACTTCTCTATCGGTTGTTAAAACAATGAGTATAAAACGTAGTTTTCATCAGCAATACCACCAATAAAAGTTAATTATCTAAATTGATATAACCTCATCCTTTATATTTTTCATCGTAAAGATTATTTCAATAAATGCAATTATTTGAAATCACGTGATACTCAAAAACAAATCATTAGAAACACTTAAGATGATCGAGATTTTCAGATAAAGAATAAAAAATTAAAACATGAAAAGACAGCAATTTAGTTATGCATATTACAATATCTTCCACAACAAAGATGTTAAGGAAGCAGAGAACTAAACTGAATTTATGGAGTAAAATGGCTCATAAAACCAGAGGAATTCAAATCTGCTAAAGCTTATTTAAGCTATTATTTAAATTTTCGCTTACATTTCATGTACGACGAAAAGATTTATAAAAATTGATTTGTGTTTAGAAGTATGCTTTGCGTTAAAATGTCCGAGAGACATAGAGAAAAGGACAAGGAAGGAGAAAGATAGACTGGATAGATTATATAAGATTAACATGTATTTGAAAGGGAATTGACAATGACGATTACAAAGTTTTATAAATTTACTTATTATTACATTTCTCCACATAAATAAGAATAAAAAATAACATTTGAAAAAAGGTAACAACATTTATTGGTGTAAGTAATTAAACTTCTCATTACAGGCGCCAAAATTGATTTTTATAGACTCGCCAAAAATCATTTTTTATATATTATTTCGTAATAAATTATTTTTTCTTATTAAGTCTGGCATTATTTGGTTAAACAAGTGAAGGCAAAGTCAAACTTTAAAATTATTTCGATTTTACATACTTGTTTTTCCTTGGAAAATAAATAAGTGTGATTTTTATTAAATTAAATTGTTCATAAAAAATTTATTTATCAATAATCATGATATTGAGAATAATCATGTTTTATATAAATGGATATTAGCCTGCACAATGGTAGGAAAAGGTACCCTTTTCATCAATAAACCAAGTACTACATATTCCTACCAGAATTTGCTTAAAGAACTCGAAGATTATATAAGCTGTATCCGAAGTTGCTTCAGTTAGGTCTGATGAATCCCAGTTCTTATGCAATTAGAATGATATTATGATCAATAAAAATTTAATAAGGAAATAACATTTAAGAGAACTTCAGAAAATCTTTAAAAGATTCCCCGCTTGCCTCTAATGGCGCACTTAAATTTCCATTAACGTTGAATGAACGCATCGTCTAATTCAACTTCGGAGTTCCTTAGCAAAAGAAAATACGTGTGGAAATTCTAATTAGCTCAAGAAAATACGTGTGGAAATTCTAATTAGCTCTTCACTGCATCAAAGGTTTCATTAGCTAGAAATCCATTGTTAATGAGAGCTTCTGGAATACTGAAAATGTTGGCTGTGGTCAGAGATTTCCGCTGCATCGCCTTTCATTTTGTGAGTGGAATTTTTACCATATGCGCTACATTTATTTAAATATATTTTTATTTGTGAACTCTTATGAAACTTCGTTGAAATAACGCCTTATGCGTATGTTTATAATTCTTCATGATTAAATTATTCAAGTATTATGAACTTTAATTTAATATTATTAACGGTATTTCAGTTAATAAAATTTATCCGTTTCTCACAAAATTTAAAGTTGGTCATTTGATAGAAAAATTGAATAAATGGAAATATTTCATTTTAGAATTTGCTTACAGCATATTCATAGGGAGTGGAATGTCATGACAAGCCCCTGTGATCATATCTCATTCTGCGTAATGAAAGGTTTCGGGTTCAATCCTAACGACTGCTGAGCAACAAGAGATAAATACTGCATTTTTTCTTTGCCTGTTTGAGCGAGTGGTAATTTTTTCCTTGTCCTTACGTACGTGACAATAGACTATTATCTTTTATGAGTCTGTTTAAAAATGTGCTTTATAAACGCCATACAATTCCTTTCAATTTTCTAGTGATGCTATCAGTTACAGAGTATATATCACCATAAAAACACATGTGTGTAAAATAACATTGATAAGTAACAAAATAAAATATTTTTTTAAAACAATATATTAATTTTATAGTATTAACATATATTATGTAGTAAATACGGGAGACAAAAATTATTGTCTGTCGAAAAAGGAAAGACGAACCTTTGATTATTATTTTTACATAGAATAATTCATCTTTCAAATAAAAATCAGACAAATACAATGAACATAAAGCAGTTTAAAGCATTGAAAGACAAATTTTTTTAATAATAATTTTTAATAATGTAATACAATGTTTAATTAATGCGGAAGAAAAATTTTAATCGCAAGTAATTAAATAAGCACGAGAAAATACTTGGAAACTCTATGGAAAAATAGTTCCATGTAAAACAAATACTTTTTTAGTCATAAAATATTTTAATAAATTGTTATTGCGAAAATATTGACATTTTAATAGGAACTTTTTATTTTTGTATTCAATATTCTTTCCTCCAGACAACTTTTTTAATTTCTGACATGGTTTGTGTGAAAATAACTATTTATATTTGACGTTGCAAATTGATTGACAGTGTTAAAAAGCCCCAAGGTTACAAGAGAAGGAAAGAACTTTAAAAATTCCGAATTGCTACTCATTATATTGTCATGTTCTTTTGCTTTATTGGATGAGACTACCATGATATATACAGTCCTATGTTTCAGAGTGAGTCCTTACAAACCATTAGTTACATGATTACTGATGCTGATTTTTTATTGTATACACATGTATGTTATAGTTAAAATTTTATTTATAACAATATAACATATTTATTTTTGAGTTTTAATTAAAAGATTCAAAGTCCTTTAAATTTTTTAGAGCATTTTAGTTCATTCAGATTATTTTGGGCTAACATATTAGTAAATTATACATCCGATTTACCAATAATCTATCTAAAAAATTATGTTATTGTTACTTTCGACACTTGGAAAAAACCAAGCTCACTATGCTGTTGGCTATAAGTTAGTAGGGTGCTTCTTTCGTTTAACCAGAGCATTATGAAGGTGAAAGTACGATTTTGCTCTAAACTTCCCCTATAGATGGCACCACCAGAGGATCCATTCCTCAATTTTGACGTTGATCTGAAGCGGGAGGAATCAAAAACTGTTTTTTGATGATATATATTATGAATCAGCACTAATACGAGAAAGTTTCAGGATGAATAGAATGTGGTGTTTAACTTTATAATGATATAGAAGATTTTTTTCATAGATGGTTTTTTTTTTTTCGTGAACAAAAAATTAAATTTTATCTTTAGTTATTTTATATCACAAATGCATATAAAAATAATTATTGGAGGATAAACTACTGTCATTTCTTGGTTTATTGTTAAAAAAAAATTTCTGTGCTTGATTTTAATATAATTTTACTTTTATTTTATTTAATTTAATTAAAAATGTTCAAAACTATGATATAATGGAAACGATATTATGAAATATTGTTTTCCAAAATCTTTTAAATAAAATATAGAGATTGAATTGTATTTAAATCAAAAGATAAAAAATGCAATAGTAAAATATCCTTATATCACTTTTAGATTATACTCACTTTAATCTTACACTCTAATCTTACTGTTAGATTAAATTCTATAAAATAACGTTATTTTTCTAAAATAGTAGTTAATAAAATATATAGAGAGAATGAATCTCTGTAATTAAGGTTTTTTTTAAATATGTAAATAAATTTTATATTTTAAAATAAAATCTTATTTTCATTGTTTGAAAAATTTGAAACTTATTTTATAATAATAAAATTAATCTTTTTAATTTCCTAGCTTTGAGTTGCTACATTTAAATTAAAAAATTTTAAGAATATATTCTAATTTTAAATAAAAATCATCCATTTATGTCCCAATTATTTACTTAAACTAAGAATATAAATTTGCATTAATATTCTAAGTACATCAAAAGATATAATAATTCTTTCATCGATAATTAATTTTCTATTCAACTTATTCATTGATTTCGTGCCATAAGTAAATAATGCATTAATTATTTATTCTATTCGCATAAATAAAAGAAAACTATTTGCACGAACGTTAAAAAATATATAAAAAGTATTTAATAATTCAAAACTGCTATTATATTTGAATATTAACAAATCCATGTTTCCAATCAATAGTTTCAAAAACCAATTTAAAATTCGCACGTGTGCTTAAGCTGGTCAAATTGAATCAGTCTGAAACCACCTTCATTAATCACATCATTGTTCTCTAAATGCCCTTTTATCTTCTTAAATAAGGTAAATTCGATAATTAAGAAATAGAATAATACTCTAAAGTTAGGGTTTGAACATTCATTTACTTATCACGTAAGATCTATATTCTAAGTACTCTATTCATTTTCTGTGCTTCTATTTCGCAAGATTTTTACACGCCTGTTCCAAGGCTGAAGAACATATTTTTCAAACGTGACTATTTTAATGGATTTTTGGCCTTCCGTTACCTTTTATAACTATGAGCACAAAAACTTCCGACTCCAAATTGTTTCTGAGTGACGGAACAAAACCACTATTAAGCTAAATTGTTTTCAGACGACCAGAGATTGGCGATAAAAGGGCAGTAATGATACCGTACGATTCGCTTATGCTTTTGTGTTTACAATCTCGTAAATGGAGCTCTAAGAAAGAAATGAGTGCTAAAAAAGAAACATAATTGTAAGCATCGAATAAGTGAAAGATGAGATGTTAGAGGGGAGTTTGAGTTACGCGAATATTTTACTGAGCCAGAAAAAAAGGAGTGACACTGTTAATATCGTCTGAAGGTCGACAAGAGTATCGCTCAGAAGAATTATTTGTGAATGGGTTGCTTAAAGTCTCCACAATCGTTTTTATTATATCTCACAGTTTATTTAGTCCACTACAACGTCAGAGCAATCACTGACGTTGACAATGAAGACAAATATGACGCCCCCATTAAAATACGGTAGATAAATAACAAATTTGAAGATATTTGTTGAAAATTTTGGTTGTATAGCCGAAACCGTCGGCGAAATTTTTTATGGAATATAAAAAAATTTCTTCAAGATTAAGGCTGATTTAATTAAGAAAATAAAAATAACAGAGAATTGATAATAATGAATCCCTTAAAAAATCACACAAAATAAATAACTCCCATATTCTCATCCTTCTACAGTTCGAATCTTTAATTCAAAATTTAAGGAACAGCTTAAACATAAAGGTCTAACAAAGCTAATTTTATTTGCCTCCATCACAAAGTTTATAACCTCATTAAAAATATCACCCGCGTTCCTATTTAAAGCTAAAATTAAATTTAAACTTAATTTGATTCGTCATTTCGCGTTAGTTTTCATGTGTAAATTCTATAGCACTATAGCATGGAGATATTGTGATAAGCCCTCGACTTATATTTGGAAAACTGGACAGAATTTTCATTTTTGAAGCTTTCAGATGTTCGATGCATATATTTCATTATCATTTATATGAATGTTTTACTAATAAAAGCTCTTGAGTTCATCTAACCGTATGCAATATATGGCCAAAAAATATATACTGATATTAAACACCATTATTTTTGTACGAGTATCTCTCAATATTTAGCCAAAACTTTGCTTAACTGATTCTTGAATTGTTTCAATTGATCTGTTAAAATTAAATGAGAATTATTTAAGCACGTCACATAATTGCAATGTTTTTACCGATATAACCACCTATGGGTAAAACATAATTTTTGTATATATGTTCAATTCTTGCCATATATATATATAATTTTTCATACATAAAAAATGTTTTGAAATTTAAGTATTAGCAAAGTAATATAGGATAATAAATATTGTGATGAAGGAAAATTAAAGGAATTTCAAGGCTTGTTTGACTTATATTCTACGAAAATTTTACTTAGGTAACACTAAAAATTTTTGATATCGCGTGATTTCATATTGGTATAAAAAATTATTTTTTCATTTATTTATTTAACAACGGACATTAGCTTTAGAGCTAATAATTGATGCACGGTTTCTTCATTATACTCAATTCATCTATAAAACATAAGAAAAAACAAAAATTTTGCACTAAATGAAAAAAAAGGAAGAGATTACTCTTAAGCTTTGCAATTAAGTTATACTACTGTGTCACGTTCTGAAAACCAGTGAATCAGAACAAAGCTTGTTGATTGTAAGAAAACTTTGAAGGTCATATTTCAAAACCAATGAAAAACATTAAAAAAAACCATTTAACAAACAATTAAAATTCTTTAATGCTACCAGCATAGCATTGATATAGATTTCTATTGTAATTGATGACCTAAGCTTAAAAAGTTTTTTGTGCAAACGAGATTCTAATTACACAAAAATAAATTACAATTCTACAGAATGTAATTCTTTATGATGATTGTGAGTTGAGTAGCGCAAACATTTATACTGGCGCAAAAAAAAAAAATTGTATATAAATATTCAGAGAAGTGTTAGGGTAAGTCACATGGCTTATAAATAAATAGAAAAATAGAAATTTGAGAGAGGTATGATAGTCATTAATATATTTCTAAAACGTAATTTAGACCAAATTCAGAATCGTAGGCAAATTTGAGGTGTTCGAAGAATTATATTTAATTGTCAGAAATATTTTTCGAATTCACTAACAGCTGCTTGTAGAACAATTGAACACTGCCTGAAAATAGATTTAATATTCGAAAGTTGTAATGGTACTATACTGTTTTGATTGGGCAAATACCTCAATACCTTTTATATAAATTACAGAATGTTTATAAGTAGAAGATAGAAAATATGGAGGCTGTTAAATTTTTAAATTTTATATTAAAATAAAATTTAAAAAAATAATTGTGTATTATAAATCGTATAATAAGCAACAGAATTTTGTTTCTGTCATGAATTATCAGGGGGAACAAAACAATTTGAAAGATTTCATGCGACCAAAGGGTAGTTCGTTGCCAACGCGTGAAACCGTTGAAAGCCTTCCGCATCTTCATATATTTAAATAAAAGATTTATGTACCATTTGAAATGCATCATGAAAGTATCTTCGTTTTTGAGAAAATTGTTAATTTTCATGAAAAGCACTAGTCGTAGATTATATACTGTTTTCTTTGGTTTCTACAGAAATATGGACTTAAAGTTTTTATAGTAATTATTATCAAAGTAATATTTTGTTTTCTTGAAGAGTTTCACTTTTGTATCAAGATACATAAGAAAATTAAATCTGTATGACATTTCCAGGAAAAGAATTTTCCGTTATAATAATTTATATTTTGGGTAAAACTCGTGAGATAACGTATAAAAATATATATGCAAAGAAAATTTATTTCTTAAAATTTTAAAGCATTATTTTATTGTTTTATTTATTTATTTTTCTAGAATCAATATAAATAAAATCCTTATTCTGTTTGTCTGCTGAAATTTTGTCTGGGATTGACAACCTCTACATGGAATGGAGGAAAATTATATACAAACGACGGTCATTGGCTGATTTGGAGTAAAAATAAAGTTTCTTGTCGAATTTTTTTACAGCGCATTTGTAGTTAATTTAACACATAATTAGCGCCAATCTAAACGCCTTGTCAAGTTGCTTACGCAACAATGTAATTAATTTAAAAAGTATAATATTCCATTCCAGAACTCCTATCGTTTTCAAGAAAAAAGAGAGTGGTTCCTTTCTTTTACTCCTTTTTAAAATTCCTTTTAAAATTGTCATCTTTGTAAAGAAAAAAATATTTACAGAGTTGAATCTTCTAAATATTTACTATGTTCTTTCTATAAATAATGGAGTGAAAACAATCCTTCTAAATATTTACTACATTCTTTCAATAGAAATGAAAACATTTCCGCATTGATAATTTTTTTTAGAAAAAAGTATCGCTATTTACTATTTTTACCAACTTCTGAAAGAATATTTTGTTTTCTTTTAGGCGAATGCGTTTTCGCCTTTTCTAATAGGTCACTGGTTGAAAAAGAAAGGCAATGCAGATGAAAAGAGTCGTGAACTCAATGTTTAATTACTTCGTAATTAAAAGGAATTTTTAAACATTATACATCTCATTCGATATGCATTTAGCTAATATGTACATGAAACTTCATTTCGTCAGGGAAAGCATTCTTTTAAAAATTTGCTACTTAAATTATTTTATAATGTATACTCTTATGCTTTAAATGAAATTTCAGTCAAGAGATTTTTTTAATTACTTGGATTTTCGTTTATTATATTATGCTAAGATATCAAATATGCATTCCCTTTCTGTTTTCATTTCATTAACTTCATGTTTATCTTTCAAGTCATACCTAAAAGAGTATCCCCAAAATCTAAGCATTTTTCTCCTGATAGAATCTAAACTGAGTAAGACTGCTTAAGTCAGGTGTAAAGAATAGATTCATTGAACCAGATATAAAATGATTTAAGCGAAACGCAATGAAGCGGGTGTATTCAGTTTTGTCAAAAATTAATATTGTCGAGCATGAATGAGATATTAGTGTCCTATGAATGGTGGCGTATTACTTTTCTCCATCAATGGTTATGAACTTATCGATCAACCGTCTTGAGGAATTATTTTAATTCCACGCGATTCACAGAATATTTCTTTTCCTAATCTCAGTAATCTCATTCATATCTATCATTTAAAAACATTCTTGCTATTTGAACAAAAAGATGCAATTTCTGATATTATGGTAAGATAGCATGAAACTACATCCACAATATTCCTGTTATTCTACTTGTAAAAACAAAACAAATATCTAGATAAACATTTTTCTGTTCTATTATGTTACTTTTTTAGTAAAATATAAATTCAATATTCTGAAATATTCTTGAATGTATCATTTTAATGTATTTTTGTTCAATGATTCTAACATTTTGTTTAAAATTGCGGATAACTTAAGTAATTTTCAACAGTTTTATTATACATTGCATTTATTCAACTTTTAAAAAATTTTCTCAATTGCAACCAAGTTTATTAGGAATTTTATATGTTGAAATCAAAAATAATTATTTCTTAGATACTTAATAACACTATTATGAGTTCACTATCTTTGCACAATAAGCAGTACATTTTCATTTTTCAAGGAAAAATTATCATAAAGTCGTTAATATTATCGATATTTAATAAGCAGTTTTTATGAGCTCATAAGAAATATGGATATGCTACTAAGAATTCATGATAAATATTTCTTATTAAATAAAAATATGTTGTTTTTTGTCATAATTCAGTAAGTATAAATATTAATATGTATGTAAATATCTATGAATATTAACAAACATTAACGAAACGTTTTTATACATGAATAAAATATAAATGTGAATATCTTAGTGCATTTATACTATCAATCATGGTTCGATATTAATAATTGATCCTAATAAATTTTACATCTAAATTGTAAATTATTCCACCATAAAATCATTAACAAATATTTCTGTTCCCCTTTCAATTTAGATTTATGAGTGCATATATTGAAAAAAAAAACATTAGGTACATTTTCTTAGAAATATTAACTATTTACACATACATAATGATTATTTGCAAACATCGAGTTGAATGTTATTGTTTTAATAATGTATATGATTTAAAAATGCGTAATGCATTAAGTGTAATTACTTCAGAGTAAATTGACCTGAGTTTCAAAAGAACATCAAATATCGTTATTTAAATATCACGAATACATTACTTATACTAAACACACACCACAACAGAGATTAAAACTGTAATGCGGAAACGGTTTTAGAAGTCAACGGAGGACGGAAGGAAACACAGCGCCATTGACACGCGCAGACACTCAATAACCACAATTTAGAAATATTACCAAGTGGAAGAAACACATGTGCTGATCACAAAGTCTACAAGAATTCCGATAGATTAGATTACATCTAATGAGAAAGTACGCAGCTGTTCATTGTAAAGATTAAAGCTTACCTTATCGAAGAGATTTCCTTTCTTCTGTGCTTGGTATAAGAGGTCTATAAACTTTACCTAGATGGGTGGAGAAGGTCTATTTTTAATCCCACTGCAAATGAAACCCGGTAGATTATTTTCGCGGGTCTCGTTATTCGTTTCTTTATTTTTTATGTGTGTGAGTAGTTCTTTTCTTCAACAGCACAAAAATAATGAGTTTTGATCATACATAAGTTCGAGTTGCAAGGAAATGTGCCAGAATAGAACTGTATGTTATGTAAATACTAGTTCTTAAAATTCATCATAATGAACTATAGAGAAAAAACATCATAATTATTTTTTAATATTAATTAGCTAATGGAAAATATCACTATGATAAAAATATAATTTAATGACTTTTACAAGATGTTAAATAAATAACTTCATTAAAAAACTGTATAGCCATATTTGAAATCGATTTTTGACTTGTTCAGTTGACGCTTAATAGATTTGTGAAAAAGTTCAATAATTCAAGACATAAAACCAGTAGAGAAGTATAAACTGAGGAAAAGGAGATGGAGTTTTACTGAATTTGAAAACACATGCAAAACCACTAGAAACTATAGCTCTTGTCTAGAACAAAAAGTAACAATTACGGACAAGTATCCCTAGAAGAGCTATTTATACCATTATATTTAATAATATTTGCTTAAGATTATTTTTACTCGATGTATAGAAAATAAATACAGTAGGAAAAGTATCTTGAAAATGAATATTACAATCGTAGATTAGACAAAATCTTAAACACTCAAAGTAATTTCAGAAAATTTTCATTTCTTAATTTATTAATTTGACATATATTAGAAGCAAATATTAATTCCTTATTATATGTAAGTTTGACTGTATCAATATTTAAATTAAGAATACATTGAATACACTATATTATATATTATCATAGACATGTCTGATTACTATAATATAAAATTATTATTTATTTTATTCTAAAAATATTGGTAATTTAGATTTTAAATGAATATGCATAGCTTAGCCATAACTCAGAAATATGTTATATTTTTTGAAATTTAAAATAAATGAGTTTACTGATATAAATTTTAAGAATTTAAATTCTTGTGTAAGGCAATGTGAATCTTAAAATAAGATCTTTAACTTAATAAAAGATTGCTCTTTCAAAGTAAGAGGCAGGGAAATTTTATCTCAATAGCTTTAGCAGAATATAGATGTTCCTATATTTAAGTTTTTAAGATTAGGAGAGTCACGCAAGATTAGAAAACAAGATGACATTTTGTAGAATGTTGTAAGTACAAAATAATCTTTCAGTAAAAGAGACTTAAAATAACCGAAGATAGCGTAATAGGATGGTTGTAGGTGATACAGTTTATTTTAAACCATTATCTCATCTCTTTCGAATTATTTTTATAACCAAAACAACGGAAATTTTTCATATTGAATAAGAAGAATTTATATAAAAAAAATAAAATATCGAAAAATGTAAATTTCAGCAGATTAAAAGCATAAAAATAATTAATAAAAAAATAACATCAAAACACAAGATAAAATTATTATTTTTAGTATCACTATTCAGAAAAGTTATTTAAAATCACAGAAATTTTTTCCGATTAGCTTACATCCGGAGAAACAATTAAGAAATTGAGTGATTCATTTTCCAATGTAAGCTTAGATACATTTGAAAACAAATAAGCCATTGTCCTATTTTTCAAAATGATTTATGAATTTGATGAAAAATAGCCCATTAGAGATATTTTCCTCTTTTCATCATCATTAAACATCTTTAAGATCAAATTATATGAAACTAATTCATTTAAGCCCATTTCTCACTTATAATAAGAGCGGTCTACTATTTGAAACACTTCTCACACTATTATTTTTTCAACTGTTTAAAGATTTATCCGTAAACTTTAGCATAAAAGCTGATAAATAATTTTGGCAATATTTCTTTATTTCTCTTCTTAAATACATTTTAGATAAAAAAAAATCTCGTAAATTACTCTTTTATTCACACTAATTTGAATTTCTTGATAACTATTTTAAGACCATTTTGAGGAAAATATTACTTTTTGTGTTTGCACTTTTTGTTCTTGATAACAGCCCAACGATTGAATTACTAATTACAATATTTAAAATTACAAATTTTAGTAAAGAATTTAAATGATGTGTAATTATGAAATCACATTTGTAAAATTGAAATAAATTTATGCTATCTATATTAATAAAATACAATCTGTTATTTTTTTGTTCAATAATCTATTTTATACTTTTCATAGCTGATATAGTTAAAGGAAATTGTCCAGTTAAAATGTACAAAACTGTAATTTTAGAGACTTAATTAAGTCATTACCTTGACTTTTAACCCAAATATCTCTTAATATTATTTCTTCCGGTGAGAGTAATATTCTATAATATTAAGACCTCGAATAAAAGCACTTGAACGGGATTATTTTTTTTAAAGAATCTCTTGTCCCATTTCAAGCTGTCAGTTTGAGTATGAGAAAATATTCATGACATAGCGATCTCTTCTATTATTTTGACATTGAAAAAACGTATTTATTTCAAAGTAATCTGGACATTAAACGTATCACATCAAAATATAATTGGAGGTTAAAACTAATCTTCTTGTTGACATTAAGACAATGGTGGAAAAAAACTGCATTTTTAATGAGAGAAATGAAATGTGAATATAAGCATCTAACATAAGTTGTTTTATTTGATGGGGAGTTTGATTTTTTTCTAATCAAGGATTTATTAAAACAATTTCAAAATTTCCAAGTTATAGCTTAAATAATATATTCAGTTTACATTTTTGATGTGAATCAATAATCAGTGGAACAAATGAACGAATATTATTATTATTATTCAGCCTTATTGCAATAAATTTCAATGTCATTACTGATATGAAGAATGTTTCAGAAGCTATATTTTTTCATGCTGATTTTATGCAAATTATAGCTAAATAAATTCTTAGAGTTAAAAATTTAAAATAGTATATATGAATTATCATTTTAAATTATTCATTTGGAAAATAAATTCGAGAATTATTTTTTTATTTAAACATTGTAAAAATTAAATATTACAATTCATAATTATCGCATAGCGGATAGCTTAGCAGCCGAATGCTATTACTGTGAAGTTTTTTTAGCATACAAAGCTAACGTCTTATGTCTTATGGAAACATACAAAGCTAACGTCTTATGGAAGGAATTTTTACATACAAAGCTCTATATTCGCGAGACGCATGGTTATAAGCCCTGCAATTTCCCAAGAAGCCACTCCGATGTTGGAAGCGGAAACGTAGAATCCTCCTCTCTTTTTTTAAAAAGTATCTCGGATCAAACCAAAGATTTTCCGTTTTGAAAAGATAAGCTTTAGGTCATAAAGATCCCCTAAAAACATGAGATGAATATGACAATTATATGCACTATCACACAGAAACTTAATAATTATATTTCTGACCAA
Organism: Latrodectus hesperus; assembly: GCA_037975125.1. NCBI lineage: Eukaryota > Metazoa > Arthropoda > Arachnida > Araneae > Theridiidae > Latrodectus > Latrodectus hesperus. The sequence goes on from CM075860.1 coordinate 58,017,465, forward strand.
CATTTGTATTTGTCAATATTTTCTTCTCGAAAAAATATATATAAATGTATATATATCTATATCTATCTATCTACATATATATATATATATATATATATATATATATATATATATATATATATATATATATATATATATATATATATATATATATATATATATGACTCAGCTGCCTTATAATCCAGGATGCCAAATTCTGAATTAGGTGATTTTTTGGAGGATTTTCTTATGTTTCTAGCAACCTGGTTTTTATTACGTCATAGATTTGGAGACCTATAAAAATTATGGAGAAAATTCTATTATGGCAACCCTAGTATTAACACCACGCTCACGTCACAGTACGTCATATTGTCAACATTTCTTCATCGCCAAAATAATTCAGACTTTTGAATCCTGGATTATACGGCATCTGTGCCTATATATATATATACACATATATATATATAATGTTATTAAATCATATGTTATATTAAATCGATTCTTAATTTACAGTTGTCTACCAATATACATTTTTAAAACTATATATATAATTTAAAAATTTATTGGTAGACATCTGTAAATTAAGAATCGATTTAATAAGTTTCCAAACACCATTTTTAATTTATTCATATAATAGTCCAAATGTTAATAGTAATTTATAATTTTAGCAAATAAAATGTAGAGTAATTACATGTTTAAAATATGACATATGTGACTGAAATTTTAATAATGAATTTAAAAATGCACAAATAAAGCCCTAAATTATATTTCTTAAAAATCTTTAATTTTATTACACTATAATTATTAAACTAAATTAATTACACTATAATTAATTCTGGAAACAAATCATTACTTTTCAAGGCAATTGTTTACAATTATTTCATATAAATTTGATTTTATTTTTCAATTCATAGCGAAACTTCTAATTTCTTTACTGAATCCAAATCTTATTTCGAAATATTATTTTTGAAGATATATATGAAAAGTGTCTTATATTTTTATAATGAGTCTATAATAAGAGGGCACTAAATCCAAATCCCAATGCAGAATATTCAATTTCTATCTAATTGAAAAGTGTCTACACTAGTAATTTTATTTTTCTTATAGAATATCATATACTTACTTTTTTAAAAATAGCTCAGATAAAGAATCTTCATATTTTAAGAATAACATAGAAAAAAGAAGGGAATTCAACATATATATTTACTTAAGATAATTTACTGCATTATAATTAAGTAATTTATTCTTTTTTAAATATCACTACATTCAATTCACTCACTTTATTAGTATTCATTGAATGTTAATTTGATATAGTATTTATGCTGATAAAGAGTTTTTAAACAATTCTATCATGAAGCTAATTAAAAATTCAGATTTTGGAATCCATTACTTGAGAAAAAGGTATGCGATGCTAGGTATAATCAGATTTAAGTTATTTGAAAATAATTATATATACAAACAAAATATAAAAATTCTTCCCTAATCCCTATTATAGAAATTTCTTTACTAAAAAATGTCTTACAGCCAAATATTAGTACCGAGTGAAAAAAATTTCCTTTATTAGGTTCATTTAGTTTGAATGATTATTATCGTGTTTATTGGACAAAATATATTTAATAAATAAATCTTTATCATGGGAATTCTAAATGGGAAAACAAACCTAGCAGTAACACAAATACTTCAACAAAGATTACTTCATAATATATTCATTTGATTTTTTTTTTCCTGATTGTACGTTGAAAATATAATGAAATTAATTTTCTCATAAAGATTAGTTGCACTACAATGAAAGTTCTCCATTGTTGCAAAATAGAGCCTCAATGTTTTAGGATGTTTGGACTTGAGTAAACGCATCTCTTTATAAGACATTCAATGTATAATTAATTCCTTTGTTTGCTTTGGCGAAAAAAAGACTGATTTATCAAGATTAAAAGATTTCAGTTGTAGATTTCAAGTAAGAATTGCGCCATTTTTGTTTCCTTGTCTGTCAGAGACACAAATTCACGTGAATTAAGAAACATTTAATCTATACTTAAAATATTTGCATATGCAAAACTTCATTGAGAATGTTTCCTCAAATCTTATTTTTACTTAAAAGGAATAACATAATACATTTAAAGTAAACTTTTAGAATTTCAAATTATCTTTAACATAAGAATTCGGATTTTATTTCAAAACAATATTAGTATTCATATGACTGCCTAACTATACATATTCCCTAATTATCAAGAAAAAAAGTTAACTACATTAACTCAAGAGAAAATGTATTATTCTAAATGAAGTAATCAGTGTGAAAGAAATGCTACAGCATTATACTAAAATAAATTCTAAATTAATGATCCTTAAATCGTGATCCACGAATTCACAGTGATGAATAAGTTTTAAGGGGTCCACAAAGATCAAATAAAACATTTCTTTTATGTAAATTTAAAGACCGCGGTAATAAATTGAAGATTGTGTAAGAATACGTTAGTACAATATTTATTGATATTCGTTAATGTTGGAAAATGCAATCTCCGTTCTCAGTGTTGACAGAAATTTTCTCCACTTTAAAAAATATTGAAATGTCATTTACTGAAAATGAATGTATATAATGTGTTTGGTAAGTGATATAAAAGAATGACCTTTAAAAGTTAACTTTATTTTTATCTCTTAAATTTATGCAATAGTTTAATAGTTACATGATTTGTCTTTGTGGCAAAAATGTAATCGCGATCTGACATTGTATTGCAATAATAACTAATACTACAATCAACGAAACTATAAGTAACTTAATTTATTTGATTATTCTATAATATTAACTCAGTTAAATACATTTGGTAGTATTGAGGGAATTTGATTTATACATGTCTGAAAATTTCAGATTTAATTAAAGAATTTCTACTATTCACATAATTGTCATTAGTACAGAAATATTTTGATTGCTGAAATATAACAGAAAAAATAATCAAGGCTAAGTAACGCAATTATTTTTTTATATTTAAAAGTAATTATCATGTTCCATATTTATTACGCTATTTCTAAAACTGAGATGAAACACAGCTTTTATTGCATCATGAGTTTCTCTAACTTGAGATAAAATTTCATGAAATGAATATTTATATTTTATTGAATATATCAAATTCTGAACTATTAATAAACATTGCTTTAAACACAAAATATAAAATTAAGCAATTTGTACAAAACTCTTATTTTATGATAAAACTTATAAAAAATTATTATTATTAAAAATTATAAAATTATTTTATGATAAAACTTAAAAAAGCTACTACGACAAAATCTGTTTTCAGTGAAGACAATTTCAAATTAACAATGCAGTTTTCTACTGTGTGTATGTTTATGTTTCAATAATTTAATAGATTATTACTTATCATATTTATTGTTATTAAAAATCATTATTAAATATATTAGTAGAAGAAGAGAAATCTTATTGGTAAAATAATGAATTATGTGTCTAAAAATTGCATTTCAATTCAAAGGGATTTATCCAATTACTATTAGATTATTTTAATATGTATACACATTCATTAGTTTATTTCTATGCAAAAAATACATAAAAATTATTTGTAATTTTAATCTATATTATACATGACGATTGTGTAATTCTCTTAAAAGTATATTGGAATCCACACAATTTTCTCATATTTTAACATTATATTTTTGAATTATATTAACTTTTTCTCTAATATTAATACCATTAATTCCAATCTTTTAGACAAATTCCTTATAATTATTCACATTTTTCTAATACATTGTATTATTCAGAAAATCCTTCTTCGAATTTTTTTTATTTGAAACATGATAATTATTGAAAGATTGATTTCTTAAGCGAGTTGCTTACATCTTAAGTTTCTAAACACAATTTTTAACATAAAAATTTCATTTTTGTCAAACATTGTTTATCTTTTGTTTATTTATTTAATGATATTTCTTCATCAGACAGAGGAGAAGAATACAATAATTAAGTTGCGTTTTCCCTGAAGACACTTTTTCAATAATAATCCAATTACATCTTTAAAAGTTCCAAGAATATGTTTGATATCATAAATGATTCCGTTAGAATGAAGGAATTAATGATTTGATTTTTTGATTTCATTATAATGAAGGAGAACTGTTCAACACTACTGTTTATAAATCCCGTATCTTTTTCAAGACCTGCAGTTTGAGATTCTAGTGATCGTGTCTGTTTTATTAACGCTTTTAATAAAGTAAGGAATAAATGTGCCAAGTTTCATGGCACAATTGATTCCAGATAGGTCTTTTTGATATTATTTTCAACTTTTCTACTTATCATAGTTGTTTGTTTTATGAAACTGATATACTTAAAATTAAATAAAAATGTAAATTATAAAGCTTATGCAATATGAGAATTATTCACATTTGGAAATTACACTGTCTGAAATTAATGAGTGTGGAGAGAGATTGTATGTGAGTAGGTAAGTAAATGGGTGGTTGTGTGCATTATTAAAAAACAATCCAAATTTCTAAATTTCCTTTTAAAAATTCAAAGTTATTGCCAAATAGAACAAATTATGGAATAGTTATAATTCGCACATAATAATCATTCGTTGAGAAACTTCACCATTCCTTATGAATTCACCATTAAAAATTATAAAAAAGTTCTTGAATTTTGATTACTATTAAGCATTAAGAAAAAACGCTATATATATATTTTAAAAGTGGTCTTTTATGTATAGCACATTTAACTCTATAAAGCTGCATATGTTAGGTTAGATAGATTGGAGAAATTAGTTGTTTGGATACAGATTTAAAAATAGAGTATGTTTTACTGTGAGTATATGAAACATAAATTGTAAATAATGAGAACTAATTATATCAATTTCTCAAAAATAAAATTGGTCTGACAGATTAAAAGTGTTTTTTATGGAAAAAGTACATTTACACGCTTTATAATTCAATTTGCATTTCTTGATAATGAATTGAGTGATATTATTCATCACCAGATTTTTCACCAAATACCGTTTTTCATGATAGCCACTCAAAATTTAAAATAATCTAGAAAGGAATTTGAATATTTTGAGTCTTGCTCTTGGTGAAAATTGGTGCTTAGTTTAGAGATGTACCTATAAAAAGAACCAATTTAATTTTTTCATATTAATTTTTAACTGTTAACATCAGATAGTGCATAAATCTCAATTAGTGTGCAATTCCACTTCATTAAATAGTGTGTATTCCGTCCAGAAGTCATAAACCTAAATTTAGATTTGAAACTATAAAATTACCAAAAGAATTTTCATTTTATAGACATAAGATAACGCTAATTTAATATGAAGTGAATAGTAATATTTCTTATACTAGAATATTTTTAAGAAACTCTTATTTTAAACATTATGCTTAAATTAATTACATATATCTCACTATAAATGTTCAAATTGATCGCTTACAAAGAAAAACATTTTCAACATTTATCACGCAGAATCAACAATATTAGAAACGCGATGTTTTCTATTCAAACTACTACATTAATGTTTTTGTTATAATATAATTTTAGCAAGTAACAATGTTTCTTATCACTTTGTTATAAAAATAGGAAAAAAATCTAATTAAAAAGACATTTTATTTCGAAATATGGTGGCTTAAATTTAGATAGTATTTTCCCTTCATCAGTTTTTTACAACTTAGTTCTCTTTATAAAGAAAGAAAAGTTAAGTAAATTCAATTCGAAATACGAAACTGAAAAAAAATCAAATGATGATTGATCTCTTCTCAAGGTAAGAACACATTTCTGACAACGATGGTCTGGTTTCCACCAAACACAGACAGTTTCGATTGCAATATGTGTACTCTAAACTTCTTGGAATGCCTGACAGGCCGTTATTGATTTAACCCTGTAGAAGAAAGTAGGATAGAATCTCTAGGCGGAGAAAACTAACCTAATTAAACAGTCGGACATCATAAAGAAAAGAAAAGAACTATTCCTCAAAATATGTAGTCACGACTTTAATTTATCGTCTGCATTTCGAATGAATCTAAAGTTCTGGAAAAGAAAGTTGATTTAATTCATATTACAATAGTTAGAATGAGGAATAAAAATAGCAGTTACGAGGTTTGTAAGACCTTGTAGAAAAAAAGAAATTTTGTAAATCACATTACTTTTTAAACCGTTTAAAAATAATTTAGGAAAAAATACTAAATTTACTTTGAAAAGTTTACCAATTTATAAAGAACACATGCATATTTTGCAATATTCGACGTTTTCATGCTCAGAAGTATTAGCACCTTAGTTAAGCCTAATTTACACAAATACCCGTAAAAATTCTGTTTAACAGAAATAACTTATAAAGCACTTAAAGAATTTTCAGAAAAGAGTAACTTAAAGCATGCTTCAAAGAAATAGGGAAAATGCAGTTTCAAAACATAAGGTACCTGGAAGTCGTTATCCTTGTCTGTGAAACATGTGTTCTTTTTAAAGAAAACATGAGTTTTCGTTGTAAGCTAAAATTACCTTATGCGACTAATTTTTTAGCACGTAGTATGTGTTTTTAATACCAGACCTTGTAGCTAACCAAAGCTGTGAGTTTAACAATCCTTATACAAAAATTATTAAAACCTTACATAATTTCAGATACCCTTTGAATTATTTTTTTATTTAACTTACAATAAGTTTGTTAGAAAAATAATGATAAAACTGAGTTGTAAAACTATGCTATACTTATTATTCTAGATTTATTCTTTCCATATAAAACTAATTAACTCAACATGGAAATATTTTCTAGAAACAAAATATCTCCAAAATCCAAGCTTAATTAGATATAATATTTATAATTTAAAACCATAATTCATTTTTGATATTTATAATACATGTGAAAAACTAGAGGGTTTGTAACATATTGAAATTAATATCTTTTATTTTCAAAATGATAATATAAACTATATTTGAATAAGATTTGACTAAATATATTTAGTAAAAGACATTTTAATTTAGTATTTGTCCTTTACAAATTCCTAATAGTATCATGTCTTTCTGAAATAAATCTCTAGAAAATTCTAAAGTGTGTTTATGTGTTTTGATTGCATTACATATTTCAGATGATAAATACATAAATGATAGATTGTTTTGAGATTTCACCCAATCTTTGATTTTGTTTTTTTAAACAAATCTTATTATTAATATATTAAATAATTATTTTAAGATTTTTATGAAACTTAGAATAATTTTGAAAGTCATAAAACTGTTATTAAATTAGTAGGTTCGATTTTGGAAAAATTTTTCAAATTTCATTTTAGTTATTTTTAGCACAAAAATTAACATAGCAAATATTTTATTTATCATTGGTAATATTTAAAATTTTAATAATGTATACTTCAAAAATAAACTTTTAGAATATTGTCTGGATAGAAAAGTAAGATAGCATTTTGTTGAAACTTTTCACAATTTTACAAGTCTTAATAACTAAATCAAAAGTTTCGTATAACTATATTGATTTCTTGAATTTATGAAACTAAATTAGATTTTCCATCACACGTAGTTGTTTTCATTTATGTTTATAATAATTTCTTTAAATTTTTTTGCTCTCATTTTGTGGTATTATTATTATACTTTGAATTCTATTTTTAAAGACAATAGAGAAAGTTATTACGAGCAAACAGCAAATCAAACATTAGTTAATCCAAAAATGGTTTCAAACACTATAAGTTTGACTATGAAATTAATTTGAAAAAATGCAATTTTATTCAGTGTTATAACACTATATTCAGTAAATAATTATAAAATTACTTTCCTCCGTTTTCAATATATCATGTAATGAAAAATAATTTAATATCATAAATTCTTATTAAATGAATATTTGTAATTTATACGTTTACATCACATAGCACAATACACACAAATTTTCAGTATTAATAATATTGAAGGTAAATATTGAAGGTAAATTGAGATATTAATCTACCAACCCATGTTTTAAAGACCTTCATTGTCAGTCCATGACATCATGGCATATTCCATGGCAGTGAATTAAGTCTCAAAAACTTTAACTACTTTAAAAATAACAAGATCAGAATGTTTAAATAATATCAGAAAAATACAAATTCTGATGAAATACCATAACTTTTCTTCATCAGAATTTAGATGGAAAGACGAGTTACTAATTCTAATATTGCATTAACAGCTTTATATTGAATTTATTATCCTAATTGGAAAATATAAACCTTATTTTCTAATAAAGATACAGCTCACAGAAATATTACGAGCATTTCAAAATCTAGTAACCCATATTCAATGTACTTAAGAAATACATAATTTATTAAAAATGGAAAAAATATATACATTTGATCAAAGGTCAATGAGAATTGTAAATTCTAAGAAAATATATTCATTAGGAATTCTCTTGAAAATCTGAAATGAGAATTTTTTAGAACAATGGGAGAATAAATAAATATATGAAGATAATTCATTGACCTCCAGTGTATCACTTGACCTATAACAAATTATATCCGTTCCTATAACAAATGAAGATATCCGTGTACGAGAGATTTAAAATTTCGATTATCAGTTAAAAACAAAGTTAAGAAACATAAAAAGTAAGTAATCTCACTTACGGAATCAACCTCCAGTGCATCACTTGACCGATCCAACTCGAAAAAAGCCTAATAAAAAAAGAAAACACAATTTAATACATTTTGACATAAGAAAATGCGGTAAAAGTTTACAATCTGGTACCTCTTGATTCTTTGGCGATTTTTTTTACAATATAGGTGCCAAGATGTAACTAACAAAATGGCCGCTACACAAAAGCAGTACAAACATACTGTTACCAGGATTATCAGAAATGAAAGTTTATAGCCTAAATGTATCGCCAAATCAAGTGGAACCCGATTCTAAATAGAATTTGAAAATGCTTACTTATATAAACTTACTATGCTATGTATGCAATTTTTATATGGGAAAAGTACTTAATACTTTTAATAATAAAATTACTTACTAATGAATTTTTTAGTGGAAATGATCCTATAAATTCTCACTTTTCTTAACTTTATAAAAATACATATTGCGAATTAAAATGAAAATTGCTTGTATATTTATTTTTGTTGACCATCATAATGATTTATAAGTCTAATATTTTATTTTATTGTTTCATCCATAATATCCTAATGTAAATTCTTTTAACTTAATTTAATGGTGTACATAAAGAAAAAAATTCTTGAATTTTTTTATTGTGGTTTTATTTGTAGTTTTTCATTAATAAAATCTTATCTATTTCCAATGACATATCGGTAAAGGGTATCATTGGAAATGCATGGCATCAATGAATTAAAAACAAAAAAAGATTTTTAAATTTAATTAAATTAATAATGCAAATGATATTATAATATTTGAGAAATAATGGCGTAATAGACAAATTTTTTGGGCATTTGTAGTAAACAAATAAATATTATAATATTTTTACATAATGCGAACAGAAAATCACTCTAACAGAAATATTTGAGTTTATATAGCAATTGTTGTGACTATATGCAGCAATTCTTGGTGCTATATATATAGAAAATTATTGCAAATTTAAGAGTAACAATTTGTTTTCGTTACAGAATAACTACATCACACGTGGCAATCTTCCAGCAACAAAGGAAAAGTTTTGTTTCATGGTAAAAAATCCTCGTCGTATTTTTATGTATTTTCGTAGAAGCAGCTCAAAGTAGCGATAATCAAATGAGGATTTCACAAATGTTTTGGTAGTTTAAAACTTGCTAGTTCACTAAATTGAAATTAAATTTAATTTTTCATCCCTTAATTTTTTTAAAATCAGTGACGATGAATTTACCCATGAAAAATTATCAAAAAGTTAAATTAGTGACAACATATTAAAAAAAATATTATTTTCGCAAATATGATTTTCAAAATATAATGTAAAAATTTTCAATATTCTTTTTTTCAAATATTTCTAAAAAAATAGAAATTTAGAAATGACAATCAAAATATCAGAAAATTAATCCAAAATTGTATATACTCTAAAAAAGTTAAAAAAAAAAAAACAGTTTGTTTTCTTTATTCATCATATTTCAAATACATATTACTTAAATTTCAAAATTAATTGAACAGAGTGCGGAACCTAATACCAAATCGTCGTAATATTGTAGAATATTGTGTGTGTGTGTTTTTCTTTTCTTTTTTTACAATTATTTGTTTTTATTCGTTTATTGCATTTTTAATAACAAAGTCCTTGTGTGTGGGTCTTTGAGAGGATAGTGAATACGATATGTGAATCTTAGAAGAATTTACAAGATACGAAACAAATCCACACACAATTGAAGAATTCAAGATCAGGATACAGGATATCAGCAATAGCATCACAACAAAAACTGACAAAAGCATATATTATCCCCCAAACCTGCTCACACCATGATAAGTGAGTGGAAAGTACTTTTACCATCTACAGGAAGAAGGGTAGTAATCATATTTGATTTACATTACATTTTTTTATCTTATGCTTTAACTTTACGAGCCGGTTTTACGTATCGCACTCTGTAGTTAAAATATAAATGTTGTAAGAGCTCAAGTGATTCAGCAACTTCACGCCGCTTTTCGTTAAGATCAGCAAGGTGAAGCATCATTTGCCGAGGACAGTTATTGGGAGGGTGACCACATTCTCCCCCATACTGGATTGCTGTACTTCGGTGGGAAAGGACGTGCCCAGGTTAATATGCGAAGTCCACAATCCTTCCGCTGTTGTGACGTGGATGTGGAGAGGAGGATGCCAGCTCAGGCGGAACCTCGTCACCTGACCATGGCTCAAAATTACGAGTACTCCAAACCCGTTAACCTTAAGGTACAGTCTGTGGCTCGCCTGCACATCTATGTATGTATAAATGTTATACGAAAATCAATATTTTAAAAATAAGCAACTTTATTCACAGGAAAAATTATTCACGTCAAATATTATTCTCAATTTTAAAACGATTATTTCCTTTTATGATATTACTATGCTAGAAATAAAAGAATAATTAAATAATGTACCACTCTATGCGAATAAAAAGCCATTAATATTTTACTATGGGATTTTTTTAAGATTTTATCACACGCTGAAAAAAAGTAAGTTCCGTTTCTGACGCAATCCAGAAGACATAATTACATAACTTTGAACAGTATGAAGGACATTTTTTGTATAACCACACCTGAGTAGATTTAAAGGGCTTAACGGTCTCTCTTGTCGTAAAGAAAATATATATAAAAAAAACCTTGATAACTTTTCTTTTACGATTAAGGAAGTGTAGGGAGGGAAAGAACAATAAAAATGATAGTTTTACAGATTTGCTTAAGACAAGGAAACTGCTTAAAACAATTTTAAGAATAAAAATATAACAAATCGATACAAGGAAAAAATAGCACCATAAAATCTTCCTTTTTCTATAAATTTGAACCTAAGAATAAATATATAGGGAATTGTACTTCAATGTATTTATTTAGTATATGCAACTTGAAAAGTTATGAATTTATTAAAACGGTAATAAATTTGTTTAAATAACTAGAAACGTATATAAATGCACATAATTAATAATATAACATTTTATATAACTTTATAATTAGGTAATATGAGCCTGCAGCTATATTACTTCTTGAAAATAAAATATATATTTCATATCCTTTTTAACTATTTCTAAAACTTAAAGACATTAAATGTTTTTCCTATTATCTAAAACAAACAATTTTATTTTTTACAATAGAAAACTGGTAATTTATGTATAATATCTCATTCTTGCTTTATTAATATCCGAAAATAATTCAGATGAATTGTAGTAACTTATTAATAGTTTAGAATATTTATTTGTCAATTGTTTGAAAGGAATAGTTTTATCACGGAGTTTAATTAATACACATAAGACTGTATATTAAATTTTGAAACAAAAGATTGCTTGCAATATTATTACAATATTTGATACGGCATTTAACATCAAAAGTGACAAAATGAAAACAAACAAAAATGAAATTACATAAAAAATATTCTTATTAGAATCAGCACATTTGTGAGAATTAGTTTTATTCTTAACTAAATGAAATAGAAAAAATAAGAAAAATCAAAATAAATGATTTGATGTCGCGAACGTATTTTATTTCAAGAAAATATTCGCGTGAAAAATTATCTTAGTTCCGTTATTTGAAAAATACTTTAAATTGTATTTTTACTTTTAAACATTTCAGTGCAATTGGAATTGTTCTTAAGTTATTACCAATAATGTTATTATTCACTAAACATAGTACATCATCCATTAAATTTAAGCAACATATTAATGAAAAAGTACATAAAAAATTTAAAAAAAAGTATTTAAATTTAAATATTTGAAAACAAATTAAAAAGTTAAGAACAGCTATTTTATTAAATATATTATTTTAATAATATTTAGTTAAACGCAATTTAAGCCTAATTATTGCTATGTTGTGTTGTGTGAATCTGTTTTATTTCAAATAATATCTTCAAAATTGGAAATTCTTATTGATGTGTGAAATTTAATGATATGTGCAATTCAATAAAAAGTGGATAATTTAAGCACATACAGAATCAATAATTTTGTCATAAAAATTTAGACATTAAAAAAGCTCAAATTGTTTTTAAGAAATAACTTTAAAATGTTAAAATTATTATGAATATTTTAAAAATAATAATTAAGATTAAAAATGCTATTTTATAGTTCCACCTATTTTATGATTGCAGCTGTTAATACTATTATTCGTAAAAACTGTTAGTGTACATATTATCTAATTAATCTGTAGATTAAATGATTAGCTTCATTAAAAAGCGGAATCAAGAGTGATATCGAAAAATAAATAAAATTATATAACAATAAAAACTATTATTATCGAAAAATTAATTTATATTAATCTTCTTAGTTTTAATAAATTTTAAATAATTTGATTCGTTGTGTTTTAATTGATTCGTTAGATATAGAAAAATAAATAATATTATGTCAGCCTAAGCAGACGTTCAGAAGCGTTGCAGTATTTCCAACAAGGTTTTGTTTTTATTTCAACGATACCAAGTAGATAATGCGCAGATTATTTAGATAATTTGCAGATAATTCAAGTTACAAGATCCAAATGAAGCTATTTTCTCCACTGGAACAGATCTTTGTAATTAATCTGGAAAGAATCTATAGACAATCTGCAGAATAACTGATTTTCTGCATTTTCTTGGTATACATAATTACAAATCAATGCATGTGTTGATATGTATGTATGAGTGCATGTGTAATTCTTGAAGGGAGGGCGTGAATATGAAGTGACATGCAAATGTTTTCAATCAATAATATAGAGAAGGAATTAAAATACTAGAAAATAAAAAAATTGTTTTTTAGTATTATGTTTTAGATAGTGAAAGTCAATTCTGTGTAAAAGTTACAGTTGCCAATTGAGTGTTCTTAAATTTTATAGCATGTGAATTTGTGTTTAAGTCATTTATATATAAAATTACAGTTGCCAATTGAGTGTTCTTAAGTTTTATAGCATGTGAATTTGTGTTTAAGTCATTTATATATAAAATTACAGTTGCCAATTGAGTGTTCTTAAATTTTATAGCATGTAAATTTGTGTTTAAGTCATTTATATGTAATATTACAGTTTCCAATTGAGTGTTCTTGATTGAGTGTTATAGCATGTGAATTTTTGTTTAAGTCATTTGTATATAAAATTACTGTTGCCAATTGAGTGTTCTTGATTGAGTGTTATAGCATGTGAATTTTTGTTTAAGTTATTTATGTGCTGAGGCATCGACTAAAAATTACTCATCAGAGTAATTCTTTAATGAAACAAGCATTAACATGTTTCATTTCTTAAGTATACCATGCAATTTTGTGGAGGTAATTGTATACTATTTTACAATTTTTACTGCTATATGAAGTAAGTTTAAATTAATAATAAATACAGAAAAGAAAATTCATAATCATGTTCTAAACACGCTGAAGAAAGGGGGGGTTAGATTTTTAAATTCTATGCGTAAAATATGTGAAAAGAGTATTTAACATAATATTCAATTAAAATTATTTTGAGTTTTCATCGTATTTACCTTTAAGTTAGTACTACGTCATGACTTTTCTTTAAGTTTAGCTCACAAGAGTAAAGTGAATTTAAACAAGGAAGATCTATATAAGGTATCTAAAAAATGAAAAGCAACAAGATAAATTATTTATTATAACAAAGTTTACTTTTAAATCAATTTTGTTTTAATTTATTTAAATAAAAAAACCTATGTTTATATTTTAGTGGTACGGAAACCTCTAGGAACCTTTAATTTGTTAGTTAAAAACTCTCTTTATAGATGTATAAGTTGGAGACAACATTAATTAGAATATTGTAAAATAGCAATAATTATAATATACTTCCAATTTTTTAATGAAATGTATTGTCAGATGTGATATAAATTAAATGAATTAAAAGCAAAACTTGAAAAATAGAACTAGTTTATGTAAAAAAAAATTTAAAATATTAAAAATTTAATTTCTTATAACACATTAAAAAATGTCTCCCACATTCTAAGATATATATACACAAACTAATAAAAAGTACTCTATAAAATTTTTAAAACTACCTTACAACTTAAAATTTTAAAAAATGAATCAAAGTTATAAAATATTTCGAATATAAACATAAAAATGTTTTTTTTTTAGAATTTATTAAAACTAGTCTAGGGAAAATTTAATGAACTGAACCAAATTTATAAAATATTTGAAATATGAATAAAAATACAGTTTTCTTAAAAGTTTTGCAGTTTCAAGTAAACGCAAATAAAATAACTGAATTAATAATGTATTCGGGTAAGAGAAGTCATAACACTGTGCTTCATTTAGGCTAGTGCTTGTTTTTCTGTTCTTTTTGTTCCACTCAGATAAAATTAGAAATGAAGACAAAATATTCTCTGAAAAGTTAGCTCTTGGAAAAGCTTGTTTAAATGCTAAAGAGAAGCAAATGCATGCAGTAAACTGACTCCACTCAAAGAACCGCATTTTATTTTTAAATCGATAGAATTTCTTTATTTCCGATTATGGAGTCTTTTATAATAACACTCAACTACTCAGAATGGCATTAAGTTAATTAACCCAAAACGCAGAAAAAATTATAGAACTTAAAAAATGAATAAAAATATAATTTATAAAGAATTAGATTTTGTTTAATAGAAAATAATGTGCAAGGTTCATTAGTTATCGAAAGTCTGGAAAACGAGATAGACGAAGGACTGTCCGTTAAAATTGCATATAATGTGCAAGTAGCTTGGGAATATTTAATTTACTGTTCATCCAACAGTAACATCATTGTACTGCATCGTTTGCATCTCTAAGAGAGGGTAACACAAAGTTTACAGCCCTAAGCAACATCCTTTTCAATGCATCAAACACATATTGATGCACAGATCTTTCATTGTTGCCAGTGATCATGTTTGATCACAGTACATTCTTCAGTTAAGAAATTTCAGAACAAAGAGTCACAAGGCATTTTCTCACATTCATGGCATCACAAATCTGATACTGGAGACCATGTCAACAGCATTGATTGATCTAAGGGTCTTCCACAAACGTTTAGCAAAGAGAGCGCTTGACTGAAATAGGAATGTCTTGTTATTCCATTTTGCATAATGGTGACAGTGTTCAATGATTGCAGCGCTAGTAAAATCTAGAAATAAATTATTCAACAATGTGCATAAAAAGACACTGATTTTAAATCTGTTTTTTAATATAAAAAATTGGATGGTTAAAAAAACATTGCTGATTATTATTAACAAAAGAATATTTAAATAAATGACTGAGAGTTTATCGACTCTACACGCAATGACTGTGTATGTTAAAATTGGCAGAATTAATAATGTCATTCAGTCCTTCTAAAATGCAGAGTAGCTAGACAAAATACTTTTTCCTAGTATTGAATATTGAATTTACGAAACTGAAAAGGATGATAAAACCATGTTTATCATATTGTAACTTGCAGCAACACAGTTACAGAATTAATTCTAAGCAATCTCTTCAGATACCTCCATTTAACTTGTCAAATTATCTCGAAATATTTTGTGTGAGCATTTTATCCTTCCTAAATAATAATAGCCAACATGGATTATACTTCATCATCAAATATTTTGCTTATAAAAATGAATACTGAGCCATATCCATTTCTTGAATGTTGAGGGGAAAGTCCATGTAGCTTTCGCTTCAACAGTGAAAT
Organism: Latrodectus hesperus; assembly: GCA_037975125.1. NCBI lineage: Eukaryota > Metazoa > Arthropoda > Arachnida > Araneae > Theridiidae > Latrodectus > Latrodectus hesperus. Next base: position 58,033,600 of record CM075860.1, read on the forward strand.
TCTACCATTTTAAGGAATACAAATCATAACTGATCCTTGGACATCAACAACACCACAAGTACGTAGCAATACATTTTTTGAAAACCACAATTTCCCTGTTTTCATTCTTATTAAAATTAACTAAAACGATTTACTCTACTAATCCCAATATTTCTGCCCCTTTAGCTTATACTATTGTCATTTAGTCAGAAGTGAATGTTTCTTAACTTAAAATACCACTTGTTTATTTTTGCCTATCGAAATACTATAAAATAAAGCCGATTATCAAGAAATTTTGAACTATGATCAAGTGATATTTGAGCAAGTACCCATCCCTCTAGTTGAAAGAACACTGCTAACGTGACTTATTTTACATACCCCAATCAATAGAGGTTGAACACTACGGATCTTTATCTGGGTCAGGTTTAGAACCCACAATCTACCAAGCTCAAGAATAGCTCTTTTCCCCTACTAAAGCCTTTTTTTCAGTTCCCGGTGTTTTGTATCATTAGTTACTAAACATTTACCTAATTTTTGAATCATCCTATGTATTGTTATTGACTCCTTACTTGCATTAATATATAATCTAAATTGTCAATATTTATATCTATACTCATTATTTAAACAATTTAGGTGTTAACATGCAAGTAAAATACTCATAAATACTTATTCTCATTTGATTACTACTTATAGGATATAGCAATAAAAATTATATTTATAAATCATACAAAAATATCATGGTAAATTTGCGCAAAATCAAAATTTTAAAGAATTTTCTCTAAAATTTCAAAATTAAAACAATATTTATATCTTGTTTTTCTATATTTTAGAATTAAATTATTTAATTAAACTTAATTACTTTCAAAAATAGATTATTAGATTACTTTTTACACAACTTGGGATAGTTAAACTCAAATGATATTTAAGGGAATCAATAAAAATTTATTCCTTAATAAAATTTCTCTTTCGGAAGGATTACATTTTCTAGAAAGTTTGCTTCAATTTATTAATGATAATTGCTTTCGAATTCAATTAATCCCTTTGAGAAACAGAAAGTAATTTACTGGTGTTTAATTTTGAATATTAATGACAACAGTATTATTTTTAGAACTATAACAATCATAAAATTTCATGCATATTCTGGAATTATGTTATACTCAATTTTTTAATCCACGATGTGTGTGTTAAAGGAATGCAAAATAGTGAATCCATTTTTAAACTCTAAGCGCCATTAATTGAATGAAAAATAGTAAACTGAAAACAATAATTAAAATTGTAATTATTGAAACCATCCGTGAAAGGGAAAGAGGTAATTTTCATCATGGTAATTTTAGTCATGGTTTTCACATTCATGGTTCTATTTAGATATATTCAGCATTATTTAAAAAAATTTTTTAATTACTTTAAACAATATAAATTAGCTTAGATAAATATGTATTATATTTAACTCATGTTATTTATTTAAATTAGTTTTTTTTCTGTTTCTCCACAAAGACCAATATGAAATTTTTTCAAAGTTCCCTTTTAACGATAAACTATATAGTTATACTTAAAAAAAGTAATGAAGCACGGTTTTTTAATAAATAAGTAGAATTCTCTTCGGTCTTTTAGTATAGTTAAATAAAATATCAGCTAATTACAGAAAAATATTAAAAAATGTTTTTTTTTTGGCTGCAGTAATTAAAACTTCATTCTCTTGATAATTAATGTATGGCGTGCAGTTCTTTCAAGAATTTGCACTTCTTTTCTATAATTGCTTTACTAATCAAATGCATTTTAACTATGCATATTTAAGTATAGAAATAAGTACATTTTTAAGAAAATACTTTTCTTGGACTAAAGCAAATTTAAATAAATATATTTTTTGCACTTTTTAAAAAAAAATGTGAAAGATAAGGAGCAAAATATTTATAATTTATTTAAGATCATAATCTAAATTAAACTTTCAATTATGAAAAAGCATTTCAGAAATTCATAGGAAATAAGAAATTTTCATATTATTGGGTACTTGCCTATGCATTGTAATTAATTTTAAAAAATACAATTTAAAATATGTTGCCTAAAATGTATTTATTTAAGCTATACTACTGTATTTCACCTGTAAAAAAATTACAGTGTTAAAACTTGTTTAAAAATTTATACTCCGTAAGATTATACATGCTGGGTTTAATGAAGTGCTTTTGTGAGACTTTTACGAAGAATATATGTTTTGCCATATAGTTTGAAAAAGCAATAATTTTGTAAAGATTTTCAAAATTAGAGGTTATCATTAACGTGATTTCATGAACGATTAGTTCATAACATCATGTTTCTTTCATCATTCTAACGATAATATTACGAACTGAATTTTAAAAAAAAGCAATAGCTAAAATAAAGCTGAAATATTACAATTTTACAGAAATTAAATATATAAACTTCCTCTAACTGAAATCAATAGTCTAACGAAAATTAAAAGTACGTTTATTGAATTGCATACGTGCCCTATAACTAACTCTGTAAGGAGTTATAAATGAAGTACCAAGAAAATTGTAAAGATACCACTGTAGATAATGTTTCGTAATTTGAAACTCTTTCAAATGACCAGGAGAATATTTGAGTGGACACATTCCGAGATTACAGACCAACGGATTAGAATTTACAAATTTAATTTCTAAAAATCCCATCAACACTGTGATTTTTCTATGAGTTAAAAATGAATCTTCTACGGTCACGGTAGTTAAACCGACCTATGGCTGAGTAGTTAGCGTTCCTGACTCCTGAGCTGTAGGTCGCGATTTCGAATCATGGTTAGGGCATGGATGATACTGTCTTTCTCTGATGTCTCTGTGTTTCTCTGTCCTTTCTTCTGTGATGATATATGAATGTGGCCCACCCTATAAACGGGTTTGTGGTGTTATGGCGCGGGTAACGCTACTCTCGTCCGTCACTTGGTTCACAGGTGCCCGCTGGGTAACGACGAATGAGTACCAGTTTCTAGCCTTGTTGTGACATAGGGTTCGTCACCCAAGTGCCCGCCGTTGGAGAAAAAATACCGGTAGTAAAAATGTTACCCAATTTTTTCTTTGGGGTTTGAATCCATATTGAAAAAAACGGAATACAAAAATGCTTATGACCTAAAAATATTAAAAACATAGAATTAATTTCGCGCCACTTTTTTTTTAAAGTCTATATCATTAATTTTTTTATAATCAATAAAGAAACAAAATAATTTAGACTTAGTTCGAAATTATTTCACCTAAACACATAAAATTATTCAAAAATGACATTTATTTCTCTCTGCTTATAAATAATGCATTCCCCACGAGTCAAAATTGTGTATTTAGCAGTAAACTGCGCATAACAAGCTTAAAATAAATGAAAACAAAGTCCTGCTGCGATTGAAGAGCACACAGGTGGTTTTTAATAAAGAAAGCATGCGAATCATATTGCGAAACAAGAAGCCCGACTGCTTCATCTTCCACAGCAGTAATAAAAACATCACATGACGCTATGACTCAATGCAATATGGCACATAAAATTATTCATGTAGTTATAGATGTATGTCTTTTTAATAAATTACAATCAAACTTTCAATGCAAAAATAATTAGAATATGTTTTGTTTGAAATAATAAAATCTACTGAATGCGTAAATATTCTATCAAAAAATATTCTAAATAAAATTTTTAAATATTATTATAAACCCAAATACAAAAATTTGTCTAAAATTATTACTTATTAAAGAATAAATTTTCTCAACAAGTAAATTCCACTTAAAATGCTTACTAAATCTAATTCAAAGGTGAGATATATTATTATGCGAGTTTAATATATATTTTAATTACTTCATTGAAAACTGCGCATAAGCAAGATTTTTAATATTAAAAATACGTTATTACATAAATCATAATGATAATAGCATTAACATGTTGATATAACAAAAGAAGATCAAAGCATTTATTTATAAATTTGATTTTTCTCCAAATTCAAAATAACATTTAAGGAAGAATTTCAAACCGATTTTAAAAAATTGGTTTTTGAAATTATGATATATACATATATTTTTTTAACGATTTATATAATAACATATGCGACTAAAAATATCTGGCAAATTAATAACTCTTTCATATTCATGGTGTAACGGTAATTTTTATTCAATTATTCCAGTTATTTTAGCCATATTAGGTATTAATTTTGATATTCGTCTAATCTAAGCATTTAGAAAATATTTTAAGATTCACTTTTCGAAGCAACTAGTTTTTTTCATAATTTTTCTTCAAAACTATCCATAGCTGCTGGATTAAATTTAGACCTTGAGATCTGAATGATATAAAATTTCATCAACTTATCTTGGAAACAACAACATCGAAGTAATTAACATATAAAAAACTGTCTCGTTTTGCTGGAAATGAATTCTCACATGTTTGAATAAGAGAAAATAGTTTATAGTATTTTTCTTTAACCCTTTTAAATACACATACTATTTTCATAATATTATTCATTAGGAAAATACATTGTTATCGAAAATAAATTATTATCTTTTACAATTTAATCAATATATTTAACAAATAATATATGTAGGCATTATAACGCCCCTCTCCCAACAGCTAGTGAGCGCCCTCTACTGCTCTGCAATGGAACTCTTCAGTGTAGGTGTGAGGGCCAAGACTTAATGAATTTTTATTAAAAATATTTCTACATTGAACCTTTTTATTGCTTATTTCTAAACTATTTAGCAAGCTGTTCTTATTAACAATTCCTGATTTCTATTGTTTTAGGAAATGAGCATTCTGCGTAGTACTTTTTAAATGTTGAAATATATCAAAATAAAGATTAAAATATGGCAACTTTTTTTGAAATACACACTTTGCTGTTATGATAAGCGTTTCAAAATATCAAGAATATTTTATAAAAATAGTATAAATGAATTAAATAGGAAAGAGAATGTTTTGTTAGCTTATTTAATTTAGTATACGTCTTTCGAAATACAAAGAAAATAACTATACTTCAAACAATGCTAAAAGTATGTTCCTGCGATAATATTTCATCAAGTAACAGCAAATGATATTAAAAAAAAAAAAGAAACTGTTTCTTAATATGGTTACTTAAAATAATATTTTGTCCATAATATGAAGATCTGAACTAAAAATTAAAAGAAAACAATCAGTATACTATAAATAATTCCCTTTTTATGAGGCAAAATCTCATCAAGTTCAAATCATGCTTCGAGAATTAAAAAAATTAATTTTTCTTAAAAATAATTGTTTCATTGAGCACAAGCATCTGTTTATGATTAGTATCAAAGCAGGTAGTCCAATCATAAATTTATTTCAGTAAGCAATATGTGTTTAATAGAATTACCGAAAGAGTATTCTTGAATTTATAAATACTAAAACTGTTTGAATAAAGTGAGAGGAAGCAAATAAAAAAGGCAAGATGTGTAAATAAAGGTGAAATTTAGCGGTCAGAGTTCAAAGAACTATATCTGATGATTCAGTTGGCATGAGCAATTCACCTAACATTTTTTGCATCATTTAAAAAAGACGGCATGAAGTCTGTATGGATCACTGCATTTCATTGGGGATTTACTATTATTTTTTTCATGAATATTCCCTAGGTGGTAGTATAAAAATATAAGTTTTCGACTTGTAAATGAAAAAGTGAGCGAAATTTTCATTCAGGGTTAGAGTAGATATTAACTTATTTTTACATATGAAAAATGAATTTAAAATGACTAACTTTTTATGCATTCAAATCGTTATAAGGGATTTCAGAGGATAGATTAAAAAGTTTTGCTAGTAAGCCAATTTGTCAATCCAATTTGCCTTCAAAATCATGAAAATGAATTCAGTAAGATGATTCATCTGTTCAGTGAACTGATTCTCTGTCACAAAAATAATTGGATTTTAGAAGCACAATAATAATTAAATAGAAGTACAGGAATAATGTAACTACATGTTGCACTTAATTAAAGTCATATATAGTTACATCAGATACATTAGGTACGTTTGTTTTTTTGAACTGTTGTTAAGAAAATGATTCGCAATATTTTTGCGAATCATTTAATTAAAATAAGTTAAAATTAAGTAAAATTTAAAAAAGAATAAGGAATCATTAAATTAAAATTTTAATATTTGATATTTCGGTAACTATGAATAAATATAAACGATATTTTTCATGAATTTCTGATATAAATACATGAGCTGAGCAATTTCACATTCAACTTTTTTTGAAATTGTAAGCTCAATTACTTTGGAAAAAATATGATATATTATCTTTTCCCTCGTATGAATGATTTAATATCACCTGTTTGTAACTCTAAAAATCTCTGTGAACCGAATCAGTGCTTAGAAAAAAATCGAAGGGCAACAAATCAAACCAAAATAAAAACTATTGTGTCACAGTGACCTAATTTTAAGGGAAAACGTACAATAACAACATTTTATTTTACTCAAAGAGAGATTTTAAAAACATTAGATCAGATAATTGAAAAATCTATAGAAAAAGATTTAAATAATATAAAATAATATTTTTGATATCATCAAACTTCTAAATAAAGTATATAGATTTTCACATTATAATATTGATATTAATACATGTATAATTACAAACATATATAGATTACAATTAAATACTTTTCTAGACTACTTGAAAATTTTAATATAATTAAAAAAAATTTATAACTTATGTTCTTTATAAGGTATAAAACTAAAATAAATTTGTGGCAAGACAGCCCAAGTAGGCCAAGGCCTACAGTGCCCACATATCTGTTTTCCTAACTTAGGGTCCGAGGATGGGAAGCTATGTCCCGGTTAGGTGGTCAACCTAACGCCAAGCCCCCAGTATTTAGTTTCGTAGCACGCTTGGTTCTCAGTTTATCGGCCCACTGAAGGGATGAAAGGCTGAGTCGACCTTGCCAGTCCGAGGATCGAACCTTGGACCTGTGACTTGGGAGCGCAAATCTTTACAACTAAGCCATCGGGCTTCTAAAATAAGATATATTATATGTAAACGTAAACTTTTGTAAACGTATAAATTACTTTGACAATAAAACATACAAATAACAGCTTCGTATAAAAAAATCTAAATTATGAATTGAAAAATGTTTTTTCGATAAATTATAGAATATTTTAAAAAAATATCTTAAAATGAATACATTTGCAAAATGTATTTATTTCATATGAAATATACATATCATTTTTTGCGAAAATGAATTATTATTTCTAAAATGTTTTAAACATTATTTTTCAGGGAGATTAAATATTATATTTGTCTAACACGTTTTGGGGAACGAGAAATTTCAAGTTTTATTATAACAATGGCATTTTCCCCAAATATCATTTACAGAACAGTATTTTCCATAAGTAATGTTTAGAATTAGAATTTCACATTTGATAAAAATATCATTCTAATGATTAAAAGAAAATGAATTCCATACTAATCAGCCCTTGCTGATAAGACAGAGGCAGATTCATGAAGTCTTGGTGATCATTTATTTGTTGTAAAGTTGGAGGTTGTTTCGATCTTATTACTTGATCGATGCTCAAAATTACAAGGTATTGTCTTCAAGTGTGCTTAAGACACGCCCAGAATCATCAACAGACCATTTTACAGTTCAAAATGATAAAGGCTTAAATAGTAAGTACAATTTTCTGGGAGAGACTAATTTATGAAAATTTTTGAGCACATAAATATTTTATATAACCTGATGTAATTAGATAAAAAAAGTTAGGAAAAACATATTCAGTTCACATCAATTCAATTTAAATTATAATTAAGATAATTTAATATGATGAAAAAAATTTTCCTGTTGCAAAAATACTAAAATAAAGTTTTTAAATAAAATCAGAAACGAAATCAAATCATTACAAAATGTACATAATATACTGTAGCAGTATACTTGCTAAATTGTAGTTCATCAAAAGGGATCCAATCGCTTTTCAAAAGTAAATTCTGTATTAAAATGGAAATAATTACTTTATATCAGGTCAGAGTTTTAATTAACATTATTAATTCAAGAATGATTTTTTTTTATTTCAAGTATTTATTTTAAGAAATTTACTTTAAATACTTTTCTATGTGTTATAAGCCACTCATAGCGAAATTCAGTGCAAAATCAACATAAAGAAGAGATAAAGAAAAATGTTTGGAAAATCATTTTTTTTTCCAAAGCATATTTTTATTTTCAAAGTAAATTTAGATCTGAGCATTTATTCGTTTAAATTATAAACAAGAAAATGAAAAGCTGTTAACAGTTAAAATGATTCAAGAAGTGTAATTTCAGAATGACCAAAACAAGAAAATAAATAAAATATTCACTCCTAAAAATATTGAACGGAATTCCATTTAAGCAAGAGAGAGAGTCAATTTTCATTCTTTTTATTTCCTAAAACTCAACCAATTTTACAAGATTAAAGGTAACTCCTAAAAAAATTTGTTCAATCTAATCGGAGTAAAATTTTCTTTCGATTAAATTCCAAAAAAAAAAGTTTTGTTTAAGTTCATATAAACAAGTTAAGCAAACATAATTTAACCAAAAGTTGGAAAATCACTTTACTTTTTTTAAGAGTTTGCATTATAAATCACATAATTATTTTACAGAAATATCATAAATGTTTTTCAATTTTTCAATTCTAATCCTTTTTATGATCACTCACTGTTAATCCATACACATAAATTTTAAATTAATATTTAAAAAAAAGTAATTCCCTAGATATTTCAAGCACTTGCATTATGGTAATTGTCTCATGGCTACGGATATTTTTAGAATTATACTTTTCAAAAAAATTTTTCAAGCTTTGGACGCCGCTAAATCAAATACGTACCTGAAAATAGGAGTGAGGGAAAAATTGACTTTTTTCAAATTTGACTTTGACTGATGATAAACACTTTTGTTCTCAGACAGAACCAATTGCAAACCCATTACGAAGTTTACATGATATAAGCACCTATATATTTAGCAAATGTCGTTACCCTTTCGGACACTTTGAGCCCATCAATTCGAATTATTTTAGAAAGCATGTTTCCGCCGTTGCTGTGGAAACGAGTTATTTTTCTCAAAAGAAACGAGAATGCATGGTTCATTAATTCGCTGTTCCTTTCACTCAAAATCAGACAACCCATTACTTTGAATGATTCGAACTTCGGTTAAATAAAAATTCGAAATGTTATCAATCACTTAAGAGAGAGAATTTTGTCTACAAGTTCCTTTTGTAAAATGTCCTCGTTGTTGAACGTGTAATCTCATAAAACATTTAATTGATTACTATTCAAAATTCACTTAATTAGAATTTAGGTTAATGTTGATGGGAAATCTCGTAATTTTATTGAAAGATCTATATTATTCTGTAATTTTTTTCTTTTAATATTAAAAACAAATTTATGGCGATGAAGAAAATGAAAGTACTTCAAAGATTATCCTATTCAAGTACCTATTTCCCCAAAACCGCCACTTGATGTAATCAGACTTATAAGTATTTTTAAGTGATAAGGATAGCTACTTTTTTCATTGACTAGTAATAATTACCAATTTTTATTCCCAAAAAGGTTATTTTTAGTTATTTCTTCCGATATTTATGTTTGAAAAATTAAAGGCATTGATAACAAAGGGCTTTTTTTCAAATATTAACGCTTTTTAAAAGTGTTCTCGATGATATAATGTCGTATGAAAATATACATAAATATTTTAAATAAAATGTTCTATTTATAAAAAAATTCCCTATACCAATTCATTTATATATATTATATTATAATAATTTATTTATAATAATTACAAAATTTCTTATAAATGGAATTAATAATTCTGTTTTAAGAAATTTTGTACACGTTATAAGTTTTTTTTTTAAATTAAATAGATTAAATTCGGGTCGTAATTTTCCAAAATCTTATGAGACAAAAAATTTTTAAATTTTTCTTCAAATTTATAACCAAAGATTATTAAAATATGATTTCTAACTATTTATAATAAAATACGGTTATTTTAAAATGTAATAAAGTCCAATAATAACGAGAAACAACTCATACAATTGTTTTTTATAATTTCCACATCTATAAATTAAAAATATTTTTATTTAAATAACTATTATAGTTTTGGATTTCTTGATATAATAATGACTCCTTATTCTGTGCATGCATGTGTTTAGCAACGCATTTATTAAACCAAATCTAACACTTGTTAATTGATTTATATATATTTTCATTCCTAAATACCTTAGTTTTAACTTTTTCAAAAATCGTTATTAAATAATTAATTTATTGAACACATAAAGAAAACGTTAATGATAAAACATTGTGAGTAAGCGTGCGGAATTATGATAAATGAAGGTATACCCTAGAAAAAGCTGATTCATAAACATCATGTAGAAACATTATGTATGATCTGGAAATTATTTCTTTTTAAAAACCGCAATTAGAGGCGATGTTAATTGATTACGTAGATGACTATGTTTAAATTCAAGAAATAACAGATTTCATAATACTTATACCACAATGATTTTCCTGAGGAAGAATTGTGAACTTCTAGCGGTTTAGGAATGAATCATCGGTCTTAGTTTTAAGAACATTCGCGTTTCCTATGTCCAAATTTTCTTGTCTTTTCTTCTTCTTCTTCTTTCTTATCCCCTGGTCTGAATCAGACCAGGTCCATAACATCCTTCGCCTTCAAAGAATCGAGGACAGCCCCAGGGCTGTATAAAAGTAATTTTCTTGTGATATTAATCATGTATTTATGATTTCACATTGCTTGTGATTATGAATTTGAATACTATAAAAATGATTCCAATAATTAAAAAAGCACAATGCGCAATACAATAAAGGATTTTATGATTTCGTCATACTTATTTACATAAAAATGATTTCGTAATAATAAATCAGTTTTCTCAAATTTTCTTTTAATATTCAATAACACGTGATGCAAACTATTCGTAATTATAAGCAAAATGCAATGGATAGTTTCTTTCAAAACAAAACAATCAAACGATGTTTTTAATAAAAGAAATAAAAAATGGTAAAATGGTATATTTCCCGCCATTTCAATTTTTAACTATATTTTTAAATATTATTAAAAAAATTACAATCGTTTTTTTTTTAAAAATAACTAAAAATATTCTCAATTTATATGTATATATATACACACACACAAAAAAATTATGATAAATATCGAAGATTTTTGGAGGAGACGAGAACAAAAACTGATACATTATGAATTCAACTCCATCTATAAATCTCGCCGCAATTTTTCAAAAAAACAAAAATCACCATTTTCTCGTGTATTGAATGGAATATTTTTTGTCACCCGTGAATAGATCGCTCGAGCTATGTAACGCTTAAAACGAGGAGGAGAAAATAAACCACCTCTTTTGTGCGGGTTCGTTGAAATATAATACTGTTTAATTCAAATAAGGGTCAGGGGATTTCCCACTTGCATGACATATGTCAAGCAGCCGGCCGTCAGTCTGATTCAAGCTCGCAAAGATAAGGTATCATTCTCTTTTTAACTGTGTTGGTGAATCTACCATTTTTCAGCTTTCACAGTTTATTAAAAGAGAAAATTTCCTCTATAGAAGAAGAATATCGGCCATAAATTTTGTATGGTTACAATGATAATACGATTTATATTTCAATAAATTTGCAACATTTTTATATAATTTTTCATACATGCATTAAAATAAAAATAATTATTTTTTCTCAAAATATTAGAATATATTTTAGTGCCACTAAAAAAAATAAATAGATAAATACATACTTTAAATTTAAGAACTAATATTATTCATAAAATTACACATGTATAATTGAATAAGAAATTAATATTTATTTAAAAATTTAAAAAAAAATGGATAAAACAGAAAAAAGATTTTTTTCTTTTTAAAAAAAAATTTCAAAAAGGAAGAAAAAAAAAACTTTTCTTTCTGTTTTGAAATTTGGAAAAATCTTTTAATCTAACACAATTACACATTTTTTTAATGTGTTAAGACTCAGAAGAGTTTAATTTTATGTGTTTATTTTATTTGCATGTACTCCAAGAATTAATATAAATATCTTTACATTACAGTTAATAACAAAAAACTAGATAAGTAATTCAAATTATAAATACATTTTTACATTATCATGAAGGACATATTAATCAATATGGAATTTTTATCTCTTTATGAATAATCGTTGTATACTTATCTTCATAAAAGAAAAATGTATTTCAACTTTGTTTCAATAAATTAAATAATTTTCATGGCACAATGCATATTACAAAATCATGTAATAGATCAATAACAAAGCATTAATTAAAGTTAGAATTTGTAAAATTTGTTACTTTTTCTGAACATTTATAAGAATTCTTGAAAAAATGATTTATTTTATTATTTCCATCGTGCATATTTTTTTAAGTAAAAACTTATAAACCCGAAGATAAAGAAACGGCCATTATGAAGCTTAATTTATAGAAGCGTTAAATAATATGTGACATTGTATTTTATTAAATTTTGATAAATGCTCTACTATATTTAAATAGAATTACGTTTTTTAAATTTGGCGATGGAAAAAGTTGCATTTTATAAGCTTATATTATTGTATTATTTAAAATATAAAAATATTTCAGTATTTTATTTATTTATTTTTTTAAAGAAAGAAAGGATGTGAAAACGTGAATTTTTTAATTACTAAAAATCTAGAGGATGGCAATTATAGTAGTTATTAAATAAACTTTAAAGCAAGCGCAAGATTAAAATTTAATTTTATAATGACTTAAATAAACTATAATAAATGATTATGTGGGAATCTTTTTTTACAATAAAAAATGATATCGGTTCAGATATTACAATAATCTTCATTCTGAATGTCATATTAGGTTACAGGAATAATAAAATCAAGAGAATAATATTGACTTTTTTATGTTTATGAAAAATTTTATAAAATTTTACTTTTTTTAAGTTTAGTGCACAACTTAATATTTTAAAAATGTTTCAAAACCTTTTTGAAAGTAAGATATTATGTATGTTATCCTAACGAAGGAGAATAAAAATGTGAGAAACAATGTGAATAAATAAACTTGAAGGCTTGTTTTCCTAAATAAAAATTTTAATATTTTTTAAATGATATTGTGCATATAAGCACTTTGTTATTTTTGGAATAATGTGATTCTAAAAATATTTGCTTGATATTTTACTAAAAATTATTAAATTCAATTATATTCTAAATTACACTTTATTTATAATTATTATTAACAATAATATAAAATAAAAATGATCAATTTTATAACTATTATTTAGACATAATTATTATTGTCAGAAACAAAAGATTAATTCTCAAAATTAAGTGTATACTTTTTTAAAATATCATAAATTTTACGAAAAAATATTCACGTGAAACTTAAGTTTAAATTTAACTTAATAAATTTTATTTTGAAGTAAAAGAACTTAATAACTTTCTAATTCGATTATGTGATAAAGTTTTTTCAGATTGATTAAAACAATAAAAAGAAAATAAATTAAAGTTCTTGAAATATTATTTTGTGTTAAGAAAATCTGTGTTACAAGTTGCAAAATTATTTTTCTGACCTAAATTCTTTATGCAAGCATTAAAATAAAAATTGTCAAAAAATGAGCGAGAAATAATTAATTGATACTAGACAGAGAATTTCTAAATTGATCTTATCTAGTTCGGTTATCTTTCTCAATGTTTAAAGACTAAATTTAAGACAACAATACTATTTTAAGAAGGATTTTTAATTTAGTTCACAAAAGTAGATACAGAAAAGTTAGAAAAACATGAATAAAATTGAATATATATTTTTATAAGAGAAATTGAACTATTTTAATTTTTTCCACATAGAGTTCCTTTCGTTTCTTATAATTGAAAGAATATTCACAACTTCTTGAAATTATAACATTCATTTTTGAAAAATAGTTTCAGAAATAATTGAAAATTCTAACACAGCTAAAATTTTAATTTGCAGTTACAGTGTTGTATAGTTTATTTGTTTTCCCAAAAAGAAAAGTGGTGAAACGTTTTGGAATATGTTACATTTATATATTTGCGATGAAAAAAGGTTCGGCCATATTACATTAAGCCAAATTATAAAATAACTAATGCGCTCTGAGGTTGATATTTCCAATAAATAATGAACTGTAATCATCATGAGAACACATCGATATTCAAAAACATCAAAATCCTACATAGAATAAGAATGTTTTTCCAATACCATTTCTATTAATATTAATTATTTTTTTCAAATAAAAGAAATATGAAAGATAAATAATCGATAAGTATATTCAGAAAATAAAAATAAATACTTACTTCATCTGTATCCGTACCAGAGGCTATCATTTTGTGCCGGCTTGAATCATAGGCGAAAATTCCAAATCTGACAAAAATCTCATCACAGTTCTTCGTGTCAAGAGCATATATTAATTTGTTCGAATTATGAAAAAGAACATGATTGAAGCTAAAAATATCGTCTGGTTTTTTTTTATTCACGTTGGAGATTTGTTTAACAACATCATTTAACGGAGAAGTTGATGTATGAGCAGTGCTGAATGATATCTATTTACGCTTTCCTCCCCACCGTATTACTCCGAAATAGGGTTGCCACATGAACGGTGGTCAGTTGGCTTCTTTTCGATTTCTAGCGCGGCATCAAGGTTTCGTTTTGAAAATAGTTTTGAAATTCAAATGTGTGATTGAGCGGTACGGATTTCGTCCGATTAGCACAAAAGTTTGGATTTTATTTCCTAACAGTTTTCGGGTCAATTTTATCTATCAAGGTTAAATTCCGGTAAAGAATAACAAACAATTCCATTGCCATATATTTGACGAAATGTATTCCTTTTTTTAAAGTCAATCGCAATTTAGTAATAGTAATAAAAATAGCTGGTTTTTACTTCATTTATTTTTGCACAATTATTACCTAAATCAATTTATTTATTGTGTTAAATTAACTTATTCAGTTAAATGATTAACCAAATGAAATATGGAGTTTTGTTTTCGAAAGGGAAATTTTTAAGCTCTAAGATATATAATAATAAATAAATTGTCACGTATGTGTGCGTATAAACAACGTTTCAAAGCAACAAAACCTTCCATAAGAAAAATATTTATATCAACATTTTTTCAAGGAAGTGCTATTTCTGTATATAGCTGCGTATTATTGTTTCATAATAATAATCGAATAATTTAATTACATAAAAAGGAAAAAGATATTGTAGCAGTATTTAATATCAAAAATTGCACAAAATATATTTTGAAGCTGAGGAATATAAAATTGTATTTTAAAGTGCAGTTTTATGCTTAGTATAAAATATCATTTATCTTTAAAAATAAATACAAGAATTTATTAATTCATTAATTGATGTAATTAGTAGAAAAGATAACTTTATTTTGTCCACAACGAATTGATTGGATTGAATCTGAAAGATTAAATATGTAAATTTTTATATTTTACTGAAATTTAAACAAATACATTTTCTATAAAAAGCTTGTGAAATCATACCATGATAGTTTTATGATTTTAAGATATAAAATTATTTCTTTTTATACTAACGTTTAAAAATATTTAATTTAGTTAAATGTTTTTATTAACATTTAAGAGCATTTGAAATACTGTAAAATTTTATTTTTAATGTATGCGGTATCTTACTCTACATATGTGAATTAAATAAATTTCTTTAATAATAAATCAATAAATTACTTTAAAACTTCAGCCTTCGAGTAAAATTTAAGATAAGGATTTTTACAGCTTTTATAATAACTTTTGCCTATTGATGCTTTCTAGCGTTTATTAAATTTGATTAAAATTTGTGGCAACACATTCAATCTGAGTATAGTATGTAACATGTATCTCGTATTTTCTAATGAAATAGAATGCCAATTAATTTTATGCATATAATTTAATACTTTAAAATAGGCATTGAAATTTTGTTTGAAATAAATGAATATCTATTTGTTTGCTGTGCATTAGCTGTGTTATTGATTGTTCATGTACATTTAATTGGTATTTATTTAATTCCAGAAAATATAATCTAAAAATAAATATGAGTACATGTATCTCTAAATTTTAATTTACATAATATTATATTATATTGATATTTGAATTTATATATTTGTCATAAGTTTCAGTTTAATTCAATTAATGTAAATATACTTTTGTACTAAATTAATTAGGCTTAGTTAAGTATTTTAATAATATTTTTGGTTATGTGGATTAAGTTAATCAAGATAATGTATGGTAAGAGTTAGTGACGAAAATTCATTAACTTTTAATGAATTCGTGACTTTGCTTTCCTGAACATAATTAATTCTCGCATACAAACTCTTCTATAATATTTTTTTTATTTTAATGGTTAACTTTTATTTAAGGGAATAAATGACTTTTATTTTAAACAACATCATAATTTCAATTTTCATTCGTCGAAACTATATGTTCAGTTGATATAGTATTTTCTTTAAGCTAAAAGAATTATTAAGATAAAATTGGTTATTTATTTAAAGATCTTTTCCTAAGCATATTCTTTTTTATCTGATGTGCTTAAGTTGTTTATTTCTATTCGAAATTTATTCATCCTAAATAAACACTGTGATTTTTTTGTCCTTATTATTGTAAGGACTCAAACTCATAACTTATTTTGGAAGTGCAAAAAATTTAAAGGCCATTTTATCTGAACTTATAATCATAATAAATCGATAAAATCAATTTTTTTATGCTAAGAATGTTTTGATATTCTGAAAAGAATCTTACTTTTATACAATTTTAAAATTAATAAACACCGAGAATATGGAAATAGTTCTATTTACTTATTTCTATTTTAACTGCACGAAATAGATTCATCAAAATATATTTACTTATTATTTATTGTTCTTGGCTCCATTTTAAATTTAAAAAAATGTTTGACCACGATATGGACAAAACAGAAGCTTTAAAAAAATTGTTTTGCCGCCTGAAGTCACTTTATATATAAAATTATTTTACTAGATAATAGTATTCATAAAGTTGGGATTAAATAACAATAATCGTCCTTGATTATGAAATATAAAATAGCATTATTAAAATAATAATAAAGAAAGAAACTAATATTTCATAAAATAATTTGTCTTATATCCTGTCAGATTCAATCATAGATGTTGTGAATTTTTTTAATGTATATTTATTGACTTTTATGTTAACATTGGATATATATATATATATATATATATATATATATATATATATATATATATATATATACGAATAAATTAAAAGTTAAAATGAACATCCAAATCATTTCAAATGATGTCAATTGAATTGGAATATCAAATCACAAATAATCATTGAAAGGATTTAATCCAATCAAAACTATTTTTCTGGTCAAAAAAATAATGCAATCAGAGCCATATTGTTTTTAATGAAAATGCATTTATAACCTCAATTTACGTATTCTCGACCAGCAAAATAGCAACTCAGTCAATTTTTTTCGAATTTAATAAAATGTTTAATTTTTATATTGTGTGAATTTTAATATTGTTTTGGGAACTATATTTTAATATTATTTTGGGAAAATATTCTTTCCCCACAACAATTCCAAGCAATATTGCAAAAAAACTTTTTTTATTTTATTTTAAGCTGTTATTTTTCTGTTTAGAATTACTTGTGTCAAATGAAAGATTGCCAAAAAATTCCTTAGAAAAAACTTCTTTGATACTTGAAATTAAAATCTTAGAAAGTTGATAATTCTTCTCAACTTTCTATATTGTTAGTAGGTTTTTTACATGGTTAAAATTTCCTAAAAAAAAAAACTTTATTTTTAAAATCTTAAAACTGCGTCGTAATAATTAATATTAATAACTCAAGCTTATAGTTTACTCATTTAAAAACTAAAATAATTTTAATCTATTTCTCTACTAATTTTTTCTTTTTTGTAGCTCTACAGCTTCTTTACTCTCTCTGTCCAAGGCTGTCTCTAAAAGTTTCCTTTATCGGGAATCATCTGCTGTCATAGATCTCCAATTGTTGACTTTAATCTCTTGTAGCATTTCTCTCAACCGTATCAGTCCATCTGGTGTTTGGTCTACCTCTTTTCCTTTTTCCGTCAACTTTTTGAAATGTGACTTTTTTTCGTAGTTTTAAATCATTGTATTTATAAAAGTGTCCCAGCCACCTAAATTGATAAATCTTTATAATTTTCAAAATATTTGGTTTCCTGAGTTTAGAGTGAAGTTCATTTTATCACAGCGGATTATCCATATATTATTTTCTTCAGCCATTATAAATATTTTTTAGGTATTTTTCAAATATTAATAACTTATTTCCCTCAGTTTTGTTCATAGTCTAGCGAAAACTATTCTTACTCTACTTTTATCATATTCTTACAGCTTGGATTAAGTTAGATATATTTTTTTACTAAGCCAATCCTCTTATCAAATTGTTTTGATTCGTTCTCTCGATATTTGAAATGACGTTATACTAAGGTCTACCAAAAGTTTCTTTCCTTGAATCATTGGAGTAAAATAACAGTTTATTGACTTTAAGCACAATCATCTTCATTTTCTTTAAACATGCGTAAGAATACAAATTGCGGTTTAAAAAAAATTATTTCTAAATGAATCTGCTTCCGTATTGACTGTAGCGTCATCTGTTGGTGAATCAACTTCCGAGTTTCTTCACGTGCAAGCGTGGATTCCATTTCTTAATTCTGAGCGAAGTGCAATTATTTTATTCTTTTTTTGTAATCAGCTGTAGTATGATTACATGCTTGGTTAGTTACAGTGTTGATGGACTCTTCCTTTTGTTTTTAACAAGGAAAAAATTACACCAAATTTTGCATTTGAATTGACTAGTTTTGAAGATGCACAACAATGTTTATATATGTTTTAAGAGTAATTGCTTGAAAAAATTGATAATTCTTTCGAATTTTTGTAAATGAATTTCAAATTTTAAAGTTCATAGTATATTGTTTACATGGATATCTGTTTAATTCATGTTCAGAAAATACGCTTGTCGTTAAATACATAACATTGCAATAAATTGTATAAAATAATTACTGTAAAAAGAACTGGTGCATGGGTTGCCAGTTTTTTAACTGTAAATTCAACTTTTTTATAGTAGACTAAAATAAATACCGATACCTAAGAAAAAGCTACTCAATTAATGGAAATATTACTTTGAAAAGAATAGAAAACAGATAATATTTTACGAATTGTTTCATCGCCATTAATTAGCAAATTCAAGATCGTAGTTAATAAAAATATTTTGTATTCTATTATTTTTTGTATCTCTCTTATAATTTTAAATTCTTGTTCATTATTTGTAAAGGATTTTTCTTCTAACTTCTTTGAAATTTATGAAACATTTACAATTATTTCTAAAACCCCATTAAGATTTTGTGAAATTTCTTCAACTAAGTATTGCAATTATTTGCATATTAATAACTCTTTTAAATTTAAATAAAAATTTCAAAGTATAATAAAATCTCGTTTATAAAATATAATTACTAGGGATTAATTTTTTCCATTCAGTAGCTCAAGATTTAAACCATGAATTAATGTATAAAATTTGAATAATCTTACACTTCTTCCAATAAGTGTAAGATTGTTCAAATTTCATGCTTCAATCCATGACTTAAATCTTAACCTACTGAACGGAAAAATTAATCCCTAGTAATTATATATTTAAAACGAGATTTTATTATACTTTAAAATTTTTATTCTAAAGTCTTATATAAAACTTTTAATTATCTCTCACCATAGATTCTAATGGGATTTTACTTCATGTACAAATTAAAATAGCATAAATAATGATGTGCAATTATGATACACCATTTCTCTAAAATTTTCAATAATAAAACAAGAAAGGAACATAAATATGAATCAACAACCACAATTTTTCTCTAGAAAGAAAAAAAAAGGTTAAAACAGTTCATATAGCTCCAACTCAAAACAATAGAATAGAGATGAATATATAATAATACATGTTTTTCTTATAAACACTGATGACAAACCACTAATGGTGAGAAGCTTTCAGCAGTTGTCATATTTAGCTCAAGTATTGATCGAAGCAAAAACAGAGTACTATCTATATCGGATAAAAAGTTTTGGTCGGATGTGAGGCAGCTAAAACAAAGGGACTCGACAATTAGAGTATCCAGATCTTGTATATAAGAAATGAAACGTTATCCATTTAAATAATTAGTTATTTAATAATAATAATTCTTAAATAATGCTAATATTGAAAAGTTTTAATCAATAGAAACTCGAAACATTTCTTCAGGAGGAGGATTTGTGGGAAAATGACAATGGCTGTAATATTTTCTTTCATGATTTCAAACAGGAAAATATGATTATCACGTTATGAACATAGGATCAAGGTAAGTCTGAAAATATGACTTGTTAAAAAAAATAATTGAGGGCATTTCTGTAGCATTTATTTTTTATTGTTACTACAGCTTCAAAAGAAATCATATCGATGGTCATTCTGACTACTATTCTATTGATCAATATAGTTGTCGTTGCTGATTATTATTCCACTATATTTCTTTCGTGATTTATTTCTGATTATTAGTGGGTGTGAAGAAGGTAAAAATCTTTATTAAAAAAGCAAAAATTTAAGTTTTTCGCTCAGAAATTAATGACAAGATAGCTTTGATCTAAAGATATCAGTCTAGATATTTTTTATGGTTTTTCGTGGCTTCATCAATTGCATAGTTTTAAGTAAAGCGTCCAAATTTCGGTAAAGTAATCTTGATAAGCAACAATGATAGATGCATAAGCGAAAATTTTATCAATCTGAATCTTAGACTTCAGTGGCAGAAATTCAATTTCTCTGAGAAGCACTTTAAAATATGAATGGGATTCCCCTGGGTAAAAGAAGCTTGGTTTATTATATTTTATTTTACTCTTGTGAAATATATTTTTAAGTTTTTTAAGGAGCATATATTGCAGAATACTATTCCTCTCAATAATTAAAACTCTAAATGAATATCATAGTTTATGAATCATAATCACTGTAGCATATATAATATTCTTGTCTCAAATATAATAATTTGTTATTTATTTTATTAAAATTTTTTATAGCGGTCTTCTTATTTTCATGTTACATCTGGAAATCCAAACACTTACATGAAATTAAATAATTTCTTAATAAAAGTGAATCACATATATTATATCCTAAAGTAATTAATGAAAATATCTGAAAATAACTCAAAACAATCCTTTTAATAAAAATAAAATAATTATTTAATGAAAGTAAGCTATTTATTTTTAAAAAATAAATTTATCTAATGAAAAAAGTCACACGATTTTAAAGAAAAATCAGAAAAAAGTCAATGATTTTCGTAATTTAAAAAAAATATTATGGGATGATGAGTTCTTTTATGTTTTTCTGCTTATATTTGTGAGATTTATACAAAAAAATAAAAAATACGTTTTTTTTCTGTTTGCTTATTGATTGGCAAGGAGCTTTAGATAGAAGTGTAAAAATAAAACGTACTGAACATTTTTCGATGAAAGATTTTTATGTCACTAGGAATCTTTCGCTACAAAAATTATTTCTTTTTACTACTCACTTAATGTATCAGAAAAGTCATAAATTCTTAGATCATTTTGCTTTTAAGTAGTACAATGTTGTATTATACTTTATCTTTTATTATAGAGTAAAAATTACACATTAAACAATTTTATATTCTTTGTATCTTAAAGTTTTTCTAGCGAGTATCTTGTTTTACGATTTTTAAACATTTTCCTTTTTGATTTTGTCGTAACAATTTATTGCATGTATTTTATTCCTTAAAAAAATCTCAACAATCATAAATTTTATTGTAAATTCCACAACATTACGTTCCGAAATGCTTATGATGCTTGCTGCATAGCCTAATTTTATGGTTAGATTTTCATGTAGTCCTATCGTAATATAAAATTATTAAAGTAAATTTCATTATAAGGAGTTTATCATAAAGGTGATAACTAAGCTGACAGCTGAATGGCTGCCGCTCTGACCCTAGGTTCAGCAGTTGGTGGGCTCGATTCCCACCTCTGACTTTGATATCTGTAGTGCTTCGGAATTTCATTTAAATTATAGGTCGTAGTCTAATTAGCCTCGCGTGTAAAACATGACCGTTGAGCCACAAAGAAAACCCAACCATTCACAAAGCTGATGGGGCATAATTATAGTTGCAAGGGAGAGAACAGAGTAACATCTTCACGTTTCCCGTGTTTGAAGTTCTTGAATAAGGCAAATAATCGAAATAGATTTTCCGTTATTCAACAGTGACGAGGAAACCTCAAAATTCTCCTTTCTAAGCAGACGAGAGTATCAATGGAAGTGATTGAGTCTCACGTTTTCTGACTTTTTCTTATTTATAAATTCGCCTCTCATATAGCCATTCCATATGATACTGCTCATGGTAATTAAATTTGCATGCAAGAGTTGATCTGGTATTTGAAGGAAAGGGGATTAGTCCTTATCGTGACAAAAGATCGTCTTGTCATGAATTTGTCGATTTTTACATAGTTCTAGTCACATTAATGTGACCACCTGTAAAAATAGAATAACCAACTTTTCCAGAGCGGACTGCTGCAAGACGTATAGGAAGAGAGACAAATTCCTGAAGGTGTTCACTGAGATGCTGATCAATGCCGTCTCTAGTGCTATGGACAGCTGCGCTATATTGCAAGAGTGATGATCCATGCCGCGAACAACAAGATCAAGATGATTCCACAGATTCTTGATTGGGTTAAATTTAAGTGAGTTTGCTCGCCAGGGGAGAATGGTTAACTCATCTTGGTGCTCTTCGAACCACGCGCATACATTGCCAGCTGCATGACATCTCGCACTGTCCTGCCGGTAGATGTCATCATCTTGTTTAAAAACAATATCCATTTAAGCGTGACATGATTTGCAAGGACAGAAACGTACTTGTATTCATCCATCATGTCTTTCACAATGATGGGTGAACCCAGAGAATGCCAGGAAAACATTCCCAGGACAGAATGCTCTCGCCTCCAGCTTGGATCGCTCCGACAATGCTCTTCGAGGGTGTTTGCTTTCAGAGATTTCACGTACCATTCGCTAACGTCCACCTGTCCGATGAAGCATAAAACGGGATTCATCAGAAAACGCTACCTGTCCGCGAATCAGTGAACGTCCAGTTGCGGTACTCATGTGTAAATTCCAGCCCTCTTCGCCGATGAATACCAATCAGCATAGGTGCGTGAACCAAGCTTCTGCTTCGAGGGCCAGACGAAGATATATTCGCTGAACAGTAGTTTGAAAGACACTGTTGGTAGCCCTTTGATTCATCTGGAAGGTCAATTGCTCAACGGTAGGACGTCTATTCGCCCGAACGCATCTTCGCAGCCGTCGATCACCTCTGTCATCTACAGCCTGTGGTGCACAACATTTGCCACATCTCTGATTTTAGAGAGTCTCATTTTGCCATGAACGGTGTACTTTTACCACGACGGTACGCGAACAGTTCACAAACGTAGCCATTTCGGAAATGCTTCCAACCATAGCCCGAAAGCCTATAATAATACCCTTTTAGTCATCGGATAAATCGCTCCGTTGCTGCATTACGCCAGGATTGCATTGTTTTCCAAAGCTCTCACACAGTCTTTATATACGCTCAAATGCACTGTGCTGCCACCTACCTTCTGTGATTAGTTATTTAATTAACGTCGACATCGAATGTACGTGATTATCACATTAATGAGATTAAACTATGCACTTCCATCAATCGAAGCAAAATGTTTGAATCTAAGAATACCATATCTCTGGCTCAAATTTAATTAAGATTCAAAATTGTGCGATTTTGTTTTTTAGGGTGTCTTAATATGTTTCCTAGTCTTTTTTCATATTATTATTAATGGGATGTAAGTATATAAATTCAAAATAACAAAAAAAAAATTATAAAATATTTAAAATATATATAAGCCAAGGCAGTGCATGTGGTATCAGATAAATATAAAGTCCAAATATATTAACAATGTACAAACCTTTAGAATTAAATATAAAAAAGTGGTTTTTAGAATGAAAAGAATTATTTAAAGAATTAAATGAACGGTTGCAGAACACAAAAACATTGAAATATACGTAATATATAATGAATACTTAACAACCGAAAAATATACTTAATATTTAATGCGTGTACTTAACAAAAAAAATGTACTCTTATATGAAGATTTCTTAACAAAACTAGGAAATAAATTCACACACACATGTGTGAAATAAGTAGGGTTTTTTCCGATAGATATTTTTGTAATGTAGGAAATAATGAAATTAATAAAAGAAAAATTAATTAAAAGTATATAATTTCTTTTTATACTAATGTAATCATTTTTTATATTGTTTTAAAACTGTATAATACTTGTAGGTTACTGGCGATGGTTTGAGTTGACTCTTAAGAAAATATAAGCAAAAATACCTTGCAATTTTGGTCTGTGATCAAATAACGAGGTTAGCATCTGCTTATGCATTTTAAGTACATCAGTGAAAATTATTTTTAATTAATAAAAATTATAAATTTTAATGCATTTTTAAAACAATAAATATTTAAATTAAAAATATATTTCTTAATTCAGTTGATTCTTGTATTAATTTCTGATGCTAAAACTTTCACTTTTATTTCAGAAAAACCATTTCTAACGGGTAATCTATTGAAATGTGTTTCAAAAATTAAAATAAACTGTATAAAAAAAATTTAATTATTAAACACACAAACTAGGTATAAATTGAAATAAAAATATTCAAATCATAATTTTATCTATAAAACTGCCAAACGACGACGATTTGTAGCGAAATATGGTTTACCACGAGACCTGAAGCTACTCATGTAAACGTCATTGTTACTATGGTAACTGAGAGTCATGTGATCCAGACGCAGTCGCAATCGAGTAGGCTAATGATCAATAGGTTTTTCTGCACACGCCGGTTAGAAGAATCGCTTGAGATGGGATGCTGGAAGATGAGGAGCAATTCAACGAAGGTATGGGGGAGCAGTTGAGAAAAGCACATGTTTCCTATTAAATTTATTCACGAAATAAGTACATGAAAATTATTTGTTTCTCACCCATCATTAAGTTGGGTTGCGTTTGGTTATTTCAGTACGTTTTCGAATGCCTATTTCTGACGTTTGACGATCATTATCATTATGAGTAGAACGAAAAGTTGTTTTAAAATACTGTTTTTTACATAAAATATTCCCATTAAATTTAATTTTATAAAATTAAGAACTGTAAAATTTTAATTATATAAATAAATTAAGGGTGCTATTTTATTGTCTCATAACCTTAAATATTCCGATTAAAAAATTATTATTCTGTTAATCTACAGAATTTGTCTTTCATCATGGAACTTAAAATGACTGCACAAACTGACATGAAGCTTATATTAGGATGTTGGTCTATAGATAATTTAGGACAAAGGGTATGTTTCATTTCAAAATTATGATTTCAACTAATTAAAAGAATTAAATATGCGTTTGTAATTAATTTAGAAGAATATTAAAAAGAAAATGCTGTGGTTTTTATGCGCTATCAAAGTCCTTTTTCCTTGCTACACACTATTCCGGAACTATGATCACTTCAAGAACGAAGGCATGCGTTTCTTTTTCCATTTAAAATTGTCATTTATTCGTAAACGTTCGTAAATTTATTCATAAAAAAATATTACCAAGAATTAATATACACGGCATAGATAAGAAAAAAGGCATACAATTATGAAAAAGTTCTTCCCTCCATAATATATTACCAAAGAGTATATTTAATGCATCTCAGAAAGTAAAGAATTATTTTTGTAATAATTTTTGAACGAAGTATTGTTTTTAAATACTCTTTGAAAAATTAAGTTGCATCAATGATGTTTTTAGCTTTCTCAATACCCTCTAGAGTGGAAGCGGAACTGGTAGTGGAATGGTTAGAGCTTTTGCCTTTGATTCAGCAGTTCGTGGGTTTAAATCCTCCTTTGGGTTCTGATGCTTGTAGGGGTTTGTAATCCACTTTAAACCGGTCTAATTACCCCTCGTGAGCAAACGACCATTGAATGACAACCAAACCTCTCTATTCGAAATGCGAAAAGAACATCGAAAGAAATCGGAACATCTATACTTTTCTTTCATCGGAACATCGAAAGAAAAGTATAGAGAAATTTTACCTAACTAGGTCTATTTTATGATGCAAATTTTATTTCCTGCAAGAGATGGAATTATCAAAGATAATTATACATCTATTCATGTAGCGAGACTTGTCCAATCATAGTTTGATGAAGTTATACATCGATCTTTGCTCGAATCTCAATATAGTTGAACCGTTATGATTTTAAAGAACTCAATATGGAATCTACACCCTCTACGGACACTTCTACTAGAACTTTTATAATATCTTCATGAAGAATGGCACAATGTTAATCTAGGCCTTAATGGCCTGATAGGTTAGGGAGTCGTTCTCATAAATGGTAGATAGAGAGTTCGAATCACGGCTTAACGAAGGATCTGTATTATTCACTAAAAACGGCTAAGGTAGTCTTCTGCTTCAACAAATATTCTTCTGCTTGGTCTCTGCTTCTAAATTACGGAAACTTTCAACTGGCTATTTCCATATATCTGGTATAGCCCAACTCAGGGGCTAGGTAAAAAAACGTATGCTGGTTCAACAACAACAATAATTCTCTGAATACTGTTTAACAACTGGGAGACAACTCCCAGTCTCATCCAAACTGTATCACATACATAAGACAGTAGTACACCATACTCTCTCTCTATATATATAATAAAGGATTCTTTATAAATCTAAGGTATTTCCATTAATTGTATAATCACTTCTATTTTGAGCCAAATGAAATCCTATTTCTCCTCTAATATTCCTTGAAATTTCATATATTCATCTTACATTGTTTGAATATCGTAACTTAAGCATTAAAAAAATTTGCATTTGCTCAGGTACATTATACCATTTTAACCTTTTGAAAATAAGTATGTGTATGTGTGTTTATTTTGAATTATGTATTTACTCAATTATATTTTGAATAAATACTATATAGCCTAAATCAATAATGTAAATTTTTGTTTTTATGTTGGCCTCGATATGTTTCAGCCATCATGCAGTTTAAAAGGTTTCATCATTAAATTTCCTTCCTCCCTTAAGACTGAAGTACATATGCTCTATATTTATACAATATATACATTTTTTAAACATTGTAAGAGTTCATATTCACACAATTAATACCTCTTGTCTTTCAAAATATGGTCAATTATCTTCGTTGTATCTAATTCATCATTAGCATTATTTTATTTACCTATAAAAATTGCTTAAAATATGTAAATTCCTTCAAAGGATTGTTTTATTATCTTATTTGTTTCATTTTAGGTAAAAAAAATTCCTATCTCATTAATACTTTTTTTTATTTTCTTTCTCATAAGTAGAAAGAAAAACCAGTGACACTGATTTATCGCTCTACAGTCAGATTTTATCCAAGAGGTCTAATTCACAACAGTAGTTTCATATTAAATATTTCCTTCATTATAAATGTTTACACCCGAGAAGAACTAGTGAATTTGAAATCAGTAACATTAATTTTTCTGTTGTTACATTAGAGAAAAACTGAACTAAATAAAATAATTATTTTAATTTGAAAATTTTCTGCGTTACAAACTTTATGTTGTACAAAAAAAAGCTTATAAAATGCAGAGTTTTATTTTGTCCTCGTTTTGAAAAACACATTTATGACATCGAAGTAAAAAAATTCCATAACCTATTTCCCAAGATATGACCACAACAATATGTGTTTTTTATATAATATTAATTAGATTATAAGTAAGCCTTTTTTGCGATATAATTTTTCTCAGTGATTCCTTATAAGTCTATATGTTAATAGTTATGGAGAAAATTGTATTCAATTTCATAATCTAATATTTTATTGTTAGATTGCTTATTATGTACGTATGTATGCAGTATGTATACATCAAAAAATATTGTCTTCTTAAAAAATCCTGTCATTAGATATATTATGATTTTTGCGATCTGTCGTTAGTTCAATACGTCATTTAAAAATATTATCATTATATTTTCAATGGTCTTTTTTTCTAATCAGAGGGATTTATTTTTTGTGATTTCAACCAGCGAGGAATTCTGTATGATGGATAAATATTTACCAATACACTTTCGACGATAGGAGCAGGACAGGAGTGTAACTGTAATCCATCGAAATCGCGATTTATGGTGTCTGCTCGCATCGATTGATATCCCATGAGTGTCTTCAGAATATTGAATCATAGTACTCGGGCGTGATGGATCTCAGTTGGCCGCAATTACTATCGGCAGAGAAAGCATGTTACCTGCATGACTTTTATTGATTGTACAGCACATCAACTATCATTGTAACTCACTGGCCTTGTTTTAACCGTTCGTTCACATGATCGGAAATTTTTAAGTTCAGTTCCCTTCATAACCAAAGATCTGTCGTGTTCACTAATGGTGGTTGGGGCACGTTAAATATACTGTGGTCGCATTGTTCTCCATGTGAAATGGTTCATCTGGAGATGACAGTTCAAGTATAGGAGGTATTCTGCTTAGTCCCTGCTTCTAAATTATGAAGACTTTCACCCGGTTGATTCTATTTATATAACTAACAGAACCAAACTCAGAACTAAGTATAGGAAAGCAAGCTAATGAAACAACATCAACCAAACTTCAGTGGGTTCGTTTGCAAGACAACGAGCATCTGCACGAATAACTCAACGATATTTGCAGTAGGAATTATCACATTGGCCAGTTCTAAGTTTTGTGCTATTATTTGAATATTATTTGTAAGATTAATACGAAAATAATTAGACCATTTTGTCTGAAATAGTTATTGAAATCATCTCAAATATCACAAAGATATCTTTATTTATTTGTTTAAATTTAACAATGATTGCTATATTTTGTGGAATTATTTATTAAATCTACTTTTATCATATCTTATGAAATATAAAATTCCATTGTTAAATATTATCAAATACGTTATGAAGAGATTTGTTGTCTTAGTCATCACATTGTAAAAATAATAAATAACTTTGTTTTATTTTTTATGATTTTCTTATATTTTTTCAATTTTTCAAACAAAGAAAAAAATTAATTATTGCATTTAAAAAACCCTTTTAATGAATATATTTTTTAAAAAATTTCTTACATTTAAAACAAATGCATGTGTAAAAAATTTAATGATATTAATTTTTAAGATGAATATCATTAAAGGGGTGATATCAGTCGCCTTTACTTGGTGGTCCCTGTTTAAATTAAACGATTGATAACTATATTGCCTTATAAGTAGCCATCATTCATGGTGAGGTAAAGTTGAAGAAAATATGTTATTGAACTCAAGGATTCGGCTTGTTGCCCTCTGTGCCACCTGGGGATATGGATGGTGACCATTGCAGTCATTGCTCTACTGTTTTAAAGTTTCTTGAAAACAATTCTGCGTACGCTAATTTAAATTTTGTTTATGCTTTATCATCGCTTTATTGGCTACTGCTAATTAATTGCTCTTCTCTTATTCATATATTAAAGTTAATTAGAATATTCACATTAGGGAAAAATTAAAATTAAAAACAGAAAAAGCAGCATATGCCACTGGCTTAAGCTTTCCATTCTTTATTATATTCTCTTCAAAATTTAAAAAATTCACGATCAATAATTACATAAGTATTCTGTATTATTTTTGTTACTCTATAGCATTTAGTCCTTCTGGACAAATTTCATTCAATAATAAATTTATTCTCATGTCACAAAAGAGGAATTACAAAAATTATTCAATAACTTTAGCTTGAAGTTTTTTACTGTCACAGAAAACTTACATATTTAAAAAACGACGCTAATTTAAGTAGATTGAGAAATATGAAACTTAAGCTTCATATTTTATTCTTATTCTATAACAGATAATCTTCCTTATTGATATCTACGAACATAAACATAAGCTGACTTTTAGTAGAAAAAAATCCAGTGACGTTGTTTCTACGAGGTGATCCAAATTCAATCAAGGAAGGAACCTGTATATTTCAATATGCTTACACTGCACTGATTACCAATCACAATGCTTCATTGGTTTTGCTTCCAAAATAATCCTAGTTTAAGTACTATGTGTTTCATTTGTGATGGTCTTCAAGCTTTTAAAAAGTTAGATTTAATCATCGTTGTTTCAAATTAGACTCTTTCAATATTTTTTACGAACATTATGTCTTTACCGAACTACAAACGTGCTTTTAATGAATCAGTTGATATTGTAATTGTTATTTTATATATGCATGCATTTATATTAAAATTTTGTAAATACTAGTGCATTTTACTACGAAACACAATTAGAATTCTTTTCATTTCATTTGTTGGGGAGTAACCATTCTTCTGGCTTAGATATAAGCAAAAGCAACAAAAAATTTAAAAAAGAAGAGTAAGTTTTGAATTTACTTTGAGCGAATGATTATTGCTCTATAGTAATTCAGTATTCTATGTTTCTGAGATATAATTTATAAAGAAAAGCAATTTATTTTATTTTAATTTATATTTTTTATTTTTTTACTTTCATGCAATTAATTTTCACACCTAGAAACTATCTTCAAGTAAATTTCTGTATAAAACCTGCCATAAAATCCTTTCCTATAACACTAGTGTCATTGTTTGTTGTGGTAGCAAATTGCTTTGCTAGAATGTATTAAAAACGAAATTTGCATGTTACAATTTCTAATAATTTACTGCGTGGCGTTTTACCTTCCATGTGAAACGATTTTCATCGCATACATAAAATGTGTTCAAGTTCTCATCTATAAAAGGCTAAAGTCATTTTTCCCTTTGTTTATAAATTCCTTATAAACTCCACTTAATTTTAACGGTGACATGTCATCATCTGACATTAAAGGACGATGCATCTATGTCAATATACATTTATTATATTATTTTAATCTTTTTCAAGAAGAAATTTTAATGGATTTTATAGAATTTAATCTTCATGCATCAATTTTAAAACTTAAAAAAATATTACACTAGAAAATATTTAAGCAGATTTTTGTTGATTTCTATGTGTCTTTTAAGTTGGAAATGAATAGAATATTTGTGTAATAAAGCTGTTTTGAAGAAGAATTATTTATTAAGCAATAGAATTGAGCTGTATGTAATAGTCTATATGACAAAGAGAATGTTTAACTAATCAATATAGAATATATTAACTAAATTACAAGGTTAAAATCATCCATCAGTTAATTGAAATTTATTAAAAATAAATTATTTAAATAACGTAAGCAGTTGTTTAATTACGTGAATTAAAATAATTTAAATTACGTGAACAGTTAAATTTTGAATTTTTTTAACCAAATAAGTTTATTGCTATTATAAATTAAAATATTTTTTGTAAATAATATTTGATATTTATGTTGAATACTAACATGAATCATATGAGACTGGTTTTATACTACTTAGAAAATTGGTTTTTTTAAATGTAATTTTAATGACGGTGTTTTTTTAAAAAAAATATTACAACATTTCTATATCTTGAAATAAAGCTAGAAGTCAGATAAAACAAACTTTAGAAAGTTTAATCAGTGTTTAAAATATAAATGTAACTCTAGGCCATCAGGTTTTAAAGTTCTAATACCCAAAACCTTATTTTCCCAATGTCATCGAAATTTAAGGAAATCCCACTTAGTAAATGCAGATTCAACAACGAGGTACTTTCATATCAAGCAGAGGAAAAAATTTTCAAAAGTTTGGAGAGCTGATGCAGATAACCAAACTGAAGCAAATTTATTGTGAATTTGATGAAGGTATTTGAAATAACCCTTAGCAAGAGCCTGACAGCAAATATTAAAATAAATCAATTAAAAACTCAACTGTTAAAGCTTTATGTTTAACAACTTTTTTTTAAATTTTCGATTCCATAATTAAAAGAAAAAGTTTCCTTTTTAATAAACTTATAGTATGATATTAAATTAATTATAATTTTAATTTATTCATCAAGATAGATAGTCATCTAGAAAAGTCATCAAGAACTCTTTACAGCAGCACTGTGGTTAAGCTATTATGATGCATTTCTAACTGTTTAATTTTAGCTATTTAGCCATCTCATAATTTTTAATCGAGATCAAGTAACATGGTCAACACATGTACTCACATTTTTTCCATATTTTTCAGTGTACTTGCTGAAGAACAGGACATTACTCATAGTAAAATAAAATTTAAAAATGGTTTTGTTAATACCCTGCATTCTACTTAGAACAGAATGTATTTAATTTTAATAACATAAAATTAAAAATTTAAACTGTCCTTGCAGATTTAAACCAACGATAAAATGGATGTTTTGTCTTTTTTCATATTGCTTTTTCTTCTGTTCTACTTTCAATGTGTTCAATTTTGGAAGCAATATCACTATTTATAAATATTTGAAAATTTGAAAAATAATTACTTAGAACAACAGGTAATTTTCATGATTTTGAAAAATTTTACAAGGGAAAAAATTATAATAAAAAAATATTTTCTTATAACCTGGAAAAAGTCATGAATGGATTTTTTCTCATCGCCGATGTCACTCAGACATTCGCAAGTGAACTTCGTCTTGTTTGCTGTCTCTCAAAGGCAGGCAACAAATTCGTCTACGGAATCTACGGAAAATAAGTTGGATTTACGACACTTTCTTAATACGGTGTGTGACGTAGAATTTGACGCTATGAATAATTCAATTCAAGGAGAATTGTAGTACATAGGCGTAATCATGATCTCAAGTGGAATGAATGAAACAACCACCTTGTGGTTAAAAAAAAAAATGATGTATCTACATTGTTAGAATTTCAACATCGATCAATATTCCAGTTATTTCTGCTGAAAATAAACAGGTCTGTATTGTTTTACTCACTGCAAAAATTGGTACAAATTTAATAATATATTCGAAAATCTTGTGAATAATGGACATCAAATTTTCATTTATTCTTACAATTTCAAAATCTAGGGCTGTTGTAAGCATGGCGTATCGACTTCAACTTGCGACCACCTAAGTACATTTCCGAAAAATAAACATTTCCATGTGGGACTGATTTTAAAGCAATGCGTTATTAAAGTATTAAATTTCGTAAGTGTGATAATTATATCTTTTTTTAGAAATTATTCTTTTAAACTTTTATTTAAAAATTAAATCAACTTCATAAATGTGTTAATTAAACAAAATTGGCTTTTTTAAAAAATATTTTCATAGGAATTATAATTTGATATTTTTATGTGAACAGTTAATTAATAAAATGTTAAAATTTTATATTTATTTAAAAATTAATCTTAATTTTTATTAGTTACAATTATCCTAATTAATTCATTCCTATTTTTTAAGGCTGATACTCTGTTTAAAATTTAGCTTGTTTGTTAATTTTTAAAGTATGAATCATTTTCCATGCATGAATTTTCAGCTTCATGACAATTTATCATTATCGTGGAATTCGGTTTTTTTATGTGGTGTGATACGACTTAGTTGTACATAAAACTTTTCTATATTGTGTTTAATTATTTTAATACAAATATTTTATGCATTTTTATTGATTTAATAGAAGTTTATCATCTCTAAATGTACGGTGAAGCATACAAAAGTGCAATTTTAGTGAACTTTGATGCCTACCAATTAGATCCAACTTTCAATAATATATTAAAATTCATAGAAATTGTAATATATTATATGTATCTGTATCTGATTATAAATATTATTACTTAATTTCATTGTTTTAAAATTCCTTTTAAACTTGCTAATAATAATATAGTTTGTATTGATGATGAATATTGTGGTTAGGTAAAATTATTTTCAGTAAATAAGAACAGTTGTCATATTCTGATATTGGTCTGATTATGGTATGTAATAAAAAATTCATATAATAAATATTTTCATTTACACATGAAAGTAAGGCATCTTGATAAACAAATTATTGCAGATTAATAATAAAGATATTATAACCCATTAAAGTATAAAGTTAAAATAAAATAATGTAGAATTTTAAAATTTGAGTTTGTGTAAAGAATTGGTAAAAATTTACTGTATGGTCACCCTTGGCAAGATTTTCAAAAAGTCCTTAAGGGTGACACCATACGAGGAATTTTCCGACGAAAAAACGGTGGGAGGGAAATGGCTGAAATAGTGACAAATATTTGATACATTAATGGTATCTAACAATATGCTCAACTAATTTCACAAAATTAACAAAAAATGCAGATTTATAGATTTCAAACGTCAATGGTAAAATAATAAAGTTGATATGTTAAATTATCCATAAAATTATTTGATTAAATTTTATATTAATGAATTCAAATTGATAAATATTCACAAGAAATTCATTTCATAGTGACCATTTAATTTATTATTAATTATGTAAATAATGATCAATAAACATACCTCTCCAGTTTACTGTTATATCAACTTCTCTTCTACTTCCGTCACCAGCTCCTTTTTCGCCGTTGAAGCAGCAGCTGCTTTGGCGGGTAGATTTGTATAATAGAATCGATGAATGCAAGGAATTTATTACATATTTCCTTGTTTTATTTTATCTCGACACGTATTCTGCAAGGTAATAATCCAGACCATTTTTTGCTTTTGATGCAGCCATTTGGTATTTTACTGCTACCCATGTTCCTTCTACTGTATTAGTGTGGGCACATGTATCTGGGTCCTTGAAATTGAGGCTATGATTTACCTTTAGGTGCATGAAGCCTTCATTGGAAAGACAATTGTTACTCTTCCAGCAGTCTGAAATTATTGTGGAACCTGGAAGAATAAATTCTTTGATCATACTGAACAAAATATCAGACATTCTATCATTCACAACTTTCATAAAACATTTACTTGTCTCGCGTTTAATCCCCCCAAACACCCATTTACCTTCCACGTGTTTACTCTGATTAAATTTACACTAACCATATTTGCTCTCATTTATCTCAACAATCACACAGCTTCCACCCAGTTTCCTGCTGCTTTCACTCATTTCTTCCAAACAAACCTCACGGCTACAAGAACGAAAATCACACAGTCATGGAAGAATATTTACTCTCTTTCACATTAAATTCAGTCTTACTCTCATTCACCCACATATAAACTTGAACTAAAATTTCATTCATTGTCATTCTACTCAATTAAAAAAGCGCACTCTTTCTCATACTCCTTTTAACATCATGCATTTTTACTTTTATTTTAGATTTACACCTCCATTCATATCCATCACTTATATCCTTCCTTTTAACTAGTTTCATATCTTTAATACACTTACAGCACTCATATCTCTCCGCAATCAAACCAGCTTTCATGCAAAATTCTCATGTCTCCTTTTATCCAATCCTTACAAATACCTTCAATTCACATTCTCGCACTTACCTCAGACATACCCCCATATGCCAGCCATCACAAAAATGTTTCGAAAAGGGAGCTGCAAAAAAAAAAAAAACGCACTGGAGACAATGTGGTTGAAATAAAATTAAATATGGCGGTTGGAGTTACAGAATTTTGACAAATAAGGTTGCAGTAAAAATGTTTGCCAAATTTGGTTCAAAAAATCACTCCAAAGGTGACTGTACAATAAATCTGGTCTGCAAATTTAAATGTAAGTTTCAGAATGTAATTTTAACATTCAATAATTAAATTGATTTCTGAAAATACATTTTAAAACATTTAAGTACCTATAAATGTACTTAAATATGTAAAATAAAGAAAAGCATTTTATAATTATATAATGTAGAAAAAAATAACTAATTAAGTAGCTAATTGCACCATGAATTCACTTAAGGAAATTCTAACCATAAACTTTGTTATATTTCAATTTCAAAATAAAACATTACTGTCTAGTTAATTGATTAAAAGCAACACAAAAATCACAATTTCTATTCAGATTGAAATTTCTATGGAGAAATCTCATCAAGTGCAGCAAGTGATTTGATCCATTTAAATTATAGACTAATATATAAGATTTAAGTAAATTCATGATATAAATTTAAATTGGTTTTGAAAATTCAAAGTGTACATTGCATTTATTCTTCAATTTTTTCTACAGCTGTATGAATATGATATGTATTTCAATCTTAGATGCTATGTTTACTAGGTATATTCATATTGTATATTAATCTTTATTTTTGGATGTATTCTATTTAACAAATATGTCTGCTTAGAATTCTTTCAATGTATGGCATATGCACTCTATGGCAAGTATTTGCTTAGTGTTGTTTTTCTTCATAAGGATTTAATTTTTTCCACGATATATATTTGTTGCATGATACTGAGTAATGACATTTAACTTAAATAACTTACATAGACTTCAAAACCATATCTTTAGTTTAGAGATTGTGTGAAAAGTTTTGAGTTACAATAGCTGTGAAAGCTGCCATATATAAATTAAAGTATAAAATAATTCATATTCATAATTCTACTTATAATGGTTTGAAATTCTCATTTAATATTAACTACTTTAATTATATGTGTTTACTGAATTTATAAACAAGCATAACACAAAATTAAACTTAATTATTTGTATTAATTTCATTTTATTGTATAATTATCCTGACTGATTGGCAAAAAAATATATACATTTAAATTTTTTCTGCATAAAGTTCAGCTTATAAAATCAATATATAAAATGATTAATTTTCAATAAAAATCACTTGAAGCATTATTTTAAAACTTATTTGTAAATCTGAAAAATAATTTAAATATTTTTATTTTCTGAAGCTATTATCTCACAAAATGACTGAAATGGAAACAGATACGAGGGTTTTAGCTCAGTTCAAGAATGAAGCTGGGGAAGTTGTTGGATCTCCTTTAGATTTACTTCTTGATACTAATGTTGAAAAGTTAACTTTAATTTGTAATTCTCTTCTCCAAAAGGTATGTATATTTATGCTTTTACTTGTTTGTACACCTAAACTAAGATACTTTTTTATGCACTGCACAGCTTTGAAATAAATCTCAACATTTTTTGCATACCTTCCAACCTTAGGAGAAAAAAAATCAGTAGATTCTACTAATTTTAAAGGAAAAAATCAGGTGACACTAGCGACATTTTTGCTTGAATGTTTAAAATGGTAGTACAGCAAAAAGACAATTTTTCTCTTTAGATTATACATTCTGAGAATGATTTATGCTAAACATATTTTGTGTTAATCTTAATATTTCAATAAAATATTTATCAACCTCATAAAGGATCTATGACCTAGGCTCAGATATCAACTCTGAAAATCTCATTTCCACAGAATTAAGAAAGAGAATAATTGCAGCCAATAGATGTTTCTACGGCTTAAAGAAGTTTCTGAAATCAGACTATATCAGACGAAACACCAAGTTGCTGATTTACAAAAGTTTAAACAGGTCAGTTCTCACTTATGCCTCTGAAACCTGGACCCTGTCCCAGGCCGACGAAAAAACACTCGCAACTTTCGAAAGGAAGATTCTGCGCTCCTTCTTTGGTGGCATCTACAACAATGGAGCCTGGAGAAGAAGAACTAACTCTGAGTTATACTGGCTGTTCCGAGAACCGTACATCCTGAATTTCCAAAAAATCCAACCGATGAAATGGGCCGGGCATATTATGAGGATGAACGACACCTGCACTACAAAGAAAATCTTTTTGGCAAAGCTCTCGGGTAACAGAGGAAAAGAAAGGCCAAGACTGAGGTGGAGTGACTGCCTCCAAAAGGACTTTGAGTCAATCAACGTCAGAAACTGGAAAGGTGTCGCCTCCTTGAGAAGGCCAGCGTCCACACAGGACTGTCGCGCCAATGATGATGATGATAAAGGATCTATGAAAAATAAAAGAATATACTACACGTGAAAAAATAAACATCAATGTTTATGTTCCAATATTTATTTTATAGGGCAACTTTTACTACCTTAGTGCAATTTATAAATATTAAACTTATAAAATTACATAAAAGCATAAAATACATTACTAAATAAATTTAAGTCAGTGACAGATATTTTCTTAATTAAATTACTAATTACTATAATATTCATCCTAATTGAACTGTTTATGTAAGCAGGCACCTGGTGTCTGCTTTGAATGTTAATTATATGACTGCCAACTCATACGAGATTTTGACACCCAAGTGGTTAAAGCGTCATCTTACCAAGGCGGACAGATGGAGTTCAAAACTCAAAGGAACATATTTTCATAATATTATAATATCATAACATTTGAGTAATTATATTATATCTGTTAACTATTTAAACTAAAACAACTCAATACACTTTTTTTCCAGAAAAATTTTGGTTTATAAATTTCTCACTGAAATTGCCAAAAATCAGTAGATTTTCATACATTATTGGGAAATCATGAGTTTCCCAATAAAATCAGTAGAGTTGGCAGCTATGGTTTTCATTCTGGTTTCAACCAGAATGAAAACTCATGAAATCTCATGATAATGTACAATTTCTAATGTACAATGATAATGTACAATTAATTGTCTGCTTGCTCTCGAAGGGAACATTCCAATGCATTTCAATCATTTTCTTATTGGGCTGAAATTAATTTATAATTATTACAAACTATAATGACAAAGACAAAATATCACATGAACACATCAGAATCTGTAATTGCTTTTGTTTCTACTCTTGTTCAAAAAATTCTGGCTTTGTAATTATCAGACTAGCATAATGAGTCAATATGTTCTCAATGAATTATATAATTTAATATTCTTCTTATAACTTGAAAAGATTATAATAATTAAAGAAAATCATATTAACGTTTTTAATATCTGAGTAATTTAAATTATAAATCCCATTTATTTTTCAGCTTCATCAATAATCAGGTTAAAAGATGAACAGTATAGGGAGGAATAAAGAAAAATCTTTCAACAATATCCAGGCCCATCTCTTAGCTTTTAAACTAAAACTTAATCTATTTGCTGGGCAGCTAACTAAGAATAATTTGTCTCATTTCCTAATTTTAAATTCAATATCTTTGGTGGTAAATGAAAAAAGAATAAGAATTATGAGGATGTCTTTAGAAAAACTCCATTTTGAGTTTGAATGCATTCTTCAAGATTTCAGTGTCTTTGAAAAGAATTGAATATTTTTACCATGCTTTTCAACATAAAGCAGTGAAGAAGTAGTGGGTCAAATTTGCAGCTTTAATCAATTGAGTTGCAATCTAACAATTATGCAATTTTTTCTAAATATACCAAAGTTACTATTTTACAAATCATTATCGAAAGTAATTTTTCTAACTTGAATATCTCATTGATCAGAAAATCAGTGCTATGTTTGCTTCATGTTATTTAAGTATGTAAATAAATGTTTTTAACTATGAACCTTAGAAAGAAATATTTCAGATTGACAGATGTGCATTTAACCTCATTCCTTAGAATCTGTATATTTCACTTCGAAACTCAATATAAGAATCTTTTGAAAAGGAAATAGCAATTTCTTTCATCTCATTAACATATTTAAATTTCAATACTCGTATATTGTTTTTTAAATTTTAGGAAAAACTTATATATTTTGGCTCCCAATTTTTATTTTTTTATCGATTTTTGACTTTTGACCGCAAAAGTTTGCCTATCTCTGCAATAAAAGTTTTTAAATCATAATAAATGGATAATCAAGTGCTTTTATTTCTTGAAATATGTACAATATTGTGAAGTTTAATAGTTCTTAGTTAAAGTATTTGTTTTATTGCAATATGAATATCACTTACGTAATATTTATTTGAATTTTTCAGGAAGAACCAACGCCTTTCTTGTTTTTTATTAATGATATTCAAATTAAAGACTCCCTTCGAAATTTTTATGACAAAAAAATATTTGAAACAGAACAAATTTTAGAAATAACATATGCAGAACAGTCTATATTTAAAGTTCGTCCTGTAACAAGGTGCACAAGTTCAATTCCAGGACATGCAGAAGCAGTTCTTTCTGCATCATTTAGTCCTGATGGCAGGTAAATGTAACACATTTATTTAAGCTTCAATTTTTACTGCAGCATGTATGTAAGAAGTTTTATTTTATTTGTAAAAACTGAAAAATTGAATTAATAATTTAACATGAATTTATGGTACAAAATATTTTAAATTTTTATTTAAATAATTTGGGCTATTCAAGTAAAAGGTTACAAATTGTATGAATAATAAAGTTAAGTATGACATGACATATATAAATTTAAAAAACTTTCTTTTTTTCAAATTATTTATTACTGGTTTGTTTTATTTTAAATAAAAACTGTGATTTTAATTTTTGGAAGATAAATGCTGAAATTGTTTGACTTTTTTTGTGTAAATAAAAATATAAACTACATGCCTAATACAAATTTGAATTGTGTTAGCATCAAGCTGTATTATTACTTAAAAAATGAGTGGCCACTAGATGGCAGTGTTTAAGAGGTCATGTTGAGAGGTGTGTAGAAGCAATTGAGAAGAGAGATTGTATGAAGGAGCTCACTATGAAGGAGCTAGCTAAAAGATGTCTGTAAATATTTTGTAAATAAATCTTTAAATATTAGTAAATTTATAAGAACTTCTTCCTTCCCCACCTAAGCTACTCACTCGTCATCTGACAAATAGTATGAAACCGATAACAAATCAGAAGTGGGATATAACTCGCGACGCTTTCGGAATTGAGGTAGGCGAATTTTAATTGTTTCGTTTCGAAATGTATATTAACGTATTAAGTAACATATTTTGAAGTAGTAAACGATATTTAAGAATTTTGAGTATAAGTATAAAGTATTTTCTTAATTTCGTTTGCAAAAAGTAATTTCATTTTTAAAGAAACAATTATTTTCGTTTTGGATGAAGTAAAAAATAATTTCGTTATTGATATAAAGTATTTTTATGTATAAAGTAATTAAGTATTATAATTTGTAAAGTATGGCATTTTGGGGGAAGGCTAAAAAAGTAGATTTAATAGAATTAGCAACAGAATTAGGTCTCTCCGTACCGGAAGATGCTAAAATAATTGATTTAAAACGTATTATAACGGAATCAGAGACATATGATGAAGAGTTTAGTAAGAGCTTATTAAGTAGGATTACTGAAGATCGAACTGCATCAGAAATAGCTGCCAAAACGTTGGCTGACCGTGAGTATGAACTTGAACGTTTACGTATCGAAAATAGAGTTCAAAATGTAAATATTTCAGATTTAAGTAGCAATGATGAAAGTAGAAACGTACACATAGATTTTCGAAAGTTAATGCACGAATATAAAATTAAAGATGGGGATATAAATTTTTATTTAGTTTTATTTGAACGGCAGGCAAGACGAATTGGGTTGAATGAAGAATATTGGGTGTCACAATTATTGGGACTGCTCCCATATGAAATTACGCAACTTATAGCGCGTGAAGACGAAGATAATGCAAATAATTATAAATATGTAAAATCTTTATTGCTTAAAAGATATAAGTTAAGTGCTGATAAGTTTAGATTAAAATTTTTAAATCATGTTAAAAATGCAGAAAGTACATGGAAGGATTATTCATTCGAATTACAAAATTATTTTGAGGAATGGATAGCGGGACTCGAGATTTCAGATTTTAATAGCTTAAAAAATTTAATTATTACTGAACAATTAAAGAAACAAGTAAATTCAACAACTCGGGAACATTTTATAGATGAATGGCCTAAAATTAATTCTCCAGACCAGTTAGCCGATAAATTGGATAATTATGATAATGTTCGATCTATTAACAGTTTTAAATTAAGAAACTCATCGAATTATAATTCTCGTAATGGTAAATTTCAGGTAGAAAAGAAATCATTTTCGCTTAGTGAAAATAAAGGTGTTAATCGAAAAAGTTAGTCAGTTCGGATATTCGAAATGAAAAAGGGGAATTTAAATGTTTTAATTGTTATGATTATGGTCATATAGCTCGTGAATGCCCGGCGCCGAAAACTTCAGCTTACTGTAAGAAATGCAAGAAAGTAGGTCATTCTCAGAGAATGTGTAAGTTTGAAACCGATCAAAAGCGCGAGGGGAATAATTTATCTGTCAGTCAAAACAATTCGGATTCAAGTGCGTCGTTGGCGCCTACGAACTACTTGAAAGATGCTTATATTTATGGAAATAAAATGGTTGCATTAATTGATACAGGAAGCAGCTGTTGCCTCTTAAAAGAAAGTATTGCAATAAAAATGAATCTGAATATAACCCCAGATAGCAGTAATTTATTCGGTTTTGGAAATCAAAATAACCCAGTAACTAAAGCTCTTGGAAAAGCTGTAGTAAATATTCGTGTAGATGATGTAGTTGGAAAATTTATTCCGTTATTAATTGTCGAAGATAATTCCCAACCATGCGATTTAATTTTAGGTAGAACATGGTTAGATTTACCATACATTGCTTTTACGTGTATTGGGGGTAATTTAAAATTTGAATACGCAAATGACGATGTTTTTTCAGAAATTCAAGTAGATTTAAAGGAAAATACAGTTAAATTGAAAACATTAAATGAAACTGAAATCGAAAGTAATTCAATTAATTTAATTAGAGCGAAAATTGAAGAAACCGAAAATTCGATAGTTAATGGAACAATTTTAGTCAAAAGTATAGGACAGAATTTCGATTCTATTCTTGAAGTGGTTAACGGTGAAACAGTTGTACCAGTAATAAATAAAGAAGAATTTAACTTAAAAATTAGGAAAGGACAGTGCTTAGGTAGAGGAATGGAAGTAAGTGAGGAAAGCTTAATACTATCTAATAAAGTTAAAAGTAATAATGAAAAAGTTGAAGTTATAACAGTTAACAAAGAGAAGTCTCCTATTTTAATGAAAGATATTAATTTCGACAAATCCTTAGAAAGTGATAAAAAATTGGAACTTTTGAATTTATTAAATAAGTATCGTGATTGTTTTGCTTTAAACTTAAACGAGTTAGGCTGCACGAATTTATGCAAAATGGACATAAAAGAAATAGAGGGCAGTAAGCCCATTTTTCAAAAACCATTTAAA
The DNA here is from genome assembly GCA_037975125.1 of Latrodectus hesperus. Taxonomy (NCBI): domain Eukaryota; kingdom Metazoa; phylum Arthropoda; class Arachnida; order Araneae; family Theridiidae; genus Latrodectus; species Latrodectus hesperus. The sequence goes on from CM075860.1 coordinate 58,076,418, forward strand.
ACTAACTCTGAAGAGAGGAAGCAAATAAAAGAAATTGTATCCGAATGGAAGAGGTATGGAATAGTTTCAGATACAAGATCTCCTTATTCCAGTCCTGTATTATTAGTTAAGAAAGAGACAGGGGAACAGCGATTGGTTATAGATTATAGGAAATTAAACTCTCAAACAATAAAGGATAAATTTCCATTACCTAAAATTGATGACATTTTAGAATGTCTGGGAGGAAGCCAATTTTATACTACTTTAGATTTAGCTAGTGGTTATTTACAGTTACCATTGACTGAAGAAGCAAAATTGAAAACTGCTTTTATAACTCCAGACGATACAGGTCAATTTGAGCGAATGATCTTTGGATTGGCGAATGCTCCAGCAGAATTCCAAAGACTCATGAATCTTGTTTTGGGCCCATTATTCAACAAAAAAGTACTGTGCTACTTAGATGATATATTGATTCCAGCTAAAACATGGACCGAAATGATACAAAAACTTACTGAAGTATTTGAATGCTTAATAAAAGCCAATTTAACTTTAAAATTACCAAAATGTGAATTTGGAAAATTAGAGACTGAATTTCTCGGTTTCACACTTAGTAAAGATGGTTTGAAACCTGGACCACGTTAAGTAGCAGCTATTGAAAAATTTCCTATTCCGAAAAATACGCACGACATCCAAAGATTTTTAGGGCTTACTAGTTTCTTTAGAAGATTTGTTCCAAAGTATTCTCTCAAGGCAGCACCATTGTCTGAACTTACGAAAAAAGATGCAAAGTTTGTTTGGGAAAAAGAGCAAAGTGAGGCTTTCGAGGAACTTAAAAGTAATCTAATTAAAGCACCGATCCTAGCTCATTATGATCCTCAAAGTGAAACTGAGGTACATTGTGATGCAAGTTCAGTTGGATTGGCCGGAATATTGTTTCAAAGAGATAGTAAAGGGAATTGGAGGATGGTTTATTGCGTTAGCAAGAAAACTACAGAAACTGAACAAAAGTACCATTCGAGTAAATTAGAGTTGATGTCAATTGTGTGGACATTAGAAAGGTTAAGACAGTTTCTGATAGGAATAAAGTTCACAATCGTTACAGACTGTCAAGTACTCGTGTATTTAAACGCTAAAAAGTCATCAAATCCTCAGATGGCAAGATGGTTTAACCTCATGCAAGAATACGATTTTGAGATCCGGCATAGATCAGGTGAACGAATGAAACACGTGGATGCACTAAGCAGAGCAGCTGTTGAAGAGCCAGAAGATACTTTGCACAGTATTATTGAGAGAAAATTTGAAGTTTGTTTGACCTTGAGTGAAGATGAGCAAATATTGATGACAGCAGGCTGATCCAGAAATACGAAAATTGATAGAAATATACAGAAAAAAAGATCAGGATAGAACAAAAGAAGAAAAACAGCTTATAAGAAATTACATCTTTAAGAGAAATAGATTATTTAGGTGCATAAATGAAAATGGAAAAGAAAAATTTCTCTATGTTATTCCAAGGAATATGAGAAAGAGTACAGTAATTAAATTCCATGATCTTATGGGACATTTTTCTGTTGACAGAACTGTAAATAAGATAAGAGAATTGTATTGGTTTCCTTACATGAAACGTTATGTACGAAGGCACATTTCGAAATGTTTTGAATGTTTAATGAACAAAACGCCATCAGGAAAACAGCCTGGCTTGTTAAATCCAATTAAAGCAGGTCGTAAACCTTTTTCAATTATACATATGGATCATTTAGGACCTTTTGTTAAGAGTTCTAAAGGTAATCAAGAACTTCTGGTCATAATAGATAATTTCACAAGATTTGTCCAATTGACTCCAGTAAAGAGTACGTCAACATCCCATGTGCTGAAGGCTCTGAAAAAGTTTGTAAATACTTATGGTCTACCTGAGAAAATAATAACAGATCGAGGAACTTGTTTCACTTCGCATCAATTTCAACAATATTGTACTGAAAATGGTATACATCATACACTCAATTGTACGAAGCGACCATGTGCAAATGGAATGGTTGAAAGAGTTAATAGAACAATATTGTCTACCATAACAACTGGTATGGAAGATCAGAATCACAAAGATTGGGATGTTAAAATACATGAAGTTGAGAGAAACTTGAACAATTTTGTAAACAAGTCAACGAACAAGACACCATTTGAATTGCTCCATGGTTATTCTCCACGATTCAACGATGGAATTTTGAGAAAGTTAGCTGATGAAGAAGCTCAGAGTTGGCAAGATCCATCTATAGTGCAGGAAGAATCTCGAAGACAAATAGAAGAAAGTCAACAAAAAATGAAGCAGTATTATGATAAAAAGAGATGTAGAGCAATGACGTTTGAACGAGGAGAAATTGTCGTAATGAAAAGAGCCCCGAAATCTTCAGGCCAACCTACGAAGACACAATTTAAGTACCGAGGCCCTCTTATTGTTACCGAGGTATTGCCGAACGATGTCTACCGTGTGACTCAGCTAGAAGAAAAAAGAAAGGCCACTTCTACGCAACAACAGCTCACATTAGTCAACTAAAACCATGGCTAAATGAACCAGATTCGGATGAAGATAGTGATACCGATAGTGCCAATAGTGATGATGAGGACTACAGCCCTAGACGCAATCCACATAGATCCACTCGCAAGGACTAAAGCTGAATGAGGGATCCTAAATGGTGAGATCTTTCCAATTTTATTTAAAGAAAACGTTGCAATTAAAAGACAATGAACTTATCATAAACTATTGACTCTAAAAATAAATAACTTTAAAGATCATTTACTGTATACTGAAGTATTCATCAAGTATTATGAAAATTTGTTAAATTTATTCTGTGAATGATTTAATATTCCTAAGTTCATTTATTTTCTATTAAACTTTTGTTGTAAGTAGTTTTATTAGAATTGTATCAAGAATTACTTTTGTGGAAAAAAGTGTATTATATATTATTATAGTTTTTTTTGTAATCTAACATAATAATTTTCTACTTTTAATGGAAGATGTGTATTATTAATGATTATAATTACAGTATTTGTTTGCGTGAATGAAAAATAATGATAGTTATGTAGTTAATAATTTTATTTAATCTGCTGTGTTTAATTTAATTGTTAATGTTAATATTTGTTGTATTAATTAGTAATTTAGTATTATTACATAAATTGAGGACAATTGTAAGGTCAGTCTGGCCGAATGTTAGCATCAAGCTGTATTATTACTTAAAAATGAGTGGCCACTAGATGGCAGTGTTTAATATGTCATGTTGAGAGGTGTGTACAAGCAATTGAGAAGAGAGATTGTATGAAGGAGCTCACTATGAAGGAGCTAGCTAAAAGATGTCTGTAAATATTTTGTAAATAAATCTTTAAATATTAGTAAATTTATAAGAACTTCTTCCTTCCCCACCTAAGCTACTCACTCGTCATCTGACAAATAGAATGAAACCGATAACAATTGCTATATTGAAAGTTTCAGTTTTCTTAAAATTTAATATTAATTTTGAGAGGATTAACTATTAATAAAAATAGTATGTGATATTAAAAGTTAAGATTAAAATATGATATCATCTTAACCTTGGCTTACTTTGTTGCCTGGTTGGAGTTTATTGTTTTATGAAGAAGAAAAAAGGTTTATGATATATTAGACATTTCCCTAATAATTATTGAGAGATATTTTTACTAAGTGTTCTAGTAAAATTTAAAAATTCTACAGTACCTTTAGGAAAATAGATTTCTAGACAAGATATGTGCACATCTGAATAGGGAATAACACCATGAACATAATATGTATATTATACTTGATTCTAATTTTCATAGAAATAAAAATGTATGCATCAAAAAGATCAATAGTTAATATGTCTTTTTAATTTCAAGGGTTTATCTTTTTATTTGTATCTTTAATTAAAATGAAAACTATTCGATGCAAGAAAGGATTAAATTTATATTTTTATATTAAATATCATTTTCATACATTTTCAGTTTTAATTCTCACAATTGGATATACATCTAATTTTTTTATGTTAACTGAAATTCAGCAGCTTTAGCTTTTGACAGAATATAAAGTTAGCTATAAAATTGAAGATATTTCAATTTATGGTATTTAATGAAGATAAAAATTATATATATTTTAGGTATTTAGCCAGTGGATCTGGAGATACAACTGTCAGACTTTGGGATGTCAATACAGAATTACCTCAGTTCACCTGTAAAGGTACACATAAAATTTTTTGATGATGATTATATTTTAAATTCTGATAATGCTCTTAAATGTTTATTTGTAGACTTTATAAAATTAATAGCATTATGAATTTTAGGACATAGGCATTGGGTACTATGCATAGCATGGTCACCAGATGGTATGAAATTAGCTTCAGGCTGTAAAAATGCCCAGGTATTTAAAAAAATATTTATTATAAAATCTTCAAAATGTGATTTTACTCTCTGGATTTGTATAGAAATTGTTTATGTTTATTTCATTGATTATTGTGAAAAAATATTTACACATTTTGCAAACAATTTATAATGCAATCAACAAAAATATTTGCATTCTAATATCTGACGTAACCAAATCCTTCCTTTATTGAACTAGCAGTTAATGGATTGTATATTTTTCTTTTGAATAGTAGTTTTTGATTTTTTAAGCCTTATTGTAAATTCAACATCAATGTAAATTCAACATTAACTAATTGTGAAAATGAATAAAATACTTAATTTTATATTTCTATCATGTTTAAAATCTGATTAATTAAATATTAAATTATTATTCATTAACTACAAATTATTTTAAAAAGTTAATTAAACATTAAAAATACAATTATAATTTATCAAACTTACATATTTAAGCTGCATAAATTTGCCTGAAATATATAAAAAATGTTGTTTGTTTATATTTTACATCAAAGTAATTATTTTGTATGTATATAGATAACTGTAAGATGATCAATATTGCAAAGCTGTTGAAAGACTTATTTAGAAATTATCTTGATTATTTGATTATGTATACCATAATTATAAAGATATTTATATTTTCTTAAACAAGAATTTACAAACTTTATATTAAAGAGAAAGAAAAATTGTTATTTATTATAGATATGCATTTGGGATCCTAAAACTGGAAAACAAATGGGAAAAACTCTCACTGGACATTCTGCATGGATTAATGCCATATCATGGGAGCCTCTACACAGGTACTAATGAATAGATTTTAATCATTTCTATTTGAAAATATGTTTTTTATAAAATAGGTTACATGTAATATGCATATTACATAAGTAGAGAAATACTTTAATCGATAAAAATAGTATGCTCTTGTGGAAATAGAGAAGAATATCAGCAGCAGTAAAATCCATGCCTATATTTTATCTTCAGTCAATTTTATTAATGCTGAAAATATTTTTTAAACTGGAAATTTGTAATAAAATATTTTTTGTGATAAAATGTATTTGCTGTGGTGTCTTTTTTTAAGTATCCCTTTTTATTTGTATTATGATTAATATGTAATTTTTAACAGAGAAATAATATGTGAAACAAACGAATGAACAAATTAAATTTTGTATATGCCTAACATTTCTTATTATTTTCATGGTTCAAATATCATGGTCATGATAGAATAGTAATGAAGAATTGCTTATCAGAACAAATTTTATTCTAACATTTTTGGGGGCTTTTATTCTTACTATTGAGTTATTATAACTTTATTTTTAATTCTTTATAATTTATTTTCTTAATCTTGTTCTTTTATCAGCTGGTTTTTACTTACATTAAGATAAATATATTGAATAATTATTTATGAAAATGATTAATTATTGATATTTTTCTATGTTAATTTAAATGGCATTCTTATTTTGGAATAAAATAGACTTTTATAAAAAATTAATATTAAGATATAAATATTAAAATATTGAAATATTTATTGAATATACCTTAAGATTATTGAATTTATGGACATTTGTTTTTAATCTGTTCCAGAAATGCTGAATGTCGACGAATTGCTTCTTGCTCTAAAGACTGCACAGTTAGAATCTGGGATACTGTAACATGCCAGACACTTCATGTGCTGACTTCACATACTGCATCAGTTACATGCATCAGGTGGGGTGGATCTGGTTTAATATATTCAGGCTCTCAGGATCGAAATGTCAAAGTTTTCAGGGCTGATGATGTAAGAATCTTTGATGCTTACTAAAACAATTACAGATAAACTATTTAAATTCCTTTGTGTATAAATTTACTTTATTATTTATTTTTACATGTCAATATTATTTTTTTGCCATTCTTATCAGATAATAGTTCAAAATTTAATTACAAAATTTAGAAGCTATTTCCCAGTCTAGAGTTTTAACTGTGCTAATGTTTAACTGCCAATGATTATATTTAATTTCAAAGCAATTAGTTAGTTTTCTAAAAAAAATTCTTTTTTAATTACAATGTCTCTGGAAAGGATATTGTGATTGTTTCCACGAACCTGTCGTTTCCAAGATCGTTCAGTAATACAAAAGATCTTCATTTTTATGATACATTTATTTTACATTAACATAACATTAGCTACCGACACAAACATAAATTTTAATGGTTCCTTTTTAAATCATTTGAAACACAAAAACTTTTCCCTGTCTGGAAGCGGCACCTCCGCCACCACTCGTCGTTTTTACAACCACCACGTTCCTTTCGCTCCAACACACTCCGCCTCCTATGTCTCTCACATCCGTACATAACGAAGCAGAAAGCCATCGTCTGTCAAGTGTTTGATTTTCACACCTTCCCTCCAGTTTCCATTACTGGACCTTGTCCCGCAAATGGAAACTACGAAGAATCCTAGAATGTTTCTTTTACCTTTCATTACCATTCCATCAAGAGCGAAACAATACAAAAATTCTAAATGTAACTTAATGATTAATCTGTTTGCTGACATGCTACAGCTTACACATTTCTTTCATATTATCTTTAAAGGAAAATAGCCTATACTACTGCTATATCCATTATATTGATTACAACACAATATTATAATGTAAGAAAATAAGAATCAATATTAGCATTAAAAAAATAACTATGCAAATATTATTCACACAACCTTATGAAAATTAACAACCATAAACAATTAAAAATTACTACAATTTATTATATAAAGTTAAATATGAATATTATGATATATCAGAAATATTTTACTATTTCTTACTTGATTCATAATAAAAGAAATAAAAAAATTTAATCATCCTCATAAACCCTTGATAAGGCATCTGCGATAACATTATTATTACCCGGCTTATGATCTATTGTGACCTGATAGTGAGAGAGAGCCAATGTGACCATCTCTGTAATCTGTCATTCTTCGGGATGCTTTCCGTAAGATATTTCAGAAGATTGTGATCTGTGAATAAATTTATGGAAGTTCCATAAGTCCATGCTTCAAACTTACCAAGAGCCCATATCACAGCATATGCTTCTCTCTCAATGGTACTCCATTTAGTCTGCATTGGAGTTAATTTCTGACTGGTGTAGGTTATAGGCTTAGGATTTCCATCTGTGTCTCTTTGCATTAAACATGCTCCAATGCCAGTAACCGAAGCATCTGTGTGGAGCTCAAATTGCTTATTTAAATCAGGGGTTGACAATGAAGTGACAGCACATAAACTATCTTTCAATGAGATGAAAGCCCTTTCTGTCTCTTCAGACCAAGGGATAAGATTCTGGTCAGGTCTGTTAATGGCTTAGCAATGTTCGCATAATGAGGCACATATTCCCTATAATAGTTAAACAGTCCTAGTATCGATCTTAAGGCTTTCTTTGTTCTTGGCGATTTTAAGTTTTTGATAGCTGCAATTTTATCCGGATCAGGCCCATGCTCTTCTGATCCAACTACATAACCTAAGTATTTCACCTTTGATCGAGCAAATGTACATTTTGATAAATTTGCGCTAAAATTGCACTGTTTTAATGTTTCCAAAACCGTTCTTAGTTGGTTCAAATGTTCTTCCCAACTAGATAAATAAATTATGACATTATCCAGGAAACTTTCAACGAAGTCTTTAATGAGGTCTTAGGATCTGTTTCATAATTTTCTGAAAAGTAGCTGGAGCACCTGCAACTCCAAATGGCATTACTTTCCACTGATACTGTCCCTTAGGTGAAACGAAACTTGTTAGTTCTCGACTATCTTGATCCAATGGAATTTCCCAATAACCTTTAAGGATGTCTAGAGTTGATAGATACTTTGCCGCACCAGCTTTGAATGGTAATTCTTCTGAATTTTGCATTGGAAAGGGAGCTATTTTAGATTCAGAATTTAGTCCCCGATAATCGACACATAGTCAAATCGTTCCGTCTTTCTTTGCGATACATACAAGAGGATAAACAATCTCTGTAGAAGATGGTTCTATTAAATCCTTGTTTAATAGTTCTTTTATTTGATTTTCCACCTGAGGTTTTAGTGATTCTGGTATTCGGAAAATATGAGGCTGTTTCCTTTCGATTCCAGTTTTTAATGTTATTTTATGAGGTTGAACCTTAGCTCATTTTAATTCACCATTGAATACGACTCTGTAGTCTTTGAGAATTGTTAAAAACTGAGTCTTGCTTCGGAGATAGATTTGACAATTCTGTCTTTTCTTCTAGCTGTTTCCAATAGTCCTTTATTTCTCCAAGGCCTTTTAGAGGTACAGGTTGAACTTCCCCAAAATCTTCATCAGCTTCATATATTATGCCCACTGTACTCATCAGTTGGATGTATTTCCTTAGCTTATTCTGATGCAGATGACGGATGCTTCCATCCGGTAGCTTAACTGCATTAGAATGTGGTGATTTCTGTTCTACAATTTCCCCTGGACCTTACCACCTAGAGCAAAGTTTGTTTGTAGAGTCTGGAATCAACACAATAACTTCATCTCCAATAGATAATTCTTTTGATTTGGATCTCAAATTATGATAATGTACATATTTCTCCTGTTTTTTTTAGTGTGCTCATCAGCGTATTCCACAGCTTCCTGCAACCTATTTAGAACCTTCTGAAGATAATCAGTAATTGATTCACCAATACCTGGGGGTAAAACAACTTCATCTTCCCATTTAGATTTTAAAATTGCTAAAGGTCCAACTGGGGGGCATCCATGAACTAGTAGGTATGGTGAGACTCCTGTAGTAGCGTTTGGCACTTCACAATATGCCCATAAGAGAAAAGGCAACTGTTTGTCCCATCCTCTACCTTGCGACCTTATAGCATGATGTAACATTAACTTCATTATGCCAATCCATCTTTCTATTAATCTGTTACTCTGTGGGTAACCTGGTGTAGAGAATTTTGGAACAGTCCCTAATCTTTTAAGAAATTCTTGCATTAACTTGGCAGCAAAATTTGTTCCATTGTCCATAGCAATGATTCGAGGAATGCCAGTCCTCATAAAAATTTCCATAAAAGCATTGCACGTCGCTTTTGCAGTCAAAGATTTATTAGGAATTGCCTCTGGCCACCGACTGTGCTGATCTGTAACACACAATGCATACTGATGTGCCCTAGAAGATTTAGGTACAATAGGCCCTAAAATGTCAGTGTTCACTACTTGAAAGGGTAGGCAGTTCTGGTCTACCAACAGCTTCTATTGGTCCTCTGTCTTTCAGTTTGGTTTTCCTCCGCAATTGACAATCGTGGCAAGATTCACACCAACGTTTGACATCTCTTGGCATACCTTCCCACCAAAAAGACATTGCAATCCTTTCCTTGGTTTTTCTAGAGGCAAGATGTCCTCCTGTTGGTGTTTCGTGAGCCAATTTTAAAATTTCTTTTCTCCTGCAATCAGGAACTACAAGCTGTACATATTTTTGTCCTGCCATATTGCCTGTGTGATACAGTAAATCTGATTCCAGCCAGTAATTGTTCTTACGCTGTCTGGCATCTTCAAAACACCGATTTAATGTAGCACAGGACAACTGCTCATTTCTTAATATCTTTGCTTGTGAAATTGGAGTATTATTTTCTTCATCCTTAATAGCGATTATTTCTTCGTTTAACAAGTTATTTTCCACTGGAGTAGTTGAAACTTCTACTTCAGAATCTTCTAAATCAAGTGTTCCTTGATTTGCTTCTATTTCCTTGTGAACTTCTATTTTCCTTCCGAAAGTATTCGAAACTATTTCTTTCCCGTGGATATTTTTTATTTCCTCTCCGAGATATTTTCTTCTTTGTTCTTTCAACAAACTGTAAACTCTAGGAGTGATCAAAGCTTGCTCATGCAATCCTTCTACAACCGCAGCATGCACCATGATATATGGCCTGATATCATCATCTGCTCACCAAAGACTAAGTGGAACAGAAACAAGCTTTCCTTCAACCGGAGATCCAATTGCAGGCCTCAAGTAAATTTTTCCCACTTGACTCCAACATTTCTTCTGGCACCACTGACTTCCGCAGTACTGTAATTTCCGCACCACTATCAATGATTCCTTGAAACTTATTATCTCATATATTTAAATCAACTCGTAAAAGCTCACCATCCTTTTCACTGATTGGAATTTCCCAATCGAAACTTGCATTACCCATTTTAATGCAAAGTTCATTTAACCCTTTCTTGCTTACTTCTCCAGTTTCACTTCTATTAGAAACTTGAGATACTGTATTCACTTGCGAGCAAAATTTCTTCAAATGACCCTCTTCTTGACATTCGTAACACTTTAATACCTTTTTACCTGGAGTGCAACTCGCCGTATTATTTCCGAAACGATTCTGTGGTCGTGGATCTGGATTCTTTTGATAATTACAATATTCTTTCCTTTCAAAAAAACTTTTATTTCTAACTTCAGCTGAAAAAGGTTTCCTTACAGTTTCGTTCTGTTTTGTCCCATGTGGGCCGGGAATAAATTTGGTATAGTTGTGGGGATTATTTGTGAAACCTTTTGGTATCAAAACTAAGAAATTATCAATTTCCCTCACCAATTCAGGGACTGGAAGCCAATTTTCAGTCTCTTTCAAAATATTTGGGACCTTACATGAGTAGGTAAAGTTTCTTTCATTATATCAGCTACAATAAGCTCTTTTAGTTTAGCAAATGTTTCTACATCTCTTGATTTTAAATACAGTTCTAATGCAGCTTCCATCCGGGATGCACACTGAGCATAACTTTCATTGTGTAATTTATAACAAGAATCAAAATTCTTGTATTGTAAGGGGTTATTCTATGTTCCCTTAAAATGAAATTTTTGATTTTGTCTTACTGATCTAAATCTTCTTCAGACAACATAGCATTTATTCCTTTAGCATGACCCTTTAAACATTGTAAAATTATTTTCCCTTCATACAGTTTGTTTTTAAGAAAATTGACTTCTCATGAAGTACTATAAAGAAATATTTTTGAAAACATTTTATACCAGCAATATAATAAAGCAAATAGTTTCCAAAAATATTAATGTACAAAATGGAATATAAATAATGAAATTTGCACCTAATTTTAATGTATTTACTGAAAACAGCATGTACATTAGTAAAGTTATATTTCTATGAATATTGAAACTGAAATAAACATTGGATATTAAAAATATATGTCAACTTGATTATTCATATTTATAAAAAAAGAAGGGATTTAATTTGTAAAATGAAACATGAACAGCTTAAAATAAGTAAGAGGTTCAATTTGTTTTTAGAATTATAATTTCATTCATAAATGTTATCACATGATATTTATTTATATTTTAGATGTTGTTTGGGATAAAAAAATGGTGGTTTCATTTGTATAAAATGTTATTGATTATTAGCATACTTTTTATACAGTATAACTGATGAACAAAATTGCTTTTATTATAAGTGTTATATACTAATCATTCCCATTTATGTACTACATGATCATTTAGTAAAAATTCTCTCGAAAAAGGAAAAAAAGTGTTGGACTGTTTATCACACTGAATGAACTTTTGTACAAAATCTTAAAAATAATATTAATCAACAAGAATACAATAAAAACATCTTGTTTTATTTCTAAATTCTATAATGTGATAAAATTTGTTATAAAATTTACATGTTTACATGCTGTAAAAATAATTGCATTTTAATGAAAATTTTATATGTTATCTTTTTTATTAATTTCAGGGGGCTCTGTGTCGTACTCTGCAAAGTCATGGTCATTGGGTGAACACATTAGCTTTAAATACAGATTATGTTATGAGAACAGGACCTTATGATCCAAGTAAAGCTGAAATTGTATATAGGGAGATAACTGAAACTCGTAAGTTATTCTTTGTCTTGAATCGTTTTTAAGATGACTAGATTGAAAGTTTTCGATTTCATGAAAAAAAGCATTTAAAGAGGAAATTTTTGCTTACCAAATTTTGAAGAAAATGTAAATAGATATTATAGAAATAAAATTATATAATTTAGACTAATTAAAATTAATTAAAGAAATAATAACTGCAAATTTTAAAAAGATGGTGTTATATATATTTATAACACCATGGCGTTATATACACTGGTGGAAATGCAATTAAAGACACTCAAAAATTCACTTATTTTTCATATAAATGCCTGTGATATTTTTTGTACTAACTTTATTTGAATTAAATTTTTTGTCTTCAATCATTTTGCGCAAAAAACTTGCAAAGGAAAACTAATTTAGTGAGTATTTATATCATTTAGTTTAAAAGATCCAATATTTCGAATGGAAATGCAATTACTTTAAATCTAGAATTTTAACTATCTACCACTTCATTTTTTTCTAAAGTGCTTAAAAGAAGCAGTTTATTGTCTCTAGTGTGTCTGATAAAACATCTTGGCTCAAACACTTATTATTCAAAGGTAGTTATAGAATGGGACGTAACATCGGGCTTTCGATAGAAGAGCAATCAAATTTTGGAATTTTAAAGGAAGAAGGCTACTCAAGTAGGTCAATTGTAAAGAAAATTAATCGTTCTCCAACTGTTGCATGCAATTTTTCAAATCTAGATGATATGTATGGAGTTAAGAGGCATCAAGGTATTTGTGGTAAATTAAGTGACCGTCAAAAGCGGCAGCTAATTCACGAGTTAATAAGACCTAACATAAACTCCACTAAAATTAGAAAAGATTTATGCCTATCTGTTACAACTCGAAGAATCAGACAAATAATTAGTCAATCTGGAGTTGTTAAATGGGTGAAAGAACATGCAAACTGGGATTCTGAATGGAGCAATGTCGTGTTCAGTGTTGAAAAAATGTTTAATTTAGATGGACCAGATCGAAAGAAGTATTACTAGCATCGCATAGGAACAAAAAAGGAGATTTCAGTTAGCCGCAATTTTTGTGGTTTGTTTGTTGCTCAACGGTCATTTTTTGCACACGAGGACTAATTAGACCAGGACCAACGGCTTAAAGTGGATTCCGAACCACTACAAATATCCATGCCCAAGGTGGGATTCGAACCCACGAACGCAATTTTGTGGAGGCACATTGATGATGTGGGGAGCTTTCTCGAGCTATGAAACAACCCCCATCTGTTGGATCGCACCTAAAATTAATTCCTCCGATTATATTGAACTCCTAGATAATGTTCTGTTGAATTATGCCGAAGATATGGATGAAGATTCTAAGATATTTCAACAAGACATGCAAGCATTCACAACTCTAAAGCTACAAATGCATTTTTCATGGAGCGAAACTTCAAGGTTATGGACTGGCCAGCTAGAAGTACCGATCTGAACCCTATTGAAAACATCTGGGGATCAATAACACAAGAAGTTTACAAAAACGGCCACTTTGAGTCAGTAATGGACTTAAAAGACAAAATTCGTGATGTATAATCAAATTTTCCTTTAAATTACCTTTAAAATCTTGTGAAATCGATGCCAAATAGAATGCATGAAGTAATTCTAAACAATGGAGGTGTCACTCTTTATTAATTAATAAATTTGTTTGAAAAACAAGTGTTTTTAATTGCATTTCCACTCGAAATTTCTGATTTTTTGTTTAAATGATCTAAATTCTCACTAAATTAAGCTTTTTTTGCAATTTTTTTTACACTGAATAATTGAAAACTAAAAATGCGATTAAAATAAAGATAATTCAAAGAATATCACTGGACTTTTATATAAAAAATAAGTGAATTTTTGAGTGTCTTTAATTGCATTTCCACCAGTGTATATATATAAATATATATTTGACATTTTGATTTCATTTCCTTAGTTAATTTTAAATCCTAATGCTTTTTCAGGCTTTTTAAAAACCAACATCCCACTGGGACTAAAACCAATCTCAGAGTTCCTTCAGGCTTAATCGCCTCAAACTTAACTAGTGAACTAATTGCAATTAAAGAAGCCATCTCTTTTTACATATCTCCCTACCATGATGATTGAACTTAAAGTATGGTATGCTGTACAGATTCAAAATCCGCATTAGAAGCCATATGCAATGGTAAAACTACAATAACTCTAGACATTAATGCTCTTCTCTGCCAAATTAACAAGCCATGCACACTCCAATGGATCCCTGCCCATGTTGGTATTGAAGGGAATGAGTGCGCTCACATCCTTGCAAAGGAAGCTCATGATTTGGACCAGCCCAGCACAGTAACTTTCATTGATGCTAACGCAGCGGCCCGATGTAGAATTTCCAACCAACAATTCAGTAAGCCATCCATCCCAGACCTTAATTGCCCCAGAAATCTATCTTCAATAATAGCCAGACTTTGAACAGGCCATTTCAAAGGCATGAAAATAGCACTTGATGACACAAGATCCTATACATCCTGCAGAAACTGCAGATTCTGAACTGTCACCAGACCATGTTTTTGAGTGCCAAGCAATCATTAGATCCCTGTTTCAACTTGGCAGACCACCTCAAGAAATTCTCTATAGCCTCCAGGCCCCGGAACTGGCAGCCCTCATCAGAAAACTTTCGGCACTATCTAGGACATGACAACAACAAAAACCAACACATTTTTTGCCAAAATTTGAGAATAAAATGATGATTTTATCACACTGAACAGAATTTAAATGTTTCTTGTATAAAAAATTTTAAAAAACCATTTATTGTATTGCTGTATGAGTTTATTTATATTATTATTATAACTGCAGTTTCCATAAGAAATTGAAATAAATTTATTATACTATTAAGATTTAGTAAATACTCCTTATACAAAGTCTTGGATATTGTTTAATATGTATAGGTAATCCTACCACATTTGGCCCATCTGACTATTCCAATCATACAACAGACACTTAGCAAGATTCTAAACAGTAAAGATTTTGTTTAATTGCTAAAAAAAATATAAAACTTTTTTTACAAAAATTCATCTGAAACTAAAATTACATTGGGATGCACACTTAAAATTTATTTGTATTGTTTTGTACAATTTGTAAACAAATATTCTTTCATATAATTTGATTTTTATATCCTAAAACAAGTTAATTTTAAGAAATGTAATTAAAATTTATTTATATGATTAAAAGGTTATTATACTTGTAATGATGGAAAATTGTTTTTTTTATTTTATATCCAGTTGAAAAAATTATTATTTACCACTTTGTCATTACAGGGGAAGTATTATGTAAACGTGCAATGAAACGATATAAAGCTGCCACTGTAAGTTTTGAATGTTGAGCTTTCTTTACATTTAAGGATAATGATTGTAAAATGCTATATAAATATATAATTGGAGATTAAACTTATTTTTATTTCAAGTATTTATTACTTATAACATGTATGGTTTTTTGCATAAAAAATATATTTCCATGAAGGAGCATTGTAATGATTAAAAAGTAATGATATCCAAAACATTAAAAGAAACTAATTCTTCTACATTTTTTTAATATTGCTATTGTAGCAAGTTGTAGATCTTGTAATATCAGTCTTTCTTCATTTGAATGCTGAGCTGGCTGCTAAATAGTTAGCTCTCTTGCTTTGGGTTCAACAATTTATGGATTTGAATTTCCATAATGATCTTTTAGATGTTTGTAGTAATTGAATATCCATTTTAAATTTTAGGTCTCAGTTTAATTAGCTTTTGTATAGAAAAACTTATCATTCAGCAATAAGCAAATCAATTTACTCATTTGAAATATTGTTTGATGTTTAATTATTTATGGTAAAATAACAAATATTTGGAAAAAGTTAACATACTAATATTTTCAGATACAAAACAATTTTATTGCTGAAGGAAAATCATTTATATTAAAGCAAAATGTATTCAGAATTAAACCCTTTATACAAAAGAAGAAAAGAAAAGGAACTAATAATTATTGATAGTTAAAATAAAAAATATAAATTATGTAAATAGAAACTAGTAATATGAATGCATGATTAAGTGATAAATCTTAGAAGAAAAAATTATTAATTAGATTTTAATAAATCTTTAAAAGTAACTGATTGCTACATATAATACAATATATTCTTTATAATTGAGGAAAAAGGCGAATATTTGTGTGAAATAAGTGAATATTTTCAAATGACTTGTATTTTATGAATGAATATTTATTGTAAATATTGCTTCTAAGAAAAGACAATGAATATTTAAATTCTGTAAAGTCTTCTAATAAATTTAGATAGATTGTATATCAATTCAAGGATATTTACCAGAAATTTAATCCATAATATAGTTAGTAAACCTCTGAAATAGAATTAAATATTCTTGTAATTAATATAATTAAAAAATTGTTTCAATTAATTTTATACTACTCTATGGTCTTTTCTCAGGCTGAGCTGGCAGCCAAATGGTTAGCGTTCTTGCCTTCGAATCAAAAGTTTGTGGGTTCGAATCCCACCTTGGGCATGAATGTTTGTAGTGGTTCGGAATCCACTTTAAGCCGTAGGTCCCTGTATAAGTAACCCTCATGTGCAAAAAATGACCATTGAGCAACAAACAAACCTTTTTCAGCACAAGGATTAATTTGGTTAAGTATGCTTTAAAGTGGATTTTGTATCACTGCAAAAATCAATGCTTGTGATTAAAGTCAAGTTTGTGAACTGTTGAAGTGAAGATCAGAGTTCTGACAATAATACTGTATCATTTAAGGAAATAGTGTGAAATTCCATAGTGATATTTGCAGTAATTGGAAATAACCCATTGAAGCAAAAATAGTTGCCATTTAGATCACATAAGATGAAAATTCACTTCAGAGTGGAACTTTCATAATTTATTATCTAAATTTAAACCAATGGTAGTTTTGAAAGAAAGATTCTGAAACTTTTCATTCCTATGAGTGAAGTTAAATAGATAAAAACAGTTTAGCTTATTGGATGGAAGTAATCAAAAATTCTTAGAAGAACTTAAAAATCATTTGATTTAAAGTATACAGAGAAATATGTAATGAACAAAAGAAAAGATTTTTAAAAAATTTCATATTAATATTGCTGTTATATTAAATAGTTAAAAAAATTTATTCAGTTAATAGAAATTTGTAGAAACAATTTCTCCAATGAAGATTTAAGACAATTCTAGTAAACCTAAATTTTAGATTAAGGATTAAACATTTACAAAAGTATACCAAAGACATCACACACTATTATAAATACTATCTAAGAAAATTATTAATGTGTGTAATTATATCAAACTGGAAAATTTTCAAAAATCAAACCCTCTTCAGATTTTGACAAATCTGATGATGACTATGGCCTGATAAAAATGAGGAAAACTTTCATATTATTGGAATTCTGATTTTTAACAATATTTCTCTAAAGGAAAATAAATATGAATACTATATTACTAAGCTATTTATTCCTCTATTATTATTTGAAAATATATTTATAGCTCTAAAAGAAAAATTATTAAAATTCTTAGCTTTCAATATTATGAATGTTGGAATAACTAAATAGAATATTTTATTTTTGACATATTCTCTTAATTTTTGTTATAGAATCTTATGCAAAACAGTTAGTATTTACTTCAGAAATTATTTTGTGTCAACAGACATACCATTCAAAACTATATGTAAAGTTTGCCATCCTAAATTATATATATTGTTTATATTAATGATAAAAGTGCATTAACATTTTTTTCATTTAAAAATCTCATGTTCTTTAAATTGTGTGTATATGTTTCTTTTAAAATTGCTTTATAAATATTTTGAATTTTATAGAAAGGTGAACCTGAACTTTTAGTATCTGGCTCTGATGATCATACAATGTTCCTTTGGAATCCAGAAAAAGATAAAAAGCCTGTTGCTCGAATAACTGGTCATCAAAATTTAATTAACGATGTCAAATTCTCACCAGATATGAGATTAATTGCCAGTGCTTCTTTTGATAAATCTATAAAGCTCTGGAATGGTAGAACTGGAAAGTAAGTGTGCTTTAATTAGACATTGAAAACTAAATGAGAAATATAAATAAAATTTAGGTAGCAGTTGATATAATTATTATAATCACACTCATAATTGTTAATTTTACTATGATTAATTTTAATTATAATAATTAATCACAATAAAATGTTCAGTAATAAAATGAAGTATAAAACAAATATTCAGTTTGCTACTATCTGGAATATTTCCTTGATATAGTTTAAATTACTGTCCAATCACTTGAATTAATGTATTAATAATAATTATTATTTGTGTAATTATTAAGTGCTTTGCAAATGTACTTTGCTGTACCTCTTATTTTTTCAGATATTTATTTAACTTATTATGAACTTTTTATTGTAATTTTTATTGCTCATATAATTTTTAAGATTAGGTTGTTGATTTCCTTATATTTCATTTAAAGTGCAATATATTTAGAATTTTGTTGTAATTATAAAAATATTATTTACTTGGTGAATATGAATATTTTGTTATAGTATATATAAAGATTTGAATGACATATTATTTTTGCCATGAAAACATGTAATTTTTCATTCATATGCGTAGTTAAATAATTTCATAGAATATTTTATCAGTAAAACTTTTTCTAATTTTAAAAATTAAGTTTTCAGCTACAAATAGCTGGGAAACTTATATGGGCTTGTATTTTTAAAATCGTGAAATACTATACAAATTTTGCAAAAAACAAACTGCACACTTTTTAACTTGTTGTAAAACAACTTTTTATTTTCATATACTTTGTAAAATTTTATTTATTAGATTTTTCCTTACAGATTTATTGCTACCTTGCATGGGCATGTGCAACGAGTGTATCAGGTTGCATGGGCGGCAGATAGTCGACTTTTAGTGAGTGCTAGTGCAGATTCTACTCTTAAAGTATGGGATATGAAAACATATAAAATAATGATTGATTTGCCTGGCCATGCTGATGAGGTTAGTTGATAGATGAAAAGATTTTTTAAAAAATGATACTCTTGAAAATTCATCTAATTATATTTCAATGTATATTTTTATCTCTTTTATTCTATTTCTAATTTTTTATAAAAAATTAGTAGAAAATAATTGTATAATTGTTTGATGTATTGATTAATTTATGTTTATGAAAAAGTTATTTATTTTGTTATCAATGTGATAAATTTTTTATAAATGTAATTTTGATAAATTATATTTAAATAAATGACATTAAGGTCTTAGAAAAGGCTGATATTGAAAGAACTAAATTGCAGTCCCTATTTTCTTATTCTAATTTAATTTTCAATAAAAAAATGCTGAACATTTTAATGTATTTAACAAAGACTACTTAAGTACTATTTAAAAACATTAATTGAAATTTTTTTAGTCAACTTTTATTTTATTTTCTTAATTTCAGATAAAGTTTATGTGGAAATAATCAATTATAACTAAACTATTCTATATTATTACAGTATTTATTACACATTAATTTGTTTGAAAATAAGTGCACATGATCTTTCATAAGAAATTCTGCAATTTTAAATCTTTTGATTATTAAATTATATAGCTGTTAACTCTATTGATAGTATCGGAAAATTCCTGATTTTTCAACATTTTTCCTGATGATGTATGAAAATCTAATTTTTGCCAATTTCAGTGAAAAACTTTTAAAAAAGCTGAAAATTTGCCAGTCTATTCAGTTGTTTTGATAGCTTAAACAGTCTCAAAATAGCTTAAATATTCTCACAATGTGAAAACTGTTTTGAACAGCAGTTCACTGATTCATTTCTAAAAAATGCTAAGTCAGTGACATATGGAAAGAATAAATTGCCATGAGTTATTTGAATTTGAAATGCATTATGTTTTTATTGACAAAATATTTAATAATTTCTATATTCTTAGAAGTATTTGTCATTGAATTATTGTTATTTAGTAATGTATTTTATGTCTTTATGTAATTTTATAAGTTAAATATATATTAAAATTGCACTAATGTTGTGAAAATTAACCTATAAAATATATGTTGGGGCATAAACGTTGTTTATTTTCTTGCATGTATTATATTTTTTTTATCGTTCATAGTTCCCTTATGAGATTGATGAATATTTTATTAAAATATTAACACAAAATATGTCAAACATAAATTATTCTCTGAATGTATAATCTACAGAATAAAATTGTCTTTTTTGCAGTATTACCATTTTAAACATTCTGTTTGAAGTAAGGATGTCGCTAATACAATGTCTCCTGATTTTTCTGTCAAAATCAGTAGAATCTACTGATTTCTTTTCCTCCAAAGTTGGCAGATATGAAATTAAAATATTTTATAGCTATATTTAGATTTTCTCTAACGTTTTATTTCCTTTTATTATTTATTAAAATGCTGTTCGAAAAGATCTTGCTTTAATTCTTAATTTGGGATTTTTGTGAATATATATATATATATATATATATATATATATATATATATATATATATATATATATATATATATATATATATATTGGCACAGATTTTATGTTTTGCTTCAATTAAAAACTGTAAGTGTGAATATTTGGTAAATGTTTATGTCATTCTACTTAAAATATTCAAGACATTTATAAGCATATTGGAAATGATTTGATTCTTCTTTAAATTATTTCATTTTTGTTTTACTCTACTCTTATACTTTGCATAGAAAATGTTATAAAGATAGGTTTTTATTATTTATTTTTAGATATATGCAGTTGACTGGAGCCCTGATGGACAAAGAGTTGTTAGTGGAGGGAAAGACAAAGTAATTAAAATGTAAGTGTCAATATTAGAAGATTACTTTTTCTTTGCATCTATTAATAATTTTTAATCAATATTTACAACAATATTTTCAATATTCGATGTTTTTTATTATTAAAAATGTATTTGTATTGAAACCTGTTGATATGCTCATTCATTGAATTTATGCTTATTATATTTTTATTAAAAGAATACATTTAAAATGAAAGCAAAATTATAATCATTTACAAAAAAGTAAAAATGTGAAATGTAAGTTGTATAATTGTAATTGCTACTTAGCTGAATATTTTCAGTTTAATCTTTGTCAACATTATTATGCTATATTATGCTATTTAATGCATTGCATTTTTTGTATAAAACATCATTTTACGTAAAAAAAGAAAAAAAATTTAATCTATGTAAAAAAGATTTATAGTTTATTTAAAGTAGTTTTATTATATCTTATTTTTCATGAATTTATTCCTATTTGATTAATTGTGTTATGTCTATTTTTTTCAGGTGGAGAAAATAACATTCCTATCTTTATAAGAGGAAATGAACTATATGTGTAAATAAAATATTTTAACTTATGGATATGTGTCTGCGACATTTATTATAAGCTTTTTTATACGTTATAATATTAAATGATAAGTAGTTATAATTATTTAAATAATGTTAATAAAGTATCTATATGTTTATGTGGCTTGTATGAAATATTTTAATACTTTTTATCAGCTACATCCACAAATATATTTGGTTTGGTATGTGAGTTTCAAATAATTTTGCTGCTTAGCAAAAGTTATAGCTCTTTTATTTAAAGAATCAATGATTTTACAAGAAGAAGAAAGTTACTTATTACTTACAACTCATATTGTAATTCAAAATATTTATCATTTTTAACAGCACTGTTGTAGAATACTTTTTACCACATTAAATGACATCTTTTGAGCCATAGCAGACACATGTTGGGGAGAGTATCACAATGCTGCTATTTATAGCTGGTCATGACACATTTTTAACTAAGAATTCTCACAGTAAAGACATGCAGATCTGAAGAAATGTATACAGAAATGTTAAACTAACAATGTTAACAGCCAGTATTGTACAGGCAGAGTTATATGCATTGAAACTCTATTTTGTTTTAAGATTTGTGTTCATTCTCTGTTGCTTGCAATTCAGGAATTATATTGTTTTAAGAAATGCTGTAAACATTCACCAATTAAAGAAAACATTTTATAATCTGCCTATAGTTGTTTTCATGAAGAATTAACATGTGGCCCAATTTGATCCAACGAACAAAATTGAGAAGCACATAAATATCATTTTATACTGATTCAAAAGTATTTCTAAAGTGCCTTTAGTTGGCACTGAACAATGCATTTTATCAGTGCTACATACATTATAGTTGTATGTGTTAATCCTCCCATTGGATCGCAGACTTTCTACAACACAGATCTATCAAGGTGAAGGTTAACAAGTCTCTTTCAGGACCATTTAAGCTCAGCCAAGGTGTTCCTCAGGGGTCAGTGCTTAGCCCTACTCTTTTCACGATGTTTTTATCTGGCATTGAAAAACTGAATTCTACCAGAGTTAGGGTGGGACTGTTTGCAGACGACATTGTACTCTGGAGCTCGGGAAACAATATTAATGATATTGAATCGAGAATTAATAATTCTCTTGTAGCAGTGTCCAACTTTGCCAAGGAACATAAAATCAGTTTTAATCCTCGCAAATCAATTGCTACTTTCTTCACAACCAATAAGCGTATATATAATTATCAACCACAACTGAAGTTGGAGGGACAGAATCTCACTTATGAGAAGCACCCCAAATATCTGGGATTTATTCTGGATCAAGAGTGCACTACTAACAAGCATATCAAACACATTGTATTGATAAGTAGAAAACGTCTTACCATTCTTAAATATATTGCGGGTAGCGACTGGGGAGCCGATGCAACAACCCTTAGAACAACATATATGACTTTCATTCGGCCTATACTTGTATATGGTTTCCCAATTTATTGTTGCGCATCCAAAACTAACCTTAAGAAGTTAGAACAAGTTCAATTAAGTGCTGCCCGGATTATCACTGGTTTAAGACATAGCTGTCCTTCTGATATTGTTCTTTTTGAGGCCGACTTGCAGCCGCTCCATATTAGAAGACAAGCTGGTCTTGTTAAATACTATAATAAACTCTCTAGTTATGGCCTCTGCAACAAGACCTCCATGTATCTTAACAGCTGGAGTAATCATCAAAGATTAAGAAGGACAGCCCTTTCAGTCTGGCCGTCTCTCTTCAACTACCTAATAGTAATGTTGAACCCAACTCAATACAGTGCTGCTTGAATCCTGCAGAAGGACTCCCCAGGGTTTACTTTCACTTTAACTTAAGTACTCATGTTAATAAGAAAGACTACATCCCAGAACATCTTAGACAACTGACCTTGGAAAACCTAAGCCACATTCCTAACAATGCCATCAAAATCTTCACTGACGGTAGTAAAATTGATATTCTAGCAGGTAGTGGCATATATATTGAAACCCCTCACACCAATTTGACTCTTTCTCATCGTAATCCCAATCACTGCTCTGTCTTCAGAAGTGAATTGATTGCAATAGACCTGGGACTAGAAGCTATTCTTTCTGAAGAGGATTATGGTGACCTATGGATCTTGTCTGACAGCCGTAGTTCTCTCCACCATCTTAGTAATTGGCTTCTTGTAGGCGACAAGATCAGCAACTCTATCCTGCTTAAATTAAAACTCATTTCACTTAATCATGATGTTCACTTGCAATGGATACCTTCACATGTGAATCTCCACGGGAATGAAATGGCTGATAATCTTGCTAAGGAGGGTTGCAGGATTTCAAATACTCCCTCTTCCACACTTACTTTTCTGGAGTTATACTCCCGGGAAAAATCAAAAATCTCGGAGGAGTGGAAAACACCCCCCACCCATAATTGGTACAAGGGATCAAAACCGGGTTTGTCCCTTGACCTCCCGTGTGACAGACGTACCCGGACTGTTCTCTCAAGACTTGCTAGCGGTCATATTAAGTGCCTCACTTTCAACGAGGGCAGGAAAACTTTCGTCACCTGCACCAAGTGCCAAAATCATCAGGCTTCTCCTGAGCATCTTTTGGATTGCATGGGTCTCTCTAGGGAGGATCTCTTTAGCAATCCTCTTTTAGTCTTCGACTTCCTTACAGTCAACGAACTCGTGGATCTAGTCTGACTCCGTCAGACATGGAGGATAAGCAACAACAACAATCCTCCCATAATGTGAAATGAGCTTATTTTTAAAACAAGCTGTAGTGATTCAAAGTGCTTATTGAATATTGAATTTGCAAAATTGTGGTGTATGACAAAGCTATTAGAATTTATAAAAATGTGTTACTTTCAAGGTTATTGCGTTATTGTGTTAAAATTGTTTTTAGAGATTTCTAAACATACTTATCTACCTGCTTCTTAACAGTATGTCACCTATTTCTTGAATATGGTAATAAAGATCCTGTAACTTCTAATTTCCTAATTGATTGTCCTTAATCATCTGACACATCATAGATATAACAGGAGCACTTCATGCTTTTTCTTGCAATGCAGTTCAACAGAGAGCTCATTCCCATTTAACAGAATTTCTGCATATACAATCTCGATTATAATTAAATGGCAATACTTTTATATCATGTGCTGTTTTGCATAATATGAATCCAGAAACATGCATTATTTTATAGCCAACAACACGATTATTTTAACATTCTTTTCTATTTTCATTAAACGAAATTCAATTTATTTTTCATTTGCTCATTGCAAACTTTATTCTCTTTCAAAATATAGCTTAGATTTTTTGAACGGCTTGTGTATACTTTTATATTAGCATATATATTCCATAATTCACTACCTGAAAATTCTTTCTTAATACATTCGCTGCTACTAAAATTTATATATCAAAATAAATGAAGCTAAATTTACTGTCTGCCATTTTTAAAAATAAACATAAAAAAAATTTTAAATCCTAAATTTAAGAATCGTGCTTTACTAACAAGCTCCAAAAACCTCTATTTGATCTCTCTAGCCGTACTAAAAATAAAGCAGGGTTCGCACAACTCCTGGAAACTCCTTAAATTCCAAAAAAAAATTTAAGGGCCCTTGAAACTCCTGGAATTTCAACTTGACTCTTTGAAAATCGTCAATTACTCCTGGAATTTTTTCTTACCTTGATGAACTTATTTTTTCTATACAAAATTTTATTTTTTGTTTTAATATTTTAAAATTTTCAATAAAATAGTCGCAAAACTTAATTCAGTATTAGTTTTTAATATTGCCACTAGATGGCGACATAATCGATATTAAATTTTTTGTCCTCTTAACTGTTGACTTGAATATACGTTTTCAGGATCTAGTTCAGCTACAATAATTTCATGATAACTCGGTTTAATAGTATTTAGATTTATGTAAAGGGAAATGAAGTGAGGTAATTAGCAAACAAAAATAAATGTGTTGCGCAATTAAGACCGACGATTTTAATTGATTCTTTTTTATTTGCTGCTGTTTTCCTAGTATTGTTTAAAATTCTTTGAATATTAATACATAAATATAAAATTTTTGAGTTAAAACATGTTTCCCTGATGAAAATTACATATAATTCAATTATTAAAAATTTACCGTACGTTCACCTTTGGCGAAATCTTCAAAAAGTCACCAAGGGTGATCGTACGCTGAATTTCCGATCGGGAAAAACGGCGGGAGGGAAAAGGCTGAAGTAGTAACAAATATATCATACGTGTTGGTATCTTACAATATGCTCAACAAATTTTATCAAATTAACAAAAAACGCGGATTTATAGATTTCAAACATCAATGGTAAAATAATAAAGTTGATATGTTAAATTATCAATAAAATTTTTTCATTAAATTTTATATTAATGAATTTAAAGTGGTAAATATTCACGAGCAATTAATGATAAATAGGGTTGCCAAAATACTAGTTTGCCGGGTTTCCAGAAAAAATGTTCGCCAAATTTGGCGCTATGGGTGACCGTTTAGTAAATCTGATCCATTCAATTGAATCAGGATAAATTTGTTTATTAATGAAATAAAGATTGAAATAAAAATTATATAATGTGCCTGGTGGAAAGTGTCTTTTCGATGACCAATGGACTCTTGAAACTATATCTAACATCTTGAAATACTCAATAAATTAATAGACTTTGATATATTGGATATATTGGAAATGTCTAAAAACTCTAAAACAATTCATTATTTTATACAATGTATAATCCAGTATTATATAGAATGTGGATTATTAAAATAAAAAAATTTGCTGTTATAGCTGTAAATTCAGTGAAGGCTTTTGAAATAATCATTAATGATTTTAACTTAAATAAAAAATACTCTCATTGATGTTTGCAATTATTTATTTTTATTACTTACAAAAATGAATGAAAAATATTGTATGTACATAATGACATGCATATTTGGTTAAGAACAATTTTTAAAGTAAAATAAAAAATTATTTAACGTGAATGTCAATACCTCCTGGAAATTTTTGATTTGACTCCTGGAAAACTCCTGGAATTTGATTCTTGGAAATCTGTACGAAACCTGATATAACTTATCATAGTCAATCATCGTCCCAGAGCGTCATCGGCATACGAGGTATCAAACCAATGCTACAGGGCGTCAATGACAGAGAATGTATTAAAATCTTTACAACCTTAAATTAGACTGAAGGATATTAATTGTTTTTATAAGATACTGATAGTATTCTGAATTTACTTTCGAACTTCACTAAATGAATCTGATTTAAAGTGTCAATCGATTATACATGATTATTTTAAGAATATCTTGACTAGAATTCTGATGTCTGATAAAAAAATTTAAATAACTAGAATCAAAATCTTAGTTA
This sequence comes from Latrodectus hesperus, assembly GCA_037975125.1. Taxonomy (NCBI): domain Eukaryota; kingdom Metazoa; phylum Arthropoda; class Arachnida; order Araneae; family Theridiidae; genus Latrodectus; species Latrodectus hesperus. The sequence continues at coordinate 58,103,257 of CM075860.1, forward strand.
ATACATTTTTCTTAATCAATTTTTTAGTTTGATATCTTAAAAATTAAAATTAAGACAGGTTATTTAATTGATGTAAGATAATTTTGAAAATGTGAATAGAGAAAGAAAAGCTCATCATCAAGCACACGATTGTCCAAACGCCCGAACACCTGGCTTACTGTGATGCTCTGGAACAGGCCGACGACGACTTGCATCGGCAGGCTGGACTCTACTGGGAAGCACGGCGCCAAATGGCCCATCGGCCACGGGCGGGCGTTGGATGAAGAAGAAGTCCCAAACGTATTTAATTCTTTCAATTTTTCCAAAGATTATTTTCCGTTGATTGCTTTATCTTTATATTCCACTAGCACAGGGTTGGGCTTTAAAATGAACTTCGGTCATCCGGTGGACTGCCAAGATATTTTGGAAAGATCGATGATGCTAATTTTTAAGATCTGCGCATCTAAAAAGATACTGGTTCGACTCCCGACCGTTATTGAAGGTGATCGCGAGACAAGTAAAAAATGAGCATAAGGTTTTGACTCAAAACTCTTCCCACCCCACTGCTAGCATAAATTCTTATTCATCAAATTACATTTTAGATGCTTCATATAAAAAGGTATTTTCTTATTAGTTTAGAACTTGAGCATCTCTCTTCAGTTATAAAGTTCACAGGAGTAATAAGAAGAGACACTCTTTGGAATAGAATAACAAATTTTGGCATATGCAGATGATATAAACATCATTGGAGGATCTGAAAGAGGCCTTTCAAGCCCTAGAAATAGCTTCCACAAATATGGGACTTAATATAAACGAAGATAAAACAATGTTTATGGAGGATTCATCTTCGACTGTGAGATACAACACTCCCTTTTACATAGTCCTTCGATAAGGTATGTAAGTTGATATACTTTGTAACAATTATTAATGATAAAAACAAGCTGAAATCACCAACAGAATCAAATCAGCTAAAAAATGCTTTTTTGGGCTAAAAAAGCAACTAAGATCTAAACTTATCAGCAGAAAAACAAAACTAAGAATTTATAATACACTCATACTACCCGGGCTGTTATATGCAAACGAGACCTAGACTTTAAATGTCGGTATACAGCGAACCCTAGAAAGCTTTGAAAGGAAGATATTAAGAACTATCTATGGGCCTGAACAGAAACTGGGTTGCTGGCGAACCAAATATAATTTTGAGATTATCAGAAGAAACAGGCTAAGGTGCTTGGACATGTCGGGAAAAGCTGGGAAAACAACCCCGCTAGAATATCAACGCTTAAGGACTTCGAAGGATCCCGTGTCCGAGGAAGCCACCAACAAGATGGATTGTTGACATTGAAAATGACCTTAAGATACTGAAAGTTAGGAACTGGCAAAGTGTCGCTCTGGATAGACAGGGCCGGAAAAAGCTTGCTGTAGAGGCAGCTAAGACCTGTAATAGGTTGTTACGCTATTAAAGAAGGTGTAATAAGATTTGTGATACGATTTATAATGATATCAAGACGTCAGCAATTATCAAAAGAAATAAATATTTCTCAAAGTATCAAAAATAATTCTAAAATAAAATTCAATGAGAAGCTACAAATTTTAAACATGATTTCAGTAGGAAATAGCTATTTATGAAAAACTTCCATTTAAAAAGAAAAGCGCATGCCATATCAGTACTTATTTTTCATATTTTAAAATTTATATCCCAAAGAAATGCATTTCCTTTTCCCAAAATGAAATACACTTTTAATTAGTTGAATATACCCTCTTGGTTGCATTCTGTTTAAGTTACTTTACATCTGCAAACCTTAGCTTCCAGTGAAAAATGTGCTCCTATTTACTGTCAAGAATTTCAGTTTTATTCATTTAGCTATGTTGAAAATAGCTAACCCATTTTCTGACATAACTAAGACATCAATGACGTCTTTTGGTCTGATGCGATTCTCGCGAGACAAGTCTCATGTGATCATCTACGAATTTGCGGACTGCCAAGAACTTGATTCAGAAAAGGAAAGAATTGAATTGTATTTGTAGCGGTATAGTCTGCGTCCAATCGTGGATTGGACGCGGAAGTGCTATCGTGCTCACAATAGTTATTTTTTATTGTTTTGAAATCGACGGAATTATTTACTTAAGTCCTACCAAACATATTTTTGGAGCAAAAACTATCTTTACTTGTACCGAGCTTAAGCTCGTTAGCCTCATTGCTAACGTTATCATCGTTGTTAAGGATTTTTTTAATCATTTATTTATTTTCGGAAGAATATTTACATTTATGAAATTATTATCATTTTGAATATTAAACTCTGCAACATCTTAAATAATTTTAATCTTTGATGTGAGAAAATAAAATTGAAAATTAGATAACTTAAAAAGTCACAAGGCAAACAGTTTCTCAATAGCAAATCTAATATAAATTAGTTTCTCAGTTACTAGGGAAAAACGAATGTGATGAGGAAATAACTAGAAGAAATAAAAATTTCTTGCATTACATTGATAAATTGAAAAATTATATTAATAATTTTAGAAAATGAATTTATTATTAATATTTTCAAGCAAAAATCGGAATTCTCATTACTCAATGTATCAACTCATTCTCTCATTTGCAATCACTTTATACATTACTAAAATCTTTGTAAATTTAAAAACAAAAAACACCGCATTTAATTATTGGCACGAAGTGTTATAAAACTCTTAAATTAACTTTTAAACTGCATAAATTCAGCCAAATATTATCGCTTGCTGGACTGCAAACGCAAATGATATTTATGGTAAATTAAAATTTATAAAAAGGGAAGGAATTCGAAATAAGATTTTGGGTAAAAATTTATTACAAGATATTTTAAACAAAAAATAAATTCTGTGCAATTTTTTAAAAAATTTCTCCGTTATATTACATACTTGATATTTTAAATTACCGACATTTTTCTTTTTAACTATCCTATTCTTTATGTAAGAAATAAAATTGCCTGCATTTTATTTTAGAGATTTCATTTTTTTCTTCCATGTTATTTATACTAATTATTTTGATGTTTAAAAGAAAGTTTACAAAATTATCTTATTCAGTCCATTTGAGGATGATAAACCGTTTCGTATTGTTTCTTTTGGTGCCTCCTATAAGTTCGAAATCACTGATATTGTAAATAGATTATATAATTTCAATACCTCACAAATTTTTATGATCTGCAGTTCTAAAATCTATTCTCTGTTCATGACAAAAACTTTAGTTATCTCTGTTAAACTAGCATTTATATACGTTATAAATAAATGCTAGTTTAACTGAGATAACTAATATAATAAACAGTATATACGTTTCCCCATATTTTTTTAGGTATAAAAGCTCGCTTATATTTAGATATATAGAGAGGATAAAATCTCTTATTGTTATTCCAGTTAGTATTTTGTATAAGAAATAAGTTGGAAATGGTGCCAAATTTCATCAAATAATAAAAATGATTTGGGTTCTGAACTATAATGGTATTACTAAAAAAATAGCTGACAAACTGGTGAAATAGATTCGTAAATAATGTGTATTGTAATTTTTCCTGGACTTTTGCAGAAAATCTCGCATATTTCTATAAGAGAAATATAAAAACAATAATAATAAAGCAATGCTTACAAGGTTTTCATTCGCTAATTTCGATCTGGAAAGCCACCTTGTATTGGGAGCACCTATTAAGCAAATAAGAGAGTGCAAAATGAGAGCAATAATTCTGGAATGGCAATGAAGATTTTCTCCAAACAGGGAATAGAGGTGGTTATCAAACAATGAAAGCTTTGTAAGGAGAATTGATGTTTAAGAATGCACTTCATAAGTATTAAAATATAAACCCAGTTGTTAAGTTTTTTAATATAAAATGTATAAATATAAATATAGAAAGATGTTTTAATAAAGCTGTCATGGACTTTAACTTTTGTCAAAAATGAAAAATATCAGATCTCATAGAGTTTCCAGAAAAGCCAAGTTATAGGACCTGAACTTCTTGAACCAATTGTAATCAAAACATCTCAAGTTTTAGGCATTTATAGAGTTATGATGCTTTAAGTCTCTAATACACATCATGCAAGGACATGCTCTGCGAAGTAAAATAAGAGATTGAAGCAGAAGTTGAGTGAAAAAAGACCTCCAGGTATAGAGGCTGGCTGTAATGTCTGAAATGAAAATAACTATTTCGAAATTGATGGTATAGCATAATCAGCACCTAAATTCTTCCAATATTAATAACAGCTAAGTGCCAATTATATATATATATATATATATATATATATATATATATATATATATATATATATATATATATATATATATATATATATATATATATATATATATATATATATATATATATATAAACATTTACAACATAGCAATAACTCCCACGCTATTTTTCACAGATGTTAATGAAAAAAATGTCTACATTGGCGTGACAACCACAAAATCTGACAGACTAATAAGTGGAAAATAGTTATACAGTCAAATGAATCATTTTTCACTATTTTCTCTACATCAGGACGAGTGAAGGGTATCTAATGAGCGTATTATCACGATTGCAAACTTTCAATTACCGAGCAGGGTGATGGATCTATCATTATAAAATTTCCTGCTGGACTAATCGTAACTTTAAAAAGAAAAATCACTAGTGAAAAGTAGGGAGATAGTTTTATCTGACCAGGTTCATCCTATGTAGTAAAATTTGTTTCCTGGTAGAGATAAAAGTTTTCAAAATAAAATAATATTCCTGCAGTGGTAGTTATCTAGTTATTGTTTTACGAACATCTTGCTTGGGATACACATTGTCCAATCTCAATTACATTGTTATGATTTATTTTAGAACATTCAGTTTGGAGTTTAAATCCTCTACCGACATCTCTTTCGGAACTTACACAATATCTCACGAAGAGTTGTAAAATATTTTTCAGAGTACTATTCAACATTTTTATAATTCTAATCTAAGGCGAATCCAACCTGTTTAAAATACCTGCTAATGTGGTACTACATTTTATTAGTGAAAGATTATAAATCTAGGATATTTCTATTATTTTGATAGTTACTTGAAGTTCATTATAGAAATATTTTGCAATTCATTATAACAACTATCATATATGTTTTATTTTAGACGATATAAATTCAGATGTGTTGTTAATTGTAAAAATTTAGTATGCATAATATACTAATAGATTTATTATTTTACAAAGGAAAGGGTGGTAATTAAAAAAAGTATACATCATCCGTAAGATTTTTCGCGATATTACCTTACACAAATTTTAAAGTCTTACAATTTCAAAATCCAAATAGTTAATTTTATATAAGAACTAATTTAATTTTTTAGTCTTATTCTGTATTTGTGATATTCAAAAATAAAAAATAAAAATGATATTAAAATGATGAAGCCCTAAAAATATCTAAGGCAAAAAAGACCAAAATTGGTTTTCGCATGTTGTATTGAAGATTAGGAGACATTACATGTAAATATGCATTTGTGTCTATCATATCAAATAGGTCTTTGATGAGACCTTGGTATAGCGTTATTTTTACACGCTTTCATAAGAAACTTCGAATAGATAGATTTACAGAAAATTATATCTTCTATTATTTATTTATTTTTTAGAATTCCTTTCGATTTGAATTATATGTAGAGTTATCAAACTTAATTAATTGTGCTTAATTAAGTTATCGAAATTAATTAATAAATTCTTAATTTTTTTGTCTTGTTCTTAATCTATCTTTTAAAAAACAATTCTTAATTTTTTGTCTTCTTAATTTCTTCTAATTAATCATCAATTTACTATATTATTTTCAGCTTTCTAATTTCGTCTGTGAATTAAAGCTTTACTGTGCAAAAGAAAGAATAATTTTAAATTGTTCGTTCTCTAAACTGAATCAAATTAATTAAAAATCTTGTTCGTTTATACTTATTCAAATATTAACACACATATATACGGGAGCGCATCATCAACTGTTTTAGTATGACTTTTTGATTAAAAAAGACAATAAGAAATTTTGTTTTACAATAAGTAGCAATCGAGAGAGGAAAACTTTAAATTTAGATATTAAAATAAAAATCTTAATACAAATGGAGGCAATAAAATAAAGAAAGTCTACCAAGAATTTAACTTACCAAATTTTACAAATTGTCCAATATGAAAAAAATCATCGTTTTTCATCGTGATTATTCAACACCAAAATCTTTTTCAAACCTATTAGAAAGATTTACGTGAAATATTTCTCAAATGATTTCCAACACAACTTTTCCAATAAATAGTTTTTTCTTAGATATAAAGTGTAACAAATTAGCAATATTCCGGAATTGTGAAGAATTTTTAAGTATCATTGACTTGAAAAATTCTTTTAAAATGAGCTACAATATTGTATATAAGTTTTTAAAAATACCAAAAAAAGCAAATTTTTTTAGCAAATTTCGTAAAAAAAAAAAAAAAAAAAAACCTTTGACGACAGTGATAATTAGATTAAGAAATATTCAAGGTCAATAATACTGATCCATTTTTCCATTTAAGTACACGCAGATCTTTAAAATTTAACAAGAAAATTATCGTGGTAAAAATCTTTCTAAAGATCACTCATTTTCAATATGCGTAATATGATCATTTTTAATATGCGCAAATATGAAGGGCATTGAAAAGTGAATTTTGATTGTCTGTTAAAGGCAGCAATCCTAAATACTCTTGTAAGACACAATTGACACTTGAGTTGTCAAAGTCATAAATGCTATAATTGGATCATGATTTACTAAAAAGAAAAGGAGGAAAATGATCAGGGTGGCTGCTGCCCATGTAAAAGAATAATTTTGGTCTTCATCCCATACCGTGTGGATTAGTTGAAATTTCTCTGAAATATTTTATCTTAAATAAAACTACAAATTACAGAAAATTTATATATTCAGTTCATAATTTAACAGCCTAAAATAATAATTATTTATTTATAAATATAATAATTCAGTGAATAAATTATATTGGAATTTACTGAAACATACTTATATTCATATTTATTTTCCTAGACAATTGCTCGATTCTCTAGCACTGATTCTGGATAATATCATTGATTATTAGCCTATGATATTATCCAGAGTTAAAAATGCAAGTGTGACTCATAAGTTTTATCCACAGTTTTATAGTTTGTTGTTAAAAAAAATTGCATATTAACTTTTCTGACATTATTCACTTATCAATTGAAACTTATGTAAGATTATTTCTTAGATTGTAAAAGAATATTTTCAACATGAAGAATTTATTTTTGTTGAATGCGAGGATCAGATGGTTTTAATGATTAATCCTTCAAGTAGTGGTTTAATAAACCAGATATAAAATATATAAAAAACATCGAATTATATATCGAAAACATCGAATTATATATAAAAAGAAACAAAATTTTATTATGATTCAGAAAGTAAGGTTCCGATACTTTCCAATACCAAGAGTAGCTATCATCTAAAATAAGTTGATATTCATATCGCAAATAATAATATAATTACATTATATCTTTCTTCATGAGTTTAATTCAACTAAATAAGAAAACATGAAGGAATATGATGCTTATAATATGCAAAATCTTAAATGATATGAGTTATATCTTATTCCATTGCAGCAAATAAAATTTCCAAAGAAATAATGAATTAATAAGTGTGCATTTTGTTTGATAATAATATAAACTTTAAATAACAATTTTTTTTTATTATTAGTACGAGTTTCAATATTGTGAGATTTTTCAAAATTCTTAATTATTGATCATATATTCTGAACAGTGTATGAATTGAAATTTAAAATGGAATCACTATAATTTATCATAAAATTTTTTACAAATCATCGACCAAGATAATTCATTGCATTTTCTCTGTATACAATAGCAGTAGAGAATATGCGTTCAAACAAAGTTTTTCTGAACTCACTAATATTAAGTTCATGTAAATACTATTTAAAAACTTTATATAATTACATATTTATTGTAAATCAATTTTCTACTATATAGTATATGCAATAGTTTTATTTAAATTATTTTTGAAGACGTTGTTTTTATTTAAATTATTTTCGAAGACCTATTTTTATGCTTATTAAATTTTTTTTAATAAAAATACTATGAATATATTTTACTCATTCTACTTAAAATTTTGCTTATTCCCTTAGTTATTTGAAGGATTGAATCTAAACAAAAATGAAAATTGGTTTCAGTATTTGGTTTTCTGGAAAATTATCATTTCTTTTGTTATGTTAAATTTCGGAGCAAATATAAGCATGACACATTATGCAAGACATTGTGCGGCACGGGCACCACAATCTCAAACAATAACAAAATTTGGATTATGGCGGCGTTCAGTGTTTTATTCGTTTTGCTTATCACTTTTATATCAATAGTTTCTTGTAATGTAAATAGCATTGACGACAATGGATACATTCTTTATTGCCCTTGCATGGGTAAGTATTTTGTGTATTTTTATTATTGTCCAAAAACCCCATGAAGAAAATATTCATTGGAAATTTATTAGGGAAATCATAGATAATTGATTATGCATTGAAAAAAAAATTCAATAAAAGTTCACTGGTTATAATGGAATGAAAATTTTTTCTCGTAACTAAATTAATTACATATAATATATTAGCTGAAACTGATAAACCATCAAATGATCGTTTTTGAAATATTTTTATGTTGGATGATTAAGAGTTGATGCAGTTAGGTATTAGTTTCAGACATTGTTTTTTAGATCTGATAATTTAATATTTGGACAAATACTAGACGTTAACAATAACTTAAAATTAATGTGGCCCATTATGATTTTAAATCAAAATTAATTGTTGTTTAATATATTTTGAAGACAGTACATGAAGTCTAGATGATGTAAAATTCTCTCTGAAATTCTTGTTATTCAATAAAAGATTTATCTTCTTGAGAAAAAAAATTCAATTTGTTTTGTCCTTAGTTTAAATATGGCTTTGTGAAGTAAATTACAGAAATAATTAAGTGAAAAATTTTCTGAAACTTTTTTTATTAACCTTCATATATTAAAATCCTTATACAGCAACAAACAAGGTATTGGTGGCCGGGTTGGTTAGGTGCCCTTATCAGAAGGAAATGAGTTTGAATCTCATCTTAGCCAAAGATCTGCTGTGTTCGCTAAAGGTGGTTGGGATACATTAATTATGTTTTGGTTGCAATGTACTTCAAGTGAAATGATACTTCTGGGAATGGTAGGAACCAATATTGGGAGTTCTTCAACATGGTACTTGATTGTAGTTATCAGAACTGAAGATAGTATAAATTATTTGAGAAAATTAATGCATAATACAATTTTATCTAAAATTTTGTAAGTACTTTGCTTAGAATAAATGTCAAATGTATTAGAACAATATGTTATTATAAAAAGGTACTATTGTATTATATCTCCACAATCAATCATCGATATGGTTACCAAGCAGTTTTTGTCAAAAATAAAACTTTGATGTTTAAATAAATTTTGTCAATAAATAATAATTATTTAGTTTACAAAATGTAAAAATATTTGTACCATTTTTTAGTTAATAACTTCTAAAAATGCAAACCTTTTTAAAAAATACATGGGGCAAATATTTATGACAGTAGTTGCGATTTTTTCTTCCTCATCATTGTAATTACGTTTCAATGGTATTATTTAATTGTACCTGTAAGAAGTATAAATTTGAAATATAAAACAATGCTAAATTGTTTGTGAATTTTATATTTATAATTTTCTGTCAAAAGTTTTAAAGTTATTTTTATTTTATTAATTCATTTCTATTATTGAACAATTAGGCCGATTTGGTAATCAGGCTGATCACTTCCTTGGAGCACTGGCCTTTTCACATGCGTTAAATAGAACACTTGTACTTCCACCCTGGGTTGAATATAGAACAGGACAACTGAGATCAGTAAGTGTATTTTTAATTTCAATTTAATTTTTTTTCAAAGTTATGTTTCAATAAGCATTAATACATTTTAAGGATTATTTACTTACTATATTAAACTTATATGTTTAGTTTTTTCCAAGCTAAGTTATTTTTTGATTAAAATTATTGAATATTCCTTAAGGAATTTTTTTTTTTATTTGATTTGAGCTGAAAATTTTCCATCAAAGCATCTGTATTAGATATTTTTATTATGTTAATTATTTATTCTTCATATTTTTATTTTATGAAAGATAACTGTAACAGTTTGCAAATAGATTTAAATCCTTTCTGACAAAACCTTTTAGTTTATTTGATATTTATCTTAACTTTTATTTTGAAAGGAAAAGAGGACTGATCAATCATTTGTAAGAAATCAACATAATTTGCATTTCTTAAGATATATTAGTAGCATAGTAAAATTTTTTACTAGTTTTTAATAATATTGACATAAAATTTGATTGTAGTAGTATTTTTAGCACTATCTCATTTTACAAAAATTAAGCATTTCTTGATTGTACTGACCTTTGTGCAGCAACAGAAAGTTACTTTAGAGAGAATCAATATAATTTTAGATTTTCAGCTACAAAAAATTGTTGATTATAATAAAAATGTAAAAAAACACATAAAATTCATTATAGCTGATAGCTTTTTAAAGCTTGAGGAGAAATCTGTAAACATGAATAACATGAATAGAAGGAATTGTTCACTGTTTCATAATCTCGTTTAAATGATTGTTGTAATTTGGTGTAAAGTGTTTTTACATGGAGTCATATATTTCTGAAGCTTTTTCTCCTGAAATAATTCAAAAATTCCTGAAATAAATCAACTGGACTATTAGCAATCAGTTAAATATTATATCTAGCATAAATCACTGTAGTTTTTTTAAATTACTGAGATTAGTGTTAGGTACAGTTTATGGGCTTGGTTGCCCCTTTTGTTGGGAACCTTTGTAGTGAATTGAAATCCATTTAAATCTATAGGTTCAGGTCCAATTAATCTTCATGTGAAAAAAGTAATCACAAAGTCTCAAGCATAATTATGATGTTTCATTAGTTAAATGTATTATTTAATAATTCTTTGCATTGAAAAATGTATGTACTAAATTTTAAGTTTCTGAATAGAATAATTGGTAAATTCATAGCATACATTTACTAAATGGGGGTTTAGTATTTGTCTTCAAACTGTTGCCAATGACAAAATGATGTTTTTTATGATTGTTGCTGAAAATTAGCATAAGCTAAAACAATGAAAATGGCAATCTCAAAATGGCAAATACACAGTACTATGAAAAATACATAAATATCATGAGAAATACTTATAAATCATAAATACAAACTACTCATAAAAGCAATAGCCCAAGTAATCTCCCAAATCAACAACTACAGATTGCATACTTCATCACTTCCAAATGCTGCCAAACATTGCTTATATTGCCAAACCCACTGTGTTGATAATTCTGTGTTGATGACACTGAGCTGTATAATTTTTCAGTATTCATATTTAATTTTTTTCTTCTCCTTTCAATTGCTTAAGAAGGTGGAAAACTAAAGTAGCTATTAGCAATTTACCCATTTATCTTTTTTTCTCCAAAACTAGCAAATTTTAATAGTTTAATTCTATTTTAGTGTTACTGTTATTATATGCTGAATTTCATTAAGGGTAATAAAATTATATAGACATTATGTGCAGAATTTCAGTTTCATAAATAGAAATATTTTTTATTGTTTAATATACTTTACACACACATATATATAATGATTGTATTTTACATCAAATGAGTTTACTTAAGTTTTGATTATTTAAAAATATGTTATAATTTTTAAGGTACAAGTTCCTTTTGACACATACTTTAAAGTTGAACCATTAAAAAAGTACCATCGAGTAATGACAATGGAAAGATTTTTTAGAGATTTGGCACCAACAGTTTGGCCAAAAGGAAAAAGAAAAGGTAAAATTCTTTTGATTATATATTTGGTTCCTTCTGTATGTCATGATACCTTTTTATACATTCTTGAGAATAACAAATTGTGTTTAAGATGATTTAGGATAATACTTATAATATTATGTACTCCCACAGTTATGAACTCCAAGTGAAGTACTTTATTAAATACTGTGACACAAATGAATTTTTCATATATATATGTGTAAAATAGTATAATTTGTATAAATTCTAATTCTTTATATTTGTTAATAACTTTATTTATATACTTAAAAGAATGACTATCCTTAATTTATATTAAACTTTGAATTTCATTGTGTTAAAATACTGATATTCTAGTGTTCAAAACCACATATTTCTTTATGAAATATTTTGGGGATTTAAATTTAATAGGGATCTACTAGTTCTTTAGAATGAATGAAATGTTGAAAATGTTTTCATCATGTTCATTTCTTTGATTTGTGGATTTTGCTTAGTTCATTCGAAAACAATAGTTCAGAAACATAAATATTCAGAAATAAATGAAGTATTTAATTGAATACTTCTCTCTCTCTTTAAACTTACAATGTTCCAATCCATACTTATTTTTATTTCTATATATTTAAAAATACAAGATATTTTTTGAGAAAGTGTTTCTGGATTATAAATTGTGACTTAATTTAATATCTTTTGACTATGAATCTATCTTTCTGAATATTGCCAGATTTCGCTATATTAACTCTACTGTGTCAATTTTTTTTATCAAATAAATCTCTTTTGAAAAAAAAGCAAGTTTATATGCCTCTGCATGAAGATATTTTGTTTATTTTTTATAACTTTGTATGTTAATTAAACACTAAACTTATTGCCACTTAAAGCCTTTTATGTATTTTGTTTTATTAGATTGTTGAAAAGTCACATAATATCTTAATCTTTATTTGTAAGTTTTTTCCAAATTAACTTATTAAATTATGTTGAATTAATTTTCTTATGATTTTAATCATTTCCTTTTGGCTGAATCTCATTGGTAAATTTTGCATTTATAATTTTTTTCTCATTTAATTTAAAACAAGAAAAACAAACGTTTGGGTCACTACAAATTCCTTTACTGATTTGAAAATTTGAATGGGTTTTTATTGCTGTGCTGATTTTTTTTTAATTAGTTCATGAACATAATCTGTTGTGAATACAGGAATTTACATTTGGATGTAAAAAATGTGTAAGTTTAAAATAATTGCACTGGGATGAAATTTTATGATAATGTAAATGAAATACTAATGCAATCATAAATATTTAAATATTCTGCCCTGGATGGTCCTGCTCCATAGCTATTACATTCATTTTGGAGCCGCCGTGGTAGCATGGTTTTTTAGATTATCATTCTCATTATTAGAATGTAGTGAGTTTGAATCTCAGCCTCACTGAAGATTCATGATGTTCACTAAATGCTGCTGGGTATGTTAAATAAGCCAAGTTGCAATGTCCTCCAAGTGAATTTAATTTATGCACAAATTAAATTCACTTGGAGGACAATTTATATTGTTGAGTTTATATTGTTATAAATTCATACATTTAGTTTTGAATGTATAATATCATTTTTAATGTGATAAAGGAAAGTTAATTTCTTGCTTTCTTTACATTTTAAATTTTGAATGATCAATTGATAATTGCTGTTATTTTCAGTTGTAAGTTTTTCCCCAGCCATCACATCTTAAAAAGGTATCTTGAAATTGTAAAATAATGATGTAAATTAATATTTTTTGTTTTATTTATAAATTATCCACATTTCAATTTTTATTTTGAAAGTTATAAATAATTTATTTCAATCATAGCCCTTATAAATTTGACTGTAAATGAAACATGTATTACTATGACTCAGATAAATATATTTTACTTTCTAATATGGTTCTTTCTCAAATAAAATAAAATGTATTTAAAATTTATTTTACTGTGGATTTTAATATAATGCAATGAATATTCATTAATTTATTTTATAATATAAACATGCTTTAGGAAAATTTTACTAAAGCATGCTTAAAACAAGCAGTTTAAATAAAAAACAAACTGAATTTGTTTACCAAAATTGAAGGGAAATTTAAAGCATGAAATGTTATTATTTTAAATATTATAATTAAAAACTCTTTATAATGTTAGGATTTATGGGTATAAACACTGCTTGAAAAGTCCTGATTTTTTAGTATTAAATTATAAATAATTAAAATTTTACTTTTAAGTGTTCTGTTACTCTGCAAGAGGTGAAGGTGGTGGCTGCAATGCCAAGGATGGTAATCCTTTTGGACCATTTTGGGATACTTTTGATGTTGAATTTGATGAATCCGTCTTTTATCAACCATTATATTATGATGTTCATTATTCCAATATTGCTGCTGAATGGAATAAAAAGTAAATTAAAATTTCTCATTTCTCATTACATTTCTAAATACATAAAATTTCTCATTACATATCTAAATAATTTAAGAAATTTATTAATTTAAAATGTTTTGTGTAGTTAAAATAATCAAATGCATGTTTTTTGTTAAACTTTTCTATATTTTTCAATATAGAATTTTTTAGTTAAAAAATCTTTTACTAGGAAATAAAATAATTGGTATCCTTTCTCAGTTAGCATATTGTGAAACAAAGATCCGATATTGTAGTTAAATGCATATTTAATTCAGCACTCCATAAATTTATTTGTCATAGTTATTTAGATTTTTTTAATACATTTACTTTTAAGTTTAAAAACAATTGAATACTTCAAAAATATCCACAAATTATTTTAAAGTATTATAATAATTGAGTTTTATATTAAGCAATATCAAATCAAAATTTAAATTTTTTTTGAAAACATGAAATATTAAGTATTATTTGATTACAAACCTTTCTTAGTTTTAATCTAAAATATAATTAGACCTTTATGAATCAAAATTTGATATTTTAAAATATATTTACAAAGCAAAATAATAACTTTCTATATCTTAAAATTTTGATCAATTTTTTCCAACATTCCTGTAAAACTCAATATATGCTAGTGTTTTTAGAATGAAAAATACAAATATATTTTTTGGTAATAATTACATCTACTTCTGTTATTTTGAAAACTAATGTTATGTAATGTAATTTTGAAAATGATTTCATTTAATGTGTCTGTTTCTGTTTAATTTAATGTGTCTATTTCTGTTGAAAAGGAAAGCTTTTAATTTTTGTTGTTTATTATTATAAATGTTTAATAGGAGGATAAAATGGAAGTAGAATTTGCAGCTGAGGAAGAAGAGTCTTAAACTAATAAATTTGTGAGGGAATTTTTTTTAATGAAAGCTGTAGCCGCACAGATTTCAACTACAATTACTGCATAGAAACATTTCAACAATGAATAGTAAGGGTGATTTATTGGTTGGTTATAAGTTAGACAATCACATATGGAAATTGCTGTTTAATTAGACATCAAGTGTAATTAATAAGAGCATCAGATAAGGATGCCAAGAATAATATCTTTGAATGACCGCTTTGTTTTTTATAATTTATGGGGCCATATAAGTATGACTGTTTGAAAACTCTCTCAAGATTTTACTCTGTATCTAGAGTAATGATATCAAGATAAATGTAAACATCATAGTTGAGGAGAACTCTTTTACACTTGAACAAAGATGTATAGTATCTTCATGCTGTTTCTCAAGAAAGCCTGTTTATCTTGGATGATTCTACTGTTGTGTCCTTTGTGTGGGAGAAAAAAATTGCTTGTGTCCTTTTCAGAGACGAGTTGGGATTTAGTACTCAAAATGATTCTTGACAAGTTTTCATCGCGAGAAAGCCTATTAGATGCTAACATCTTATAAACACCATAGAAATGAATAGCTTTGACAGTGCTGAATTCTTTATGGAAATGATTCATATTGGATTGATGACATTGCTTTATATATTCTCTTTTCATACAGTGACAACTGAATTCTATTGGCATCAGATTCTAATATTTAAATTTTAAATGTGACTTTTTAAAGGAGCTATGTTAGACCAATTCGTTGCTATGGACAATAACATGTAAGCACATATCTATTTTGATGTTGAATGTCTGGTAAAAAAAGGATATTTTCCATATAGGGTAGCCTGTGAATAGGGTAAATTTAGTCACAATTAAAGTTTTGGGAATAGTGACAATTGTGATTAAAATTGTCTTGTCAAGTTTATTTATTTAACACATTCATATTTAAATTATATTTAATTATCTAATTATTGAACATTTTTAAATTGAGTGATTGCAAGAGTTCAATACAAGAATGTATTTATTTATTTATAAAAACTTAATGTTATGAGTAACATAGATATTTTTACTTTCCAAATATTGATTTATAAAAAAATAATTGTTCATAAAATTTATTTTAATTAATTTTATACTATTTTTAAATGAAATATGAGTTATTATGTAAATATTTGTAATTAAATTCCCTTATTAAAATTATAAGCATTAAAATAATTAATAAAATGATAACTTGTTGCATTTTTTAATTATGAAATATTTTTATTAAGTTAATCTGGTTTGTGATTTTTTAAGCATTATATAGTTGCAGCAATAAGTTTTTTGATAACCTTTATACTATTTTGAATTTTGATCTTATTTATCATTAGTTATTTCAACTTTTTAGTCTATTTATGCTTCATTCTAAAATGCTTACATATTTGCTAGATTTCCTCCGAAAGAATATCCAGTTTTAGCTTTTACTGGGGCACCAGCAACATTTCCAGTTCAAGAAGAGAATAGAGATTTGCAACAGTATTTAGTTTGGAGTGATTCAATTCTTGGAGAAGCAAAGAGTTTTATTCAATCTATGGAGCCACGAGGTCCTTTTGTTGGTATTCATCTTCGAAATGGTCCAGATTGGGTATGTTGAAATCCGTAAGTAATGTTTCTCTGCTAGCCTTTCTCTGTTACCTAAATCTAACCTAAACCTATGGCTAGCAGATAGGGTCTCATGATTTTATTGTCTGAAGATTTTATTTTTGATTGTATTGTATTATTTTGAAAACATTATTGCTGACCCTGCAACTGTAAAAATCAGTTAACTTTCATGTTTTAAGGATATCTTTGAAAAGTAAATAAATAATGCTTCTGCACTTTGTTTATTTGTATTTATTTATTTTTTTATATATTTTTATTTTAAAATGTTTGTATTGGTTATATGTAATATAAAATCTATGAATTAACCAGTAATAAAATACCAGTAGAAAAAAAACATGAAGCTTTGAAAATTTGTTCTGTTATAATTGAGTGTGAAATAGGCCTATATGGTGTAGTTTGTGAATTCATTATACCACTTAGAGATGTATGCAAAATATTGAAATACTATAAAAGCACATGCATTTGAAATTTTTTTGGCCATTTGAAAATCCAGAAATCAAATCTAGCTCTGTGATATGATTGTATGTCTCATGTTTAGCAACATTTCACTATGTATTTGACCAGATATTAGCTTTATTCAACACTGACTGATGTTTAATTGTTTTAAATGCTTTTGAACTTTGGTGGGCAGAAAAAGTTACCAGAGATAAATATCTCTTTGATCCATTCAGAATAATAGCTCATTGTGTGTGATTAATTGGGGGAAAAATTTAGTTATACTGCTAAGAAAATACAATGTTACCCACAAAGCTGAGAAAGTTCAGCTATGTCAAGATGAGCTACCAAACAATGCTGTAAAATGCATTGATATCCAGCAGTAAAAGCTTTATTGACATTAAATTATTTGTTAAAATATTAGTAAGATGTAAAGCAAATGAATTGAATGATATACAGTGAAAGATATGAGGGAGAACTATAATTCTCACTGATTCTCTGAAATTAGTCAGGAAAAATTCATGGTCAGTGTCATCAAGATTTCATGGAAAAAAATGTTAGACAACTCTAACCACAGAATTAAAGCTTGGATTTTGTTTTGTCTGATGTGCACTTTAGACTTCATTTCTGCTATATTAAGAACTCAGTCTTTTGTTAATATGATTGTGTGGCCAATTTGTAAAATTATTAATTCCAAGATATTCTTGGAAACAGATTACAGAAATTAATAATGAATTATTTCTCCTTCATGTCAATTCTCCTGCTCACTATGCAAAAGGTTACATTGAATATGTATGAATGCAAAAGGTTACAAAAGGCTCACTATGCAAAAGGACCATTGCTGAAGTAAAATATCTTCAGAATCCTTTTTACAGTCTAAACGTTATTTGCTGTGCCTTTGCACTGTTTTCCCATGTGAAAATGGAATATTTAAAAAAAATGATTTGATAGTGATGGGAACCTTGTGAAGGCCTAGAACAACGGGTATGCCTGACACCCAGATGAAACCTGGCTTTGTCTCATGAAGAACATTGATTATGATAGAAATTACTTTGATAGAATCCGATAAATAAAGCTGTATTACAAAACTTTTGTTGTAAGATTTGTATCTAAAGATTCACTTCATGCACTCCAACTAGATATTTTTGCTAATGTCACCATTTTTTTCTATGTATTTTTGTTTTATTCTATGCTAGTATCTAATTATTTATAATATTATGTAATGGTATTTTATATATTATACAAAATCTCTTATTACTTATGTCAATTTGTTACACAGAATTGCTATGCTCCAAAAAATATCTTCATTTAAAAGCTTATACACATGAAATATTTGTAGGAATTACGTTTTGAATTAAAGTGGAGAGTCCATATAAAATACCAAATTTGATATTTGGCTTCAGCAGAAAATTATGAATCACTCGTATCAAATGCACCTTAGGTTATACTATATAACTTTGCATATAATTCATTATTAATAAAATAAATATAAGTACTGTAAAATGTTTTAATAATTTTGATTTTAAAAATTAACTATTAATTTTTAGAGTGAAAATTGTTTTTTTAATGCAAATGAGTTTTATTATCTTATACAAATAATTTTTTTGTTGTACAATTTCAGGTGAGAGCTTGTGAACACATTGAACACAGCCCACTTTTATTTGCTGCTCCTCAATGTTTAGGATACAGAAATGAGTTTGGAAAAGCCACTCCAGAACTTTGCTTTCCAACAAAAGAAATTATCATGCGGCAGTTAAGAAAAGCTGTGAAAGCTCAAAGAGCTCGATCTATATTTGTGGCATCTGATCATGACCACATGATTAAAGACATTGAAAAATCATTAAAAGACTTAAAAGTAAGACAATTACTCTGTATTGCATTCTATCTGAATTGCTAAGAATTCATTTCTGTAATGTTTGAAGTTCTGTTGAGTGTTTAAATCTTTATATCGAATTTATAAAGGAAATAGATTATTTATTTTGATTTCATTAATATTATTTTTAAAACTTATATTGTGTAAAAAAATAATTTTTGTTAATTTTTGTAAATAATTTAAAGTGTAGTAAAATAATTTTTCTTATGAATTAATATAATTTCTATTTTTCAACTTAAATATAATAATTAATTTTATTTTTAATTTAAATCCTTAAAAAATTGTACTATTGTAATTTTATTCATATTATTAAAAATTACTCACTATTAAAAATTTTTTTCATTTAATGTCAGTGTTCATATTATTCATTAGGTTAAAGCTTATAAACTTCCTGAATCAAAACCTCATGTGGATTTAGCTATTCTTGGTCTTTCAAACCACTTCATAGGAAACTGCATATCTTCATTCTCTGCATTTACTAAGAGGGAAAGAGATGTGGAAATGTTGCAATCTTCATTTTGGGCATTCCCACCAAAAACCAATGAAGATAATATTCCAAAAGACACCTCCTTTCATGATGAGTTTTAAATTTTTGTAAAATACCAGTATTTTTCCTGTTAAGTTATATTTTTTAAAATCTGTGGAAGAATTAAAAAAATAATTTTTTTTATCATGGATGGTATTTAATTAAGACACTTGTAAGTAGTAATTGCACTGTATAATATTTTAAATTAGAACTTATTAAGTTACAGTCAATATTTTATCATTTATTTCTTTATGTGTTGAAATTAATTTGCTTTTCCTATAATTTTTTTTTTAACTTTCAATATTTAGTTTCTTCAGGTGAGTATTCTGTAAATTAGAAGTAATCCATTTTAAACTAAATTTATGGAAATATTTAACTGTATTAAAATGTAATTTTTAACCAATTTAATTTTTTTTTTGTATTTAATAGTCTAATGTAACTTTGAATATTTGAGTTCTTAGAAAAATTGAAACTTCATTATCGAATATTAGATGATATTTCATTTTAATTAATATTTCATTTAATTTTGTCCTAAATATATGAACCGAATTTTGTTTAAATATACAAATGTCAATTTTTAGTTAAAAAAATGGATTCTATTTTGTCTTATATAAATGTATTACTAGTCTTTCACACTTCATATCATTTAATAGTGCCTTCCATAGTTATTTAACTCTTAAGTTTTATGTGATTTATCTTTGCATAATTTCTTTTTATTTTATATCAATTATCTGTGAAAATGCTTAACGTTTTAACCAACTTTATTAAAAAATTTATTATTGCTAATAAAAATGTAAAATGTTAAATACTTATATGTTGCAGAAATATATTTTCTTTATTTTATAAATATTTATAATAATGTGTGAATAATGTATAATTATGAGATTGAATTTTAAATGAAAGCAGCTCCGAGATTCTTATAAAAACATAAGATTACACATATTTTAAAATATACTTTGTTTGTTTATGCATTTAACTAGTTTTTCAGTGAATTTAGTTCCTATTTTATAAAACGAACATGACATTTTTGATAAAGATTGTAAAGATATTCCAATTTTTAAGGAATCCAGATGATCATCTTATATTTGATGTTACATTTGTCACTATTTGTAATATAAAAATAATTTAAAAAGTTTCTATTTAACTTATATTGAATAATAAACTGTTAATTGTCAAAATTAATGTATATTTTATAATATTTTGATAGAAATGAAATTGAATTCATTGTTATATTCTGAAATTTTCTGAAAAGTGAACCTCTAATGTTTTTTGTTGCATGCTGTAAAAATGTCATTCCTGGGTGAATAATTAAATGAAAAAAATAAATAATTTTTTGCTGAATGTCCTCTGTGCAACTCTGTTAATATTCAGTTTGCATAAATAATAATCCTTTATCAAAATATATTAACAAGTACATCAACGTGGTTTCATCTTTGAATATCAGTATGAATTTTAAACATTTCATACATTATAATTGGCCTCAAAATCAAATTATTATTATAACTATTCATGCATTGTTCTATTGCTGTTTTTTATAATTGTAATATTTTTTTATTATTTTTTCTTAATTCACTTGTGATTAAAAATATTTGAATGTTATTTTTAATAAAATTTTGTACTAAATGAAGCAAATTTTATTCATTTCAAAATACACTTATTATTGTGTGACTTGTCTTATTCCATGTTGTTTGTTGCATGTTGTTTTATTCCATGGAAGTTATACATGCTATTACGTCGCTTATACTTGTTGTTGCTCAGTTGTTTAGATTAAATAATACCTTTTTCCCTTGTTTACAATAAGCATGATTACTGTTCAGTCTAGAGTAATGAATTTTGTAAATGAAAATGAATTTTTATATTTATGTAAAAATCTGAATTTATGAAAGCGTGGGTTTGATATTTAAGATATTTTATCATGATTATTAATTGAAATTTTTAGCATAAAAATATTGTGGGGAAAAAAGAAGTTTGATGAAATGCACTGTATGCTAATTCATGTAAAATTGCCTCAAATTTTCATTTTTCTTGTTAGTTATTAGTCATTATTTGAAAATTTCAGCTTACTTATAATGTAAAAGCATTTGAAAATCTTGCAAAGCAATATCAAATGTTTTAAATTTTTTTAAAACTTTTTTATATAAAATAACAAGAGATTATTTTTGAGTTTTTTTTGAATTTTAAGAAAAAAAGGAATGAAGGATAATGAACTTAAAATAGTTAATATGAATTTTTGATATTTCAAATATTTAGGTAATTTTCTTTTTTTAAAATTTTTTTAGATCATTAGTATTTTTTCTTTTAAATAAAAACATAATTTGAGGATCTAAATTTTTGATTATAAATAGCTTAGAAATATTTTTTAATATCATGCATTTTTAAAAGGACATTCAATATGATAGATATTTGAGTTCTATTGCAATGAATTATGTTTCAAAATGTTATCAAACAAAAAAAATTGTATCAGATATATTTTAAACCATATTTTTCAGTTTTTATTACATTCCAATTCTAAAATGCAAGATTTCCTAATTTATTTCTTGCCAAATGATAATTTTTGTGCAAATTTTTACTTTAATATTTTGATGCCTAAAATTATATGTGTATGGTATTTATTTTCTCAAAGTAGTCAGAAAAAGTTTATTGTAGAATTTTCTACAAATAGTGTATTAAGAATATTTAAAAAAATTCATCTTATATCTCTATTTGATTTATTTCTAATAATTAAAAATAAGGATTAATGTAGAAATACTACATTTGAAAAGAAACACAAAAATTAGTAGTTATGTTATTCAATGCGTGAATGTGAGGAGAGATAATTTATGTGCTGAAAAATAATACAGTATTTGATCTCTTTAGTTCATTTCATATAATCTCTCTGCTTCAAATCGTATACTAACTGTTAATGCTAATAGAGCCACTGTTGTTTTATGCGATAAGCATCCATCTAAAATTTAAAACAAATCAAATAATTCTCATAATCACAGTAAAATAATGGTTGATTAGTAAATAAAGAAATTTATATTTTAAAGAATGTTACTTGAATTTTTATCTCTATTTTATAAATACATGCATGCAATATATTTTTTTAGTTTAAAAGCACTTGAACATATATCATTAATGCAATAGATCATGCAACATACATGATTAGAATATAAAAATATGTATAAAATTGAAATATAAAATGACACAAAAGAGTAATTGCATCAAAATAAAGGTAAAAAATGTAAAAACATGGCAGCTTTAAAGCCAATTGTTAATTTTTTTACGTTTAAGCGTAAAAAAATTAAGCGTAAAAAATTAACAATTGGGTGTGGATTTTTTTAAATAATGTTTGCAAATACTTTATTGGACATAAGGTGTCTTGCAGTCTAGTATAATGTGGAAATACAGCTTGCTAGAGGAAGGACTCCAAAATCATTTTGAGAGTGAAGATGAACGTGAGAGTGAAGTCAACGGAGGAACGGAGTTATGACACTTCGTCAAGAAAAGTTAGCTATGGCATCGGCTGTGTGAATTTAAGTCAGTAGGGGGCGTCTTTCGTTTAACCAGAGCACCACGAAGGTGAAAGTACGACTTTGCTCTAAACTCCTCCGGTAGATGGCGCCACCAGAGGATCTACTTCCTTAATTTTCACATTGATCTGGAGTGGGAGGAAATTTTCTCCAGACTAATACACCTATGGTAACTGCTCAACGACTGATCACACGACTTTCTATTCCACTGACTTAACGAGCACATATATCGAGCATGTACTCGGTGGGTCTTTGGCTGCATTGGGAATCGGACCCCGCCCTTCCGGACAGAAGGCCGATGTCCTAACCACAAGGCTACCACGGCCCCACAATATCTTTATAGTAAGAAAGGAATAAATCTTAGAGAATCATAAGAGCGAACTATGAACTTTGAAAACATGTCTTGTAGTGGTAAATAATAACTTAGACTAATTGGCCTTAATTTTCAGTGTTTGAGATATTAAGTTATAATCTCATCTTAAAGAAGGCTTTTACTTGAGGAACTCCTAAATTTCTCAAGAATTTTGAAAAAAAGATTTTTTGTATTTCAATGAATTTGAGGTGCTTGTTTTGTAGAATACTAACCTTAATGTAATGTCTTATGAATTGAGATTTCTATAAAAAAAGCTCTGATGCAAATATTAAATAATATTATAAACGAAATTTTTAATTGAAGCAAGTAATTTTAATTTATGTTAGTATATTTTCAATAAACGAGTGTGCATATTGTGAAATTATAACTTTCGGAAAGAATAAATTGATTTTACTGTAGATGTTCGATTTAAAGAATAATCTTTTAAACACTACATGGTAAGTGGTAATGAAAAAATTTAAATTCTTCTATTTATAAGAATATTTTCGCATTTAATAATGAAAAATTTTCGGCTCTTATTTGTTTTTTGAAAATAAATTTCAAAATACAAAAGTAAAATTTTTAAATGGTTATTCCAATGCAATTTTTAAAATCATAAGTTAAATTTTATTCTAAAATTATAATAAAATACTTATAAAAGAAATTTTTTATATTATGCTTGGTAAATACGTAAACACAGCAAATTTTTTTTATTCATTGTTAGAATTTTTGAAAACTTTTACATCTTGTCTAAAGGGCAAGTTGATATTTGTAAACTAATTCCTTAAAACATACCTGGAAGAACTTTTTCCCTTCGTTTCATTCTTCTTTTATTATCAGGAAGTAAAACATCTAGTACAAGAATTAAAAATGTATATTTAGAATATTATGAAGAGGCGTAATTTAGAAAAGTAAAGCAAATTTCATGAAAGAAAAAGGTAAGTAAAAATTTACAAGAATATTTTAGATTACACGAGTTTTTTGTTAAAAAGTTCTTTATTAATTGTCGAAAGTATTGATATATTTATATTTTTTTCATTCCTATATAATCGAATTGTTTACTAGATGCATTATTTCCAACTTTTTATCATTTGATGAAAATTGTTCTCTAATTTCCACAATATTTTTTCTGTATTGCATTTTGTTATAATCTTCATTTTGTGCATTTGCCGGCTAATGCTTGTCGGTTTTCTTCTTTTTCCTAATTTTTAGAGCAATATATATATATATATATATATATATATATATATATATATATATATATATATATATATATATATATATATATATATATATTTATTATTGTGTTTTTGGATAAGAATATAATTTTTCCCATGTTATTTTTGTCATTTGTATTTCCAAATAACTAATTTCCTACATGATGCCTACATCATGGGAATGTCATATTATTATTAAAGTATAAAAATTATCGATCATATTTCTCATAAAAATATTTTTAAGGAGTTCAAAATATTCGAGTTAATATTTTTATAATGAAGCTTCAAGAAACAACTATATAAAGATATACGAGTAAAACAAAAACAATTTTTTTAATCAAATATCAATACAAGGAAAATAGTTTCAAGAATTTATTTCGTTAGTCTCATAAAAACTGAAATATATATTAAATATTAAGGTTCTTACATTTCCTTTAAAGGATAATATTCATATTCAAAATCCATTATTAATACTTTTTAGAGTAAAAAAATTGAAATTATTTCATGGTATTAAAACTGGTTTAAATAAATGATGCAATTGAATAGCCAGAAACCCATGTTATAACGGGTAACACCAAACTATAAATTAAAATATGGTGTTTAATTAAAATAATATAAATGTAAATAAAAATGAATGTAAATACATATTTTAATGATAATATACTTGATCAATGATGTAAAGAAAATTAACTACAGGGTGTTCCAAAACGACCGCATAAACTCTGCACTGCTAGATTCCTCGTTGGGAGTGCATAAAAACTGCCCAAAGAAATGTTCCTGTACGATCAATAGTTTACGAAAAAAATACGAAAAACAAAGTATGACGTCACTTCCAGTGCAAGAAAAAAGCACTCTTTATTGGACATATTAACAACAGCATTTGCATATCTTTCCAGACGATAATGCTTAAAACGTTTGCCGCGCATATTGCGTCATGCATGCGCGCGCGCCATGGAATCACGTTAAGTCGTCGTTAAACTGGTATTTAAAAGGCTGCATCTTGCAGCTATACTGGTAGTCTTCGTATGGTGGCCAGGTATTCCATTCGTGACTACTACGACATGTACTTGATGTAAGGCCGATGTAATGGAATATTTGGTTCCAGCATGATGGGGCCCCGGCGCATTTCTGTGCTCCTGTACGTGGTTGGTTGGATACGTAAAACCCCGGCCGTTGGATCGGACGTGAGGGTCCGGTTCTACGTACACCAGATCTTACACCGTTGGATTTTTTCCTATGAGACCATCTCAAGGAACTAGTGTATCGAGACGTAGTGCCAACAACAACGAACTTAGTTGCTCGTGCTTATACTTCGATGGACCCGGCAATGCTGCAACTTGTGATGACAGCCATTCCACGGCGTGCTCAAGATTGCCTCAACATTCAAGGCGGACATTTTGAAGATCTGCTTTAAATTGTGCATGTACTGCTGTTGATATGTTGAATAAAGTGTTTTTTCTTGCACCGAAAGTGTCGTCATACTTTGTTTTTCGTATTTTTCTCGTAAACTATGGATTTTAAGTTTTATCTTTTCGTTCAATAAAATAGCATGAATTTAAGAAAATATAATAAACATAGTTTGAATTTTTCCTCTATTCATACATGAAATCACTTCTACACATTATTTATGATTAATAGGTCAAATTAACAACTTTCGTGTGTAGTAATTTTCTGTTGAAAACAGACAACTTAGCTTTTGGTGAAAATTTGCTGTATGGAAAAATGAAAATATTTATATTGATTGTGTTAAAAAGATATTTGCTAACTTTGTTTAAAACCGCATATTACAATTCGAAATAGTCTTTTGAACAGACGAACTTTACAAGAGGTCTTGAACTGTGGAGTAATACGTGTTTCTCAACCGCCGGTCCGCGTACAAGCAACTTTGCTCAAGAAATATTTGCCGGTCCGCGAAATATCAGCCATCTGTCCAAAATCCAAAGTGTCATCAGCCGGCTTACATTAACAATAATTTACTAGTTTAGAAAATTATATGATCGATGTTGAAAACTTTAACAAACTGGAAACTGTGTACCTAATCGGCTTTCATAAATAGCCATGCTGTACACTTAGAACACCAGTTAGTGTGCCCCTGTCTGCCTAGAGTAACG
The DNA here is from genome assembly GCA_037975125.1 of Latrodectus hesperus. NCBI lineage: Eukaryota > Metazoa > Arthropoda > Arachnida > Araneae > Theridiidae > Latrodectus > Latrodectus hesperus. The sequence goes on from CM075860.1 coordinate 58,129,980, forward strand.
CTGATTACTTGAATGCTGAATATCTGTCGTATTAATTTATAAAATTATTTTAATTCTCTAATTATTATTTAAAAATTATTTTTGTTTTCATGTTTTATTTATGCGAAAAAAGTGTGCGAATGGGTTCTATTGTTAGACTTACTGGTCCGCGAGAACTTACCGAAATATTTTACCGGTCTTTGGAGTAAATCCAGTTGAGAAACACTGGAGTAATATGCATATTCCACCTGATATAGCGACCTGTCTTAATAACTCCCATTTCGAGTAATCACTTCCCTGTATTTTACCTCCATATCAATGTATTTATTTAGCTAAATCTCGTTTATATTTAAGTAAATTTTACTGGGATTATACAGCCCCTTCTCTGTATGCTTCCAATTAGTACATGTTTTGTCTTTACAATAAAAGGTCAGGAAGACGTAACCCATTAGCTCTATGGTACAAACTGGGGTCTGTCTGTCAGTACAGATGAGCGAATAAAGTGTGAAACGCCTTAAAATTACTTTAGTTTCGAAGTTGTTAAATATTGAAGTTATAAGACTTTTCCTCCGCGTATCAGTGCATGTCTGATTGACGGTGTTTTGGAAAACGTGGAAGTACGTTTATTGTAATGGGCGAAAATGATATATTTTTAAAAGTTGAAAAAGCTAAATATCTTAATTTTAAATAAAAGTATTACTTTCTGAATATAGAAAAAAGGGGAGGAATCTGTGATGCCGTGCATATTTTCCCTCTACCTTTTGCTACTGAGAACAGATTAAAAGATAGGATAAAATAAAACCTTCGTTCTTTAAACGAGTCAAGTTCCAGAATAGAGTTTCCCTCGACGTTTAATAACTTTTACAGCGTGCTCAATGAGCGATAATTGGTTTTAATATTTTAGTACAGTGAGCACTTACTTTCTAAATTAATTATAAATATTTTATTTAACATTTTTTTCTAGAAAAATAGCTCATGTTTTAAGATAGCAAAAGATTAATATCCTGAGATAAGTTTCATTCCATTCAGTGCAGTGAATTCTACCCGAGATAGAAATACGGCGGAAAAACAGAATAGAAATTTTATTTACAAAGACCGGGACGTTAAATATTGATAAAATTAACAACTCAGAATAAGTTAAATATAACAAGTGTTAGGCTATATTGGCAGATATTAATATGCCAATTTACTGCCAAAATAGCCACTTAAAAGTTGCAATTAACGAAAGTATACTAAATATTACTAAATGAAATTATCCAATAAAGTTGTTTAAAATATTTGTAAGCATTCCATATAGATTATTGACGTTTCTGAATAATTTAAGCAACTTTATTAAGCATGTATTAAGAAGTAAATATCTTAACTCCCCATTTTTAAATAATGTTTGATTACTTAGTTAAAATGAATGAATTATATGCATTTATTTTAATTGCTTCTAAGGTTTATTTCTTGAAAGAGAAATGGAATCTTAGAATGTCCTCAACTTTGTTGACATATTGTGTACTATCGATATTTAGATTGAAATAAATATATTTAAATATTATATTATGACTTAATTGATTAATTCATATCCTTATGAATGAGTCAGTAATTTTCTGTTCTAAGTTAAAAAAGAATAAGCTTTGGTAAATTTTAATAAAACAATAGATTTAAAATCCTACTAATGTTGATTCCTTACCTGCACATTGCCATTTTAGCCGGTGAGCAAAGCATCCTGATGGTAACTGCCATTCTAGGATCTTATCCAGCCACTCCGGTTTATAAAAATCTTCAAATCCCCACATTCCACATAAACCGACTGAAAAGAAGAGTTTAAACAATTCAACAGAATCTATTTGAATTTTTAAACAAATTTTAAATTTTTCAAGAATTTACATAAATCAGGCCCATTTAAAAAATTCTGAATATTCCATCATTTTTTTGACAATCAAAATATTCATATACTTCTTATAAAAATATATTTTTATATGAAAATCATATTTTTATACACATATGCCTTAACATTAATTGTGTAATAGTACATTATAAATTTTTAAAAAAAGTTAAAATTAGGAAATTAAGGCTTTGTGTTTTTCAACTTTAATATATTGAATTATTAATATTTATTGATGCAGTTTTCATGCATAAGCTGCTATTTAATTTTTTCTCCCATTTATTTCTTTAGATATTTGATCTGAAAAATTAAATTACAATTTGTTTATTTCTATTATTTAATGTTCATTTTGCAGAACTCTATACATTTGTAGAAATTTAGCTATTTTACTTGTTTTCAAGTTGAATTTGTGTTAAACATTATGCTTTTAAGTTTAATTAGATTATCAGAGTGATGGAAAATACTTCTGATACAAAAAGGTATAGGTTAAGATTGGATATAAGTACCAACCTTACGTCATTAATTAATAAAATTCAGATTTAACTTTATACATATATATAATATTATCGTTTAAGAAGCTGTTTGTTTAGTTGTATTATGTAAGTTATATGAAAAATTTTCATGTCATAAAAGTATGAAATTTTAAAATTATCAGCAGAAAATAGAACAACTAAATCAGTATTTAAATCTTACTTTGCTTTGAATTGTAATTTGAAAATAATCGTTCAGAAATTAAAAAGACTTTGCATCAAATGTTAATAATCCTTATCAATATGACACGAAATCATTAATAACTGTTAAAGAAAGAAAATAGACCAGAGCATACATTTAAAATTTAAATGAACGGAAGATATTAAACTAAGTGAAGGATTTTTGAATATTAATGTAAAATATTACAATGTGGCATAATGTGGCAAATAATATGACTAGCATTCATATTAGTTTTAATAATCCTTAATCTAAAATTGTCACTGAATGTAACATTCTTTTAATCTAAAAATGTCACTGAATGTAGTATTCTTTTAATTTAAAAATGTCACTGAATATAGCATTCTTTTAATCTAACAATATCACTGAATGTAACACAATGAGGCAAATAATACTACGAGCATTCTTATTAAATTCCTTAAAAACAAACTTTAATTTTTAGACATGCTTTTCATTTCTTATTTTTATTTTAACATAGATTCCACAAAATAAATCGTTATTAAGTACAAATATGTCAAGTGTTAAAATAAAAAGATAAAATTTATTACATTCTTTTTAAAAGAAATTAAATGATTTATCGTTTAATTGATCAATTAATCATTTAATTATTTAATAATCATTTAATCAATTAAGTGATTAAGTGATTTTTATAAATTTAAAGCATTGGTTAATGGTATCTGGGACATTTAATTGAATTGAGAACTTAATTTAAGCGGCACATGATTGTTGGATACTTTTGTTCGTTAAATTAATATTTAAATTGATTATATTTTTCAAGTTAATTCGAAACTAGGATAATTAAAATGTACTTTGCTCCATGAAGAGATCTTGATGATTTAGTGGGAAGTGTGCATCAGCAATCCTAATGGCGTCTCTCATAACATTAGAGCATAAGGATACTTGTAATAACGGGGAAGCTTCTCTGATGCAATCCCTCTGAAAAAATAAAATAAAATGAAACCAGTTGATAATATTCGATTATTACATTTCGGATTCTTTTTTTAACATTGAGAAATTTTCTATAATGTACTGTTGGTTATTTGAAGGAAGATAATGAGATAAAGTTCAAGTCATAATTTAAAAACTGCTGTGTTACATGCAGAAATCATTACCATACTAGTTTACATAGCAGATAATTATTAGTTAAATTAGTCAATGTTACCTTTAAAATGAGTACGTCATAGTCAGAAACACAGCGATATTATTGAGAAAATAACACGTAATAGGATTTAATAAAAAAAAAAGAACCTAAAATATTAAAATTGTGAACAAATTTATTTATTTTGTTTTTGTTAAACTTTTAACAACACGTAATAGCATTTAATAAAAAAATGAACCTAAAATATTAAAATTGTAAAGAAATTTATTCATTTTTTGTTTTTATTAAACTTTTCATCAACTGTACATTTTTCTCAAAATTGTTTTTAATGATAATATAGATAATAAAGCTTAGGCTCTTTAGGATCAATTGAATTATTATAAATTCTTTAGTTGGTTGGTTGGGTTTTATGGCGCAAGGTCCAAAAACAGACAAGCTGCGCCGTATAAATTTTTTAATTTTCATATTTCATTTGATATATTACAGTGTTAAATACTTCAAAAATTAAAAAAAGTAATAAAAAGAGTAATATCTGAAAAATAAATGATGTCATTTTTATGCCTATACCTATCTATTTAAAACGGAACAGTTTAAAAAAGACGGATTGTATAAATAAAATGGAATGCTTAAACATGTATTTCTAATTTGATCTACTGGTAAAAACATTAGCTGTCTAAAATATGCTACCAATAGCATTTTTTTATATTATCTGATATATATTCTATTGCAGTTGAATGAAAAAAGAATGAAAAACAAAATTTATGTTATTTATTCAAGTGAAAATATTTCATTTTTAGTAAAAATTCAAGATACGAGTGTGAGAAAATGTAAGGAGATTTCAAACAGCTAAAATATTTTTCAGATCTCTTGTTCATATATTCCAAATGATTAAAATTTGTATATATATATATATATATATATATATATATATATATATATATATATATATATATATATATATATATATATATATATATATATATATATATATATATATATATATATATAATATTTTGTAAAAAAATATTTTTTTTAATTTGTTGATGTATTTTAAACACTAAGATATAGTTTTTAGGTGTTTATTTCAAAAAAATATGTAATTAAAATCCAAGAGTTTACATTTCGTTATTGATATTAGAATTTACAAGGAAATATAAAACTTAATCTAAGTTAATTGGGTAAAGAACATAAAAGTTAATTTAAGTTAATTGCGTAAAAAATAAATTAAAAAAGTTGAATAAATATTTGCTTTGATTTCATTAAAAAATAAAATGAAAATGAAAGTTTAAGCAGTTACCATTTCCAACAATTGCCAATATAAGACTTGATGAGTTAAAACGTAATCTCTCTGCTTGGGTCGCATACTCCATTGGACACACTTTTCTGTCATTCTGCAAGAGTCATCAGCTTTACCCCTGGAACAAAAATTAATTTTTTAAGTTCAGAATTGTTTGTTTATAAAAACGAATTTTAAATTCAATTTATTCTACGAACGATTCCTTAAATATGAGTGAAAATGCGGTTATTTGCTATAAAGTAAAGGTAAGAAATTCCACATTATCTCTTCAATTGAAGTAGTTAATATTTTCAAATAAATTTAAAATAGTTTTATTTGAGATAAATGAGTATTTTTAGAATACATAAATGATTTAGTTTAATAATGAGCTTCCAACGTTAATACGTATAGCTTTTGAAAGAAATTTTAATTTGATAAAATAAAAGTTATATCATTCGATTTAACGACAATAATAGTATTATTAAAAAACTAAATAAAAATTAAAAGAAAATTTCTTTATTTTACATGTCAACCTTTTATAAGAATTACAATAAACTTTCATTTATTTTTATCAATATACAATCATATTTATCAAGATATTATAGCAACAATATATATTGTTGCTAAAAAATTAAATTAATTCTTTTGCAATAATATATATTGAGGAATCTGAGAAATCAAAAGAACAACATAATGTTTAATAGGTCACCCAAAGTTTCAAAATATATTCTGAAGTAAGGCAACATAGAAAGAATTTAAGGAGATAGAAATATGAACATTTTATTTTTTACAGAATGTTGCAAAATCTATGTGTATTGTGTCTTACTTTCAAAATTAAAGACATGGATGGATACAGCAAAACTTCCAACTCATTTTTCTCGAAGAATAATGAAATGGTTGAACGGCTTTGAATTGGAACACTTTCCTGTTAATATCAGTCAGAATCTAAGATATCATCATATATTATAGACATCACACTTCAAGAGAAATCAGCTAGCTTTATTTGTTGTAGTACCAACTTTCCAATGTAAAATCTATTTAAAAACAAACTATATCTCGATGAATTCAATATATTTTATTCGCCAGCTTGCTTACACATATTCCATCCTTAACAACTTATCTTACCATGGCTGACTAAATCAATGGCTTCATAGAATTTCATTCATTTGTTCACCATAGTTATAATCATGGTTTAGCATGCCGTTAGAACAATGACATACTTATCAGCATGAAAATTCAAAGTGAGCTTTAAAATTTTATGTTTTGCTTTTGTTAAGGGAATCACAGTCGACCCTCATTTCTTAAAGTTGCCTGTCTGTTTCATTTCACATGCTAGATGATTAAGTTTGTTAAGAATGAAGTTTGAATTCCCATCACATTCAAGGGAGTGTTGCACTCATATTTTCGATAAATATTTTTTTGCTATTTAATAACCAAGTTCATAAAATGTTTTCATGGAAGGAAGTTGTAAGACTGGAAATGACTTTCGTTTGCTGATGTGAATGTTTATTGTACTTGAAAGATACTTGCTTTGATTTTTTTTAGTTTTCTTTTTTATATATTTTTACCGGAATAAACAAATGAAATTTCAAAGAAGTTTTGAAATAGATTAAAACTGGTATCTTTTATAGTGTTATAGGAGGAAAAATGAGAATTAACTACATGCATTTATGTGAGTATTCAGTACAGACCACTGATTTCAGTGCAACTTTCTTAATCTGCACTGAGCACTCAGTGCAGGTTAAGAGAGGTCTTCTCGTAAACTACTACTCGCAGGTATTAGTGAGTTCTATACAAGACTTGCTGAAGATCCGTCGTGTTCACTGATGGCAGCTAGTGCTCAAAAAACAGCCCGTATACCTAATGATCTCCCAATGAAATGATATATCCCAGTATGGAAGGTTAAGTCTTGGGATCTGCTTCTAATTTACAAGGACTTAGACACGGTCGGTGTTACGATGGCACATTCACTCGGTGATGCCATCATTTTTGTTCATAGTATCAAAAGACCTGAATTAATGACTTTATTACCATTTGCACTGGCATAACAAATAAATAAACGTGCCTTTATTTGTAAATTATCCAAAAAACTATCAACTTTCATTTAATTTTTGTTTTGTAATCTTAAAAAATATATATATATAAAGGAACACAAAACAAAGAATGATCTTTCATTGACAAGTTTTAATAAATAAATTGTTAAAAGGTTTCACAGAATGAATGATTATTGTGAATATTTGGTAAATACTTGTGTAAAATTTTATATTTTTTAATTTAGGACTTGGCTAAAATTGAGAAAAGTAATTCTTAAAATTATATATTTTCACTGTCATCGATTTGTCATTCTTACGACGTGAGATGACGTCAAATTTTGTCCAAATGTATTCAAAATAAAAAAAATTATTAAATTTATATATAAAAAAGCGTCAGTAGTTCACGAAAAAGAAAGAAATTCTAGAAGAATAATTTGGGTATGTAGAAATCATGTCTATTTTATTTTATAAAAATTGAATTTTCCTTGCTATCTTCTTTGAATTTTTCTTCACTATACTCTATAGTTTGTGCTTGACGTGACGAATACTAATATCATTTCTATCATTAAGTGTAAAAGTTCCGTCATATAAAAGTGTTCCGAACATATTATTATGTGTTTATTTTAGTTTAAGTATAAATATTGAATGCATATTCACATAAAGTTTACCAACAATATTTAAAATAATAAGAAAAAGTTAAACCGAAGGGAAAGAAATAATTTTGAGTTGCAAATATTAAAATTAAGTGTAAATTTAATAATAAGTTTGATTGTGTTCATACAAACCACATGATTTAAAACTAAACTTTAAATAATGGAATACAACTGCCTCATTATAATAAAATCATATAAGTCAATAACATCAAAGAAGTTCTTTTACCATGTTCCCACAACTTCTCCTAAACATACATCCGACGATGTCTCATTGAAAATGGATTGAAAACATGACATAGGTGACGTCATAGCATCTGAATTTGTTCTTTTACTTGGATGCCAAAGTAATCGCTTACTTCTTTCCATAATACGTCCAATACCTGGAGGACAATAAGCAATATATATACTTATATCAACTATCGAAAACAAAACATTAAGCCAATTTCTATTCTTTGAAAATCAGTATCATTGTATAGCTATTACTTTTTATATAAACATGAACTTTTATTTAATAAAAAGAAGGTACAATGAATTTATGTAAAAATAGCCCCAAAATATAATCGTTTCAATTGCTGTTTTCTAATTTTATTATAAATGGAATGGATACATAAACAGACAACATCAAAAGAGTATTTGAGTTTCTTGGAAGGATGTGGTATTTGTGAGAGGAATTTATTGAAGTCCATATCCTAACAGCATATTATCGAATTATGGACAGATTGAATTAGGAGTGGACATTATCCTAGTGTCTGTTAAAGTCAAATAAAATATTGAATCTCACATTCAAAGGCGATATCTGCATGATTAGCCATTCTTCATCTGAAATTTAACACTCAGATTGCAAAATTAGCACAAATGAAAAATAGCTCAAAACTACATAAGTGGACTATTGACAGAAATTCATAGCAATCTGATTGTAGAAAGGGATATACGAAAATAATTGTTTCTAAAATAAAAATAAATAGATTGGTACAGAAACTTGTGTAAAATGGTGTTAAGAAAATTTAACTATTGGAGTTTTAATAGATGATGTAACTTCATATCCATTGACAGAAAGTTTCGTCTGTGCTGTAAGATATTCTCAAAAGTTGTAAGATACTGGAAACACTTTGATAAAATAACTTCAAAACTTGAATTAATTTTAGGATTTTAGGAAGGCTATATTAGGGAGGGATAAAATCCTCAAAAGTAATTATGATACTTTGAATTCAATCCCATATCTAACATTTTACCTGAATGCCTCTTTCCTATAGATGATTTATACACCTGATGTAAATTTTGTATATCTTTGTGTCACACGTTCACATTCCCATACTGAAATTCATTTAAGACTATACGATTCAAATAAATACATAACTCCCCTAGTCTTAGACCTATTAAAAACAAAGAACATTTAATAAAAGATCCTTCATACTGAATGAGTATTTTATAATAAATAGTTTTGTTAATGAATTTCTAGAATTATACGTTTAGCACTGTTCTGTAGTTTTTTGTTGTTATTGTTGTTGTTACTAATGACACTTGGACAAGCCAAGTTCGCTATGCCATTGGCTATGCGAATTTAAGTCAATTGGGAGCGTCTTTCGTTTTAATCAGAGCACCATGAAGGTGAAAGTTACTTTGCTCTACACACATGCCATAGGTACCCGTTTATAGGGTAGGCAACCATTCACACAAGGAAAGGACAAAGAGAGGATAGATAGAGAGAGAAAGTACATTCATGCCCAAACCGGGATTCAAACCTAGGACCTCCTTATCCGCAATCAGACACGTTGACATCTAGACAGGTTGGGCGGTGTAGTTTTTTTTTTTTAAATAATATATACCAAAAAAAATTCCAAAAATATAAGAACTTAAAAACATAAAAAAAATATGTCCAAGAACTAAAGAACATACACGATTAAAACAATAAAATTTGACAATATTTAAAAAAACAATGTTCTGAATATAGATAGGATAAGTTTTTGTAGTAATAGATCTGTTTCTTATATGTTAATGTACATTTTTTATAGGTTGACTCTTAATTAATATTTTTATTTCTAAGCATTACGCGGACTTTTTAAAATGCAGGATAATGAGAAAAATATGTAAGTAATTTAATTTTGTGACAATTAATTTCAGATTTAAAAACGTTTAACGTTCGTAAAAGAATTATTTCTTGTTAGGTAATTTTGTATAAATAATTGGAAAAAACAGATGCATCCGTTTACGAGAAGTTATCTATTTACTTATCTAAATACATAAATTATTTTCAAGAAAGTACATAAATTTCTATATTATATCGTTCATATTAGGAAACAAGTATACAATACGATCAGAATTAATTTTCTAATGTTAAATAAAAAATTTGTATGTTTCTTTAATCATGAAGTTAACTAATAACACGGTAGGCTTTTTAATGGAATTTTGTTAATGCTTTTATCTTAAGATATTACTTGAATATATATTAATTTTTTCACAGAATACATTCAATTATTTCATAAATTATTTCAAATAATTTGTTTAATTATGTTTGATATTCATACTGTAATCTTCAAATATAGTGTAAGAGTAAATTATTCTAAATTCGTATAACATGCTGCATATCAATAAAATTCAAAGCTAAATGGATTTTCACATTTAAGAGAAATATAACGTACTTGCGCTATAAGCTTTCTCATTTTCTTTCACTAGTTTTTCTCCTTCATTTGCTATAGCTGCTGCTTTATCCTGCAAGTCTTTCAAAACACTTTGAAAGCCTTGGAACACACCGGGCTCAAACTGTAAATATGCTTGAAGTTGCTCTAAAAGATTGAAAAGTAAATTTTATCATTTATCTTTTATTAAAGACAAAAATTTGATTTATTCTTATAACTTAATAGTTATTTTTTTACTTTAAAAAATAGGTATAAGAAGTAAATAGTAATAGGCAATAGATTTAAATTAGTAAGAACAATTGTTAACTGAATTTGAAAATTGTTACTCTTGATAATTTTTTGGCTGTTTAAAATCATTGTTGAAGTGATTGCATGCTCTTAATATTTTATACTTCTTAACTTTTGATTAAATTTACCAAGTATTATGCTCATTTTATATGATAAAGTTTGTTTTTAATCGTCTCTATAATTTTAATTAGGAAATAAAGAATTATATTTTAAATTAATAAAAAATGTAGTATATAGATTAGTTTTAGACAAAATGTTTTAAATAAATTTTCATTAATATGATAAATCAAATGTTATTTTGAAAAATCTTAATTAATCACCTGACAATGTTTTTATTTTTAAGCAAAGAAAACTTTTTGAGCTTTTTGATCTTTTGATGGTTTTTCTAGGGAAAATATTCTTTATTTATGGTATTTTTTGCTTACCAAAGATTTTTTCTTCAATTCATTGCAAAATTCTGTCAAGGATTAAATATTTAGAACATTCGAAATATATCCATAGCGTTTGATACAAAATTACAGAAATTTTTGGCAGTGGAATTAATTTTCACTTTTTGAATAAGGAATTAGAGTTAAATCTTGTTAAAATATTCAACAATTTTTTTTATGAAAGACAGCAAATATTATTTAAACATTTCGCTTTATTTAAATATATTTATATCATGCTCTTTCCGTAAAAAAAGAATTTTTTCACACTATACTTATTAAAACATACAAGTAAATCAAATACTTTTCCAATGGTAGTTTCGAACCTTATAAGTGCTTCTGATTAATGTCAAGTTTCAATTCTAATTTGCATAATATTGAGGCTCAAGTAATGTAGAGACAGACTGGCTTTTAATTTAAGTTTCATTATTCAAAAATGTAGAGAAACAATTTCTTTATATATTCATAAAGTTTAATTTTTATGGAGGATTTTTGCTTTTCAATCTTTGTTGATACATTATTTTACTATCATATCTTTTCTTTAGCATAATATTTAAATTGTTTGGAACACTCCTCAAAGTTTTTCGTAGATAAGAAAATTTAAAAAATTGATATAGCTATTATTTTAATTCTGCTTAATATTTTGAAGACCATGTTTTTATCTAAATATGTGGCTTTTATCTAAATATGTGACTTTTATCTAAATATGTGGCTTTTATCTAAATATGTGTTTTTATCTAAATATGTTTCATAATCGTGGCTAACACAGTCTTATATCATATTTTACTTTTTAAAATTAGATTTTAAGTGGATTTTAAGTATAAAATCTTTTAAAATAATCAAGTGGGTTATATATTTATGCACAGAAGTTTTTAATAAATGATGAAAATGTGCAACTAGCTTTGATATTTAATTATCTTATAAATTGAAAATCTCTGTAAATTTTTTTAAATTTTTCCATTGCATTTACAATTTTAAATTCTGTGCTTTAATTTATATATGTATGTGCATATAATTCTTTATCATTTTAAAATAATTTACTGGAATAAGATTGTAAAGTAGAAAAATATCGATCACTTATCTTATAAATATAGCATTTTCGTATTATAAATGACACTATTAATCCATGTTTGCAAGGAAAATGTAATTAATTTATTAACCAGAGTAAGAAGAAGAATACTTATCAATAAATTGTTTACTGAAATGTTATTTATTGCTACATAACTTTCCCTTAAGTAACTTTAATGTGGATCGTTGGTTGGAAAGCTTATTGAATGTAATTTATTTAGCTTTACATTTTTCTCCATAATTTACTCCACAATTTAACATAGCATACATTTTATTGTATAGTTTATTACACGTATAATTTATGTAATATCAAAAGTAGGAGAAATTGTACTCAAGAGCAGAGAAAGATGGAGATGTACAGAATATATACGCTCATATAAATCTTTATTAATTCTTTTAAAAGTTTAATTAGTATCGATAATTTTAAATACACTGAAATAATTTCATATTTAACTCCTTTAATGATATACATAGAATGAGATGATTGTAACTAACTATTCACATTTTCTTTAATTATATGAAATAAATTTTTCGAAAATAATGCTTACCAAATGTTTGCAAAATTATTTATCATTGAAAATGTTTTCTCTTTTAGTTTATTTTATAATCTAAATTCAATGTATATAAATGGGTATAAACATATCTGTATTATATACAGATATTTCATATGTATGTATTCCTGATATATGTGTGAGTTTTAATTTTTTATAAACTTATTTATTCTACATTTTAATAAATTTCTTTAGATATTAAAATTAATAAACTTGCAAATTAAATAAATTAACATTTAGAATTAATAAATTACGTAAATTTATGTTTTATTCTTTATAATATTTCTATTGTCCAGAATTTCAAATAAATGTTTTAATTAATAATAATATATAGGCTGCAAGTTTATTATTATTAATTAAAACATTTTACTTGAAAATTTTTATATTAGTTTTTGTTACTTTTTTAAGCTATATATGATTTTATATAATATGTGTGTGTCTGTGTGTGTATATAATTTATACATAAATATAATATATACATTTTTCTATTTATAGTTTTAATAAAGTTATAAAATAGATTTTAAACGCGTTACAATTTAACAAAAATTTTACCCTTCATTCCAAAGTCTGTTTCCCAAACTTTTTAATATTTAATCAAATTATTTATTAAATTATTTTTCCTTTAACTATATAAATCCACATTTTGTGTATACGTATATATATACATACATACATACATACATACATACATACATACATACATACATATATATATATATATATATATATATATATATATATATATATATATATATATATATATATATATATATCCAGTTAGGAAGCCTACGATTAAACGTATCTTCTGCCTAGAGCATCTTAGAATTTCAGAGGCAATCCTCGCTGATGATCCACAGATGATTCTGGTCAGAGAGTCAGTCATGCTAGCGATAGCTTCCTGACTTTCACCAGAAGAATATGGTTTGGAGGTCACTTCTACCTCCTGTGAAGGATTCATTGCTGCCCCTTCATTAGATTGCCTTTGAGTTCCCTTGTCTTTTTCAGCAAGGTCTACTTCAGAGGCTTCACCTGCAAATGCAGATAGGTTTGTTATTTCTTGTGTCTTTTCAACCACAAGATAACAATTAATAAGCTCAGGTAATATAACAGTCCACCCAGCATTGCCTGAGTTACTGGGCAAGTCAAAAAAGCTCTAGAAGTTCACCAGGCAACTAGAGGCTCCGTTAAGACACCATTACCGCGGTGCCAAATAGTTCTAGGCGCGGGTCGCATAACACCAGGGTTTACGGGATCTGGTTCGCGACCTCTGATTCTATATTCAAGGCTATCCTGTCATTCCTACAGGACGTTCGGCGATCCACCACCTGCCGACGCACCTGGTAGCTGCTCAGGCCCCAGGTATTTATCTTTAAAGTTTATTTTCTGGGATTTCTTAACAGATTTTTATAGTGACAAGTGATTTGTTAAAAATGACAAATGAAGATCATTTGGTTAACAGTAACCTTATGGACAGACATCGTTCTTCAAAGTGAAAGGTCCCAGGTTTGATCCTAGCCATTGTTGAACAGTGGGAATGGATATTGCTTTTTCTTTCCACTGCTTGCACATCTGCCAGGAAGGGTGCTGGGAGTTTTCCTAGTTTCCTCCTTTGTGACACGTGAAAATAGCCCATTATTTATGAGAGCTCGCGTTGGAAGACAATTATGCAGTAGGCATTAAAATGCCTGTCCCAAGTCGTTAGACACTTCCCAACGCATGGTCAAATGTTTATCCTAGAGATTCAACGTGATCTAGTAGTAGAATAATGTTCGATGCAGTTAAACATTTCTGGTCTTCTCCTAGCTTGGAATAGAATGTTGCTCTGAACAATGGGATTTAATCAAGCGTTACTATATACACTGGGATTGTTTGTTAGGAATTTTCAGGGTTTTATCCATTGGGATTTAGGAATTCAGATTAAAGTGTCTATGACCGGATCTGTCACAAGCTAAATGCACTAAGTGGTGATTTTTGTATCAATCAGTATTTTTTCTATTCAATCAGTATTAAGTTATGGTGCATTCTTTTAGAGAAATTATTCTATAAATGCTAACATATACCGACTCACATGGCCATATTATAAAACGCAGCCTACTAATTTTCCATATATGTCAAACCACCTTCGCTTTCATAACAGGAATTTAAAATTTAACAATTATGTACTGTTAAACTTTTGTTAAATTAATGAATAAATTCATTGTTTTTACGCTTGCTATTACGTTTTGATGTTGCCATACTAAGATATCATTCCTATTAAACAAGTATGAATACTGCTAGGAGATTCAGTTACTGAAACATTGATGTTTGGAGTTTGAGTCGAAAGATGATCTCATTGCTTAAATATCGATAAAAGCAACATGATGGCTATTTATGTTTAGCAGTACGAAGTGGTGGAAAATGGAAAATTCAGGAATATAATCTCAATAACTGAACACCGTTATCAGACTATCGTAGCAAAACGTAGATTTTAAATAGAATAACTCTGATTTAAATTTAAAAATTAAGGCAAAATTGTGTGAATCTAAAACAGTGTGAATAACATTATATTTGTATCGAAGCTGATTGATTCTTTTTATTTAAATAATTCTATAAAATGAATTTATTTTAAATGGTTTTATATTTTTGTTCTAACCAACGAATTTTTAAATTGATCGAATTACGTAAAATTAAGAATTTAAAGCACTTCCCGATTGAAATTGAAATAACAAGACTTCATTTCATATATGGAATTATTATTTTTTTTATTTGAAATGTGTTCGAACTAAGTAACACAAAATGTCTTAGGTAACGGATAACTTCCTTGATGTGGTCAGCAGTTTAAATCCCTTTAAGTCTTTTCTAAGTGAGTTTCTGATTGGTGTAGGGATTTCGGGAGCTCCAGAAGGATTAGTTTCATTCGGATCATCTTGGAAACGCAGCGCCTGCAATGTAACTAGGAAAATGAAGGACTTTTATTGGTTGGTGGTAACAAGGGTTTCTTTCAAGATAAGATTTGAGTTGACGATCAGCGGCTTAAGAAAGAAGGGATCACTTATACTTCTAGTCTTGAAACTTTTTTCTTGTCAAACAACAATCAATATTTTTATTCTTAGTTTCCTTAGGGAAATATGGAGATAAAATGGTCTGAGCAAATATTAAAAAAAAATTCTTTTTCAATAAATCTCTCTAAGAAAATTAAAATTTGATAAAAAAAATGACTCAAGCAGGGAATACATTTTCGTTGTACATAATAAAATAATTTAAAATTACGCAAAGTTGTTTATAGCAAAATAATTTTATACGATCGCTTCTATTTAGCTTATTTCGAAATTTTCTTCCATTAGAACGGAACCTTTATTTTAATCAGACTAAAATTCCTTCTGTCCTGTGTCCATTTAAACTCATTTCTGTTTTCCGATCGTAAATATTGTAATGTGGCAAAATACGTTAAAAATTGACTTGAGATTTTGATACAAAATGAACAGAATGTGAAATTTTTCAATGAGTAATGCTTAGAGTTATTCATTTCAGTCATATACACTGCTGGACAATTGCTAAGGACGGATCACAAATTGCAATGTAGCATTACATTAAGCGAGACATGAGGCCTAGTAGGATAAAATAGAGTTGCACACTGTTCAGAATTAGAATAAAGAATATTTATTGTTCTGGAAAGAGTACAAAAGCTGTGAAACACCTGAAAGAAAAAAAATGTTCATTTGATCCTGCATACGGAAACATGGAGCAATGCATCAAAAAATCAGCAGGCACCTTGAAGAAAGGCATCAGTAAGGGATATGTCCACCGTGGAGAGTGATGCAGCATTCCACACGTCGTATCATACTTTGCACAACATTATCCAGCAGCTGTAGAGGCAATTTATCCCATTCTTCTGGGAGTGCACGGATGAGGGTGTTCTTATTCGTCGGAGGATAGTTCCGACCAGCAACTTCCCTCCCCAAAGCATCCCACACATTTTCAATGGGGTTTAGATCTGGAGAACGTGATGGCCATACGAGGCATTGAATACCCTCGCTGTCTAGACAAACCTGAACAACGAGTGTTCGATGACATGGTGCGTTGTCGTCCATAAAAACAAATTTATCACCGATAGCACCACAGAAAAGACGATCATGAGGAGAGGAAGTAGAACTTCATTAATGTATCGTTGGCCCATCATAGTCCCATTCGCAACCACATGTAGGAGTGTGCGGTAATCGATCATGATGCCGGCCCACTCCATGACACTGCATGTCGGATATCGGTGCCTTTCCTGGATATTTTCTGGACGATAAGCAGTACAACTCTCGCGCCAGATCAATTGGCGTCTACAATACGATGACAGATTGAACCAACTCTCATCTGAGAATAGTACGCATGCCCAGTCCTGTTCAGTCCAATTGCGATGCTCACGACACCACTGCAAACGGGCAGTACGGTGCTGTCTGGTCAATGGGACACACACAACAGGTCTGCGGGCGTATAGTCCTCCTCCCCTCAAACATCTGGCAACAGTTTTTCGGGAGATCTGCTTTCCTGAGGCAGCAAGAAACTGATTTGCCACCTGCTGAGCTGTGGTGCGCCTGTTCTTTTTTGCTGATAGGACGATATATCTGTCTTCTGCAGGCGTCGTACGTCTAACACGACCTCCCCAGTGCCGCCTATTACACATTCTAGTAGTTTTAAATGACTTCCACAGCCGTGAAACAACGCTGTGAGGGATGTCGAACTCCCTGGCAACATCTGTTATTTTTCGCCCTTCTTCGATCTTTCCAATAATTCGGCCACGCATAAAATCATCTAAGTGATGTCGGGAAGACATGCCAAAAATTTCAAATTCGTCTATTATATCTTTCCTGTAAAACTTTGACTTGAAACAACAACTGTCCACACGCGTCAAAACCTTTAAAGCTCTTATGAACGCTATCACGTGATGAACAGACGTGGAAAAAAATTTGCATACTTGTTCTTACTATATCCCGCACTTATTCTAATTTTCCACATTTTGCTTCCTTTCATTTTGTGGTTGCTATGGATGATAGTGTTATCCGTCCTTAGCAATTGTCCAGCATTGTATAATGTTGCTCAGGTTCACGAATCTTCCAATTTAAAGCTGTTTCTAGATGGATGGTAGTTTTGTGTTTTATCATTGCATTGTTTTTCTTATCGATTGCAGTCATTTAATACACTCAATCACTTCTTAATTCTTAAATACGTCAAAGTGGAAAAATCGGATACTCAGCTAACATCTTCTTCGCTAAATTTTCACAGCACTTCAATATAGGGTTGGTAATTTTAAAGAAGAAAGAGTTCAGTTCATCATTTGAGAAGTAAAAAAAAATATTTTGGTTTGTTATTTTTGAGTAAAGATATTTTGCTTGTGGGGCAAGAAATATATAGGATGGATATATGTTCGGCTTTATATAACTACAACTCTCATTTCTTGTTAAATTTACCCACAAATAATTTAAAAATTATAAAAAGTATAACTGCTTATAGATAAAACTGTTTCTATATAAGACTTTGCAAATAAATGGGAAGACGCATTTTGAAGTATTAATTTAATTGTCCTATCGAAAATAAAAATAAAACAATCTAACTTTTTTATTTAAAATCCTCTCCACAGAAAAGCAGGTATTTATAAGTATATATCCCGCTACTTTTATCAACATAATTATCAAAAATTACCCTACAATCGCATTTAAAATTGTTAATTGTATTATATAATAAAGAAAAATTAACCTCAATAAAGTTTTATCTTACTTTTGATGTAAAAAAATATTTCGACAAAATGCTTCTTTCCCCGAAAATAAAGGACTCAAAAGAATAAATACTATTATCGTAATGCATTTTGAAATATGAACGAATAAAATTTTTTAATATAGAATATTTTATTTCTTCTAAATATGTATCATATATTGGATGTTTATTAACACTCTTTCCAAATTAAATTCTTAAGAACTGCGTTATTACGGAGAACAATAAATTCACCTAATTTTCTAAGTTTTCAGTTGAGTTCTTTATTTAGTCGTGAGGAGCAATTCGATCGGAACATACAATTTAAATTAGATTTCGTTACCTTTACAGTCACCCAAAATAGCTCGAAATAGGCTGGCTGTACGAGCAAAAGAAAGCCATTTAGTGAACAATTCAACTCAAAGAGTTAGTGAAGATTTTATGATTTTAAGTAAAAAATAAGTTAATCGTGTACTCAAAACAATTAAAAAAATTGGCATTGATGAAAGAGATTTTAAGGAACACGAGTTTATTAAATTAGGCCTTATATAATATAATTCTCTAGATTGAAGGATAATATTGTAGAATCGAATACTTTACTGTAATTTTACTGTAATTATTTTTAATAGAAATTTATCAAATAGAAATAAACTTTTAGAATTTTATTTCAAGTGCGATGCATAAATAATATCATTAATATTACATTAAAAACTATTTGATTAAAAAGTATTGCATTTGAAGATGAATCAATAAAAAAATCAATTTTTATTTTACATTCTTTTAAAATGTTTTTTCTTTTTGAATAAGGAAAACATTAAAATTACACAACATTAAAAAGAAATTTTTTTTTATCATCACAAGAGCAGTTGAAGTTTCTATAAAGAAAATGTGAGAACAATTATCATATTATTGTAGCATTCAAATTGTGAAGGAATTTTAAATATTATGTTTATTTACTTTTATAAACGAAAAATATTAACTATTTATGTCACAACAAAAATTTATTAGCTAAACATATAACAAGATATTTAATTTTTGTTAGTTTTTACTTTAATATTTCATGTCATAACAGCACATTAAGTATGTATATGTTCTGTTCTTAAAATTACACACACACACATGCGTGTATGTAAGACTATGTATATGTACACACAAAAATACATACAGGCATCTATATGTATATATAAAATAAATATTGTAATCTTTTTTATTTTATAATAATTAATAATGTATAAATGAATTATCAGTAAGGCTGAACTTGTGTAACTAAAACATTATAAAATGTCATTATTATTCTAATAATCTAAACTCAACGTGATTAAAATATTAATGATTTGCAGTTTTATGATGAAAATAAAGCAGAGAAAAGTAATTATTATTGACATGACTCACACATTACAACACTTTTTCATGCATGCATAGTGAAATAAAAAATGTGATGTTATTATGTGTATTATTAAACACCACTTTATCGCATTTCTATATGCTTATATTAGAATAAATTCTTTTTACAAAATCAGTTTTTCTATTTTCTAATAAAAATGTATATTGTTGGGCTCAAGTTACAGCATTAATAAAAAGCTGAAAGAATAAATTTAAGAAACATATTCAAAAAGAAATATCACCTAAGCAAATGTGTTGTCTTATTTTACACAAGTTACCAATGTGAGAGAAAGATAGAGGCAACAAATTATTAAAACGCACAAAACAAGAATCTTTATTACCTTCAACAAATCGGATTCCCAAAACTCCATCTAAGTTGATTTCGTTAACGTGTTCATTCATGAAATATAACCCTTTTGTCACAGCAATCAGAAGACTCCCTAATCTAGATGTTGAATGATGATTCCCATGAATGATATTCACCAGAATCATCACCATAATACCTCTGAGGAGCATCTTTGGAAAAATGAATCCAATGATGCTCTCTTTGAAAAGTACGGAAAACTAGGATCTTTTTATTTCAAAAGACCGCCTACTTCATGCGCGCGCAACGATTGTCTCGTCCTTTCTCATTTCATGCGATATTTATTGCGATTCGTTTCTGTTCATTATCTTTTTTATTTATCAAATTATATTTCATTTATCATTGCGCATTTATAAAATAATAACGATACATTGATTTCATCTCAATAGATTAATAAACATATTACTAAATAAAATTAGTTTTAAAACATATTCACATTATCATTGAGGAAAAAAATATGCTTTTATTTCGCAAACAATTAGTTAAGCATTTTAATTATGGTTTGTAATTAATAATTAAAAATAATACATGGATGAAATCAAAGCAAAATTGACTTTTAAAACTCCAACGCATAAAATTCAATAATTAAGATAAAAAATTTATATTTAAGAGTGAGTTTAATGTTGTTCTTTTTATGTAAATTTAATTATTTATGAATGTTAAAATGCTGCAATTAGATTTTTGAAAATTAAAGGTATAATTGTATTATGTTAATGCCTGTTAAATGTGAGTAAGGATATTTCGAGATAAATAAACTCACTATCGTAATTGAAGTGTTGTGGGTTTGATTCTAAGCCGATTATAAAAACCAAAAGATCAATGCTTATATTGTAATTCGAATATCCATTGGTGTGGTGTCGAGATTGAAGAGAAGATGAAAGGGTATGTCATTTGATTACATTTCAAGACAAATAAATCAGTCTTCTAATGCTTTTTAGAAGCATGCTATTGTTGGAATAATAAAATGATTTCTTCACTTTTTTTCTCTTTTTATACAGAACAAAAAAATACCAATTTACTTACCTGATATATGTTTATCTGATATTACACACACACACACACACACGCACACACACACGCACACACACACACACACGCGCACACACACACACACACACGCACGCACGCACGCACGCACACACGCACATATGTTTTATAACTTTTTATAAATGCTTCTTGATATGTTAAAACTGTTTATTCGTACGTATGTGGTAACCAGAAGTTTGTGGAACAAGGGTCTTAATGTATTGTTACAAATTTGTAAATAATGATTATATTTGTCTTAAAATATCTCAGACAGATCAGAAATTCTCACATTTTGGGCAAAAATTGCGGTATTTAGACGTGTTGTAGTTTAAAAGCGGATTTCCTAATGATTTGGCGACTTGGCGACAGTTGGCGATATTCTTGGCGACTTGGCGACGGTTGGCGAGATTCTTGGCGACTTGGCGAGAAATCGATACTTCTGGAAACATCCATCACCTAAGCTCTAGGACCAATATTTTCCGAGATAGCCTAGAAGCTTCCAGAGCCTTGGCGAAATTGGTAGATTTCTCCGCCAAGTCAGGTATAAATACCGCAGCCCGACATGGAATAGAGTGAGTATAGTTTTGTGAAGACAGTCAGTGAGTGAAGACGATTAGTTGTGACTGCTAGTTGTTCTCTGTCTGAGGTATTTGAGACCTGTGATTGGAAGCTATTTCTTATCGTATCTGACGAATTGTAGCTGTATAATTGTGATTGTTACAGCGGTAATTTCGTTTATCTAGTGAAGTTTTTTTTTACGAATAAAAGTCTTGTATTCATTAAGTGGTCGCTTTATTCAACTCTCAATCAACACGAACCCGTGGAGCTCGGTACAACTGGTGTCAGAAGTGGGGTTGAAGAGTTGATGCAGCGTGTCACAAGAAAAATGGATATGGATTTAATGAAAAGTCTTCTCGAAAAATTAGCGGAGCAGATGGCTGAGATGAAAGCTGGACAAGAAGATATGAAAACTGAGATGAAAGCTGGACAAGAAGAGATGAAAGCTGGACAAGAAGAGATGAAAGCTAGACAAGAAGAGATGAAAGCTAGACAAGAAGAGATGAAAGCTGGACAAGAAGAGATTAAAACCGAGATGATGAAAGAGATAAAATCTGGACAGGAGGAGATGAAAGCTGGACAGGAGGAGCTTAAAAAGGAACTTAAGAAGGACATTGTAAGTGTTAAAGAAGAATTCTCCAACATCATTCAGGAGAAGATGAATGCAATGGAAGATAAGGTAACTTCAGTTGAAACTAAAGTTCTGGAGATAGAAGAAAACGTTGAAGAAGCATTAGACAATATGAATAAGAAGATTGAAAGCTTGGAGAAGCAAATATCAAACAAACATGAGGAACCCAACGTGACATTTGTGCCTTCCCTAGCCAATATTAAACTCTCAACATTTGATGGGAAATCATCCTGGCAAGTATACAAGACCCAGTTTATGATGGTAGCGGAAGCTAATGGATGGAATCCCCGAGCCCAAGCTTTTCACCTGGCGGCTTCTTTAAGAGGAGACGCGGCTGACATCCTCGAGACGCTTCCGGAGGAGCAGAGGCACGATTTCCAAGCCCTATCGAGTGCGCTTGAGCTGCGGTTTGGAGATAAGTGCACTAAGGAATATAGCAGACTACAGTTAAAGTCCCGCTATCAAAAAGCGGGTGAAAGTCTTCAAGAATTGGCTGCCGATATTCAGCGACTTTCCCATCTAGCATTTTCGGACTGCCCAGCTGAGACACGTCAAGATCTGGCTCTCCATCACTTCATCGATAGTGTGAGGGATCCGGAGATACAGAAAACACTTAGACTCGCCGATGTCAAAGATATTGGATCTGCCCTAGTCTACGCACATAAGATAGAGGCTGCCCAGCAGGCCACGCGTAAAGACCAGCACTCAATCAGAGCCGTTTCTGCTATTGATACGAACTATGATCTAAGAAAGCAAATTGAAGATTTGCGGCGAAAATTACGTAGCTTAGAATTGAGTAAAGGTGGCAGAAACACGAAAATTCAGTGTTGGACTTGCGGTGGAGTCGGACACGTACGTAGATACTGTCCGAAAACAAAAGATGGTGGAATTCCTAAAATGGAAATACGTCAACGCAAAGAAACTCTTCATGGAAATACTGATGCATTATCAAGGAAACCGTGTAATGAAAGCTGCCGATATTGTTCTAGAGTAGAGAAAAACTATCAGCTGGTAAATCCTTCGGTACGCCAAGTTACTGTTTTACCTCCATCGAAACCAGACCCATGGAGTGATAAAGAACTTAGAGAAGCCCAAAAAGAAGACCCAGATATAAACCCAATTTTAGAATTAAAAGAATCTTCCAGTATGAAACCAAGTTGGCAGGATATCTCTACCTACAGTCCTGCTACTAAGCAATATTGGGCTCTTTGGGACTCACTCCATATAAGAAATGGTGTCTTATACAGGAAATGGGAGTCCGATGATGGACGTAATTTCAAATGGCAGCTTGTTCTTCCAAAATCAAGAATTTCAGATGTTTTGAAAGAATTGCATAGTAGTTCAACTGGAGGCCACTTTGGAGTAATGAAAACTCTACAGAAAGTTCGAGAACGCTTCCATTGGAGCAAAACGAGACAAGATGTAGAGAAATGGTGCCAATCTTGTGATGACTGTGCGGCACGTAAAGGACCGAAGAAACGTAGCCGAGGAAGATTGCAGCGGTACAACGTAGGAGCACCTTTTGAGAGGATAGCATTGGACATTTTGGGTCCTTTACCACGATCCTCAAATGGCAACAAATACATACTAGTTGTCATGGACTACTTTACTAAGTGGCCTGAAGCGTTTGCAATCCCCGATCAAGAGGCGACTACAGTAGCCGAGGTTCTAGTGCAACAATGGGTTTCCAGATTCGGCACACCCTTACAAATTCATTCTGATCAAGGGACAAATTTCACCTGTGTTGTGTTTAAAGGAATGTGTCAAATTCTCGGAATAGACAAGACGCAGACCACGCCACTACACCCACAATCGGATGGCATGGTAGAGAGGTTTAACAGAACCATCTTGAATAACCTCTCCCTTATGGTTTCCAGAAATCAGCAAGATTGGGATTTGAAGCTACCGCTGTTTCTTCTTGCATATCGCAGTGCTGTCCATGAGACTACCGGATATACTCCTTCACAGATGCTCTTTGGTCGCGAACTTCGTCTCCCTTGTGATCTTCAGTTTGGTCGTCCACCGGATACATCTTCATCGCCAGAGGAATACCTTCGAGACCTTCAGGCACGTCTTGAAGATGTCCATAACTTCGCTCGAGACCGAATCAACCTGACGACCGAAAGAATGAAGACAAGGTATGACACAAGAGCGACGGGACATGAATTCCAAGAAGGTGACAAAGTTTGGTTGTGGAACCCGATTCGACGTAAAGGACTTTCTCCAAAGTTGCAAGCCAACTGGGAAGGTCCCTACACAGTCCTAAAAAGACTGAACGACGTCGTGGTTCGTATAAGAAAATCATCTGCTTCAAAACCAAAGGTAGTACATTATGATAGATTAGCTCCTTATCGTAATGTAGAGTAAAAAATCAGTAGACCATGGTCTGTTTGTAAATAGTATAGATAATTTTAATCTTTTCTATTTTCTTGTATTTTTAGTTGCTTGTGTATGTAATGTGCTCTGTATCCTCTTGAAATGTAAATTCTTTTATATTAAATTTGGCCTCCTATCAGGGGATTGTACTGCCCGGGACGTGCAGTCCTTGAGAGGGGGGCAATGTTACAAATTTGTAAATAATGATTATATTTGTCTTAAAATATCTCAGACAGATCAGAAATTCTCACATTTTGGGCAAAAATTGCGGTATTTAGACGTGTTGTAGTTTAAAAGCGGATTTCCTAATGATTTGGCGACTTGGCGACAGTTGGCGATATTCTTGGCGACTTGGCGACGGTTGGCGAGATTCTTGGCGACTTGGCGAGAAATCGATACTTCTGGAAACATCCATCACCTAAGCTCTAGGACCAATATTTTCCGAGATAGCCTAGAAGCTTCCAGAGCCTTGGCGAAATTGGTAGATTTCTCCGCCAAGTCAGGTATAAATACCGCAGCCCGACATGGAAGAGAGTGAGTGATAGTTTTGTGAAGACAGTCAGTGAGTGAAGACGATTAGTTGTGACTGCTAGTTGTTCTCTGTCTGAGGTATTTGAGACCTGTGATTGGAAGCTATTTCTTATCGTATCTGACGAATTGTAGCTGTATAATTGTGATTGTTACAGCGGTAATTTCGTTTATCTAGTGAAGTTTTTTTTACGAATAAAAGTCTTGTATTCATTAAGTGGTCGCTTTATTCAACTCTCACTCAACACGAACCCGTGGAGCTCGGTACAGTATGTTTCCAATAATGCATTTCAGATTGTCACAAATATTCAATTGATTCAATTATTAAAAAATTAGGTTACGTTTTAATAGAATTAAAAGAAAATATAATTCAAAAATTGGTAATTAGAATGGAGGAATGCTTATAGAAATCACATAAGCATGATTTAAATAGTTACTTTAACGAAGCTTTTATGAATGTTAAGATATTTAAAGTGGAAATTAAATTTTCTGACCAAAATTTAAAGTTTATTTAACCTTAACTTTTGAATCGTTTTTAACTTTTTGTGATACAGATGTTGGTGTTTACAAAAGAATTAAGGTTTATTTACTAATTATAAGCCTTTTCTTAAGAAATAGTTTCTGTAACTTAATGAAAAAAGAGAAAATATTTCCTGTATTTAAAAATCGAGTAATATTTATGGATGTCAGTATTAAGAAAACTGATTAGAGGATTAAATGAATTTGAAAATGCAAAGTGAATAGACAGTTTAATATGTAGGGTTATATTTGTTTTATTAGTTCTCGTTGTACAATCTTTCTGTTTCAAACCGGATGCTAACTGTGATTGCCATCAACGCCATCGCTGTTTTGTGGGATAAACATTCATCTGAAACAAAATAACACAGATGAGTAACAGGAAATGAATATTGCATAAAGAAAAAAGAAAATTCAACATGAAAATTAAATTTAGTGGGCTTTTATTTAAAATATTGGCAGAATTCAATAAACTGAGTCAGCGACGAATTTTTTGTGAGGCAAGTTTTTAACAAGGCAAATAACTTATGAAAAATTTAAATACTGATAAGGAATTTTAAATATTGATCGGGGTTGGAAGTAAAAATCTGCAAAATATTCTTCCTATAGCTTAAGTACTACATTCACTTTTTTTCTATTTTGATGAATATATTGATTCTCAATTAATTTTAAGATGAAAAGGGGACTATACACATATGTATAAGTTTATTAAGAAAAAATTATGAAAACTATAACACATACTGTAAAATTCTATTAAAAACATAAAATTTGATAAACGCATAAAGAATTTTGCTTATTACACGGGATATCTCAAGAATCAGATTGGAATATTAATCTAATTGTGGACATAAAATAAATAATGAATGTTTACAAAACTTTCTTAAGCTAAAAGCCAAAGCTAAATAATACTTCAAATAAGTTTAATTTATGATTAAATTTATATTGAATTCTAGAGATGATAAGCATATTGAGGAAAAAGAATAACTTGCGCAAAAATTTAAATAAAATGATTAAAGATAATTCCCATTGCATTATGGGAAACCGTGGAAAGAAACGATTTGTCATTGATGAACATGTTTTCATAATTTCTTTATCTTAAATATGTGTAATATTTTATTTATATTCTCCAAATAAATATAATAATTTTACGCATAACAAAAGAAGGAGAAAATATGTAAGTTAAATATAACATGTAAGTACTTCAAATTGAAAAATACACTAAAAGAAAATTTCGCAACTCATACCATTTTCACAGAAAAATAATATTTAAAATGGCATTACTGCAGAACACGAGTAATTTATGGAAGTATGTCAAAGTGATCTTCAAGAACCAAGTATTTTTAAAACAAACAGTTAAAAAATTCCACAATAGTATTAATTATCTTAATTTAACGATATTTAAATGGAAAACATGAAACTCGTAGACCATTAAAAGCTATATATGAACATGGAGTAAATTAACGAGGTTTATTGATGTCATTTAGGAATATTGATTTATTACTGGGTGCATCTTAAAGGTAGATAAAAAAAACTAACCTTCCACAAAAATAGTTCGATAAGAACATATAGATAATTAAGAACAGTGGTTTTGGTGAATTGCAGAATTATTTCAATTTAATTGATAGTATATCATCTAGTTCTTAAGCAAAATACGCAGAAATTATAAGTGAGCATGCTATAGAGAAAACGTTAGGAGAACAAAATTTAATATATATAACAATTCACAAAGTGGAACAGGAATTCATTAGCAAATTGATTAAAAATATGTACATTATATGTACATACTTTTAATCAGTAGAGAGAGAGAGAGAAAGAAAGAAAGAGAGTATACTTCAGAGAATATTCTCGTCTTCAGAAAAAAAAGAAAATAGCTACTTTAACATTATCATATGTTTATATAATAATTCACAAAGATATGGTTTTCTTTTTTTTAGCATTTTTAATGACTTAACGGTAATTTGAAAAATTACAACCATAAACCTTTATTCAAAGAATATATGAAACAGAGTTTTATGGATATAATAAGATTATTTAATCATTTGTCAAGTCAGTTTTGAGAATTAAATAATGTTTTTGAATAAGAGATACAATAGGTTTGTACAAATCAAGAGAAGTGAAACACACACATCAAAGTATAGTTTCTTAACTTTGATTTTTTAAGATAGTCATGCATTGAACAGAAGTGATATTTTAGAGAATAGCAATTTAGTCTCAATCAGTAGCAGTCATTTCCACTTTATGTATTCAGTTCATCTTGGCTTGGAACATATTTCTACAAAGAGAAATCCGGTATTTTTTTTTATAACAGAATCCAAATTAAATTTGAGAACATCGGTCTTCAACGTTATATTACGTTGTTAAATCGGAATTTGATTTTTAAATTTATTATGCTGTCTATTTTGTTTTTTTTATTAGCGATTTCATAATTTATTTTTCCGCATATAATTATCATTATATTTCATTAATATCAAGTAATTACAACATAGTTTCTTGTAATCGTTAAAATTATATTAATATATCACAAAGAGTAGTGAGCAGTGCAAAATGTTGCTGTTGTTGTTTTCCTATGACACTTGGACAAGCCAAGCTCGGTTTTGCCTTTGACAAGTGCAAAATGTGTATCAAAGCAGGGGTTTGTCATTCTACAGTCAATTTGTCAATTTCTTTTTTGCGTACGAGAAGTAATTCAAGAGGAACCTGTACACATGTGCGAGGTTCGAATCATCAACACATGGGAAAATCTCCCCTTAACTTAGTATCGCCATATATATATAACACTAGTTCATTATTTAGTACATCATTTTGGGTTTGATGATACTTATTTGAAAAACGAAATAAAAAAATTTTAAAATGCAATTAACTGGATTAACTACCATTTTATTTTTACATAACTATAAAAAAGCCATAAAAAAAGTAAAAATTTACTTGGAAGTAACTTTTCTCTTCGTTTCACTCTTATTATAGTGTCAGAAAGTAGATTATCTGAAATAAGAATGACATAAATAATAATTTTGCAAGTCATTTTTGAAAAAAATTCTTAGATAGTATATTTTCTTAAAAATTTGTCATAAATTCAAAATAATTTCGATGCAAATATCCCAGTTAAGTTTAAAATGGGTTATAAAAATGTAAGAATAACTGCTTATGTGAGCATCAAAGATCTTTTTGGAAAATTAGAATCGTTTAAAAAATTTTTGGTAAAAAATTGTTTCTTTGGTAAAAGTTAAAAAAAGACTGCATTTAAATTTCAGTTCTCCATAGTTTTCAAATCTATGTTATTAAGGGAACTTGACATTTACTATCTTCATAAATGAATTTTTTTAAAGTAATATATGAATTTGTTTATAAAAGGCACCAAAAATATACGTTGAGTTTAGTTTAGACTTTTCAAATTGAAATTTCACATAAACGTGGAAATATTGCCTTTTATAAATAAAAAACATTATAGTAGCTCGAGGATTATAATAGCTTGGTTACATGTAGTGTGTTTCTACTAAATTAACACTAATTATTTCGATATCAATTAAAATTACTGAATTTTTTGTAATACGACATTGGGCTAAATTTAGATAAAGCTTCAATATCACTATGAACATGTAAGATAGCTATATGTATATGTAGATATATACATATGTATATACATACAGATACAGATGTGTGTATATATGCCTACTACAGATAGATATATATGTGCGTAGATATATCTACAAATATGATATATTATATATGCATATCTACATATACATATATACACATCCATATATACATATATATCTACATATCATGATACGTATATATATATATATCATGTTCATATGTTTTGATATATATTCATAAGTGGTAAAAATTTTAGGACAAAAAATATTTTTTTATAAAATATTAGCAAGAAAAGAACATTAATTTCAGTGAACTATAAATACAGTTCTAAAGTCTACAGAAGTTGATACAAAAAAGGGTATAGTGTGTTTTAAATTACTTGTCTTTTTGCAACAGATTCTACCATGAATGCAACAGCTGATCAATTAGTTTTATGGGATTCAAAGCAAGCTGAAGTTAAGAACTTAGAAAGTTCTAGTCACAAACATAATCTATAGGAAAAAATACTGGGATTGGGCAGAAATGAGTCTTACATCTATATTAATATTTTTACAAGAGTCATGTAATGTGTGACTAAGTATTATCTTCCTGATAAATGTGTCCAATGATTGACTAGACAGTATCATTGACATTAAATATTGTCAATATTCTTCAGATACGTTAGAATACCTTGAATTATTATTAAATACGATTGGTTTCCTAATAGATTGTTTTGATTGATCCTTAAATAGTCAGCTCAGATGTATAGCAAATGTAGCGCAATCATTTGGTTACAATAAGTTAAAAAGTAAATCAATATCACTACTTCGTTAGAGAAAATATAATTGATAAGATATTTATAAGCTTGGAAAATAAAATGCAAATTGAAATATCATTTGTGTGCAAATAAATGTGTTTATACTTAAGGGATATTTAAAACATTTTAGTTTCAAATTTAACTTTGAATTTAAGTCAATATATAGATAAGTATCATTTATAAAAACGTCTAAAATATTGCTTTATTTATTTCGGTTATGTCAAGTCATTTTTGTCATGACATATACTTCAATTTAATTATAAAATAGTCACTCAATGATATTTTAAAATATTTTTCTGAACCATGTTTCTTTTTACAAGCACACTTAACAGGAAATCATTTATTACTTCAAAGCATATTTTAGCACAAAAAATCCATGGAATGCTTAACTTAAAGTTAATGCGAGTAACCTTTCCAAATTTCTTATGCTTTCAAATAGTTTAGATAATAACTTAGTAGAAGTTTACAAAGACAGTTAAAGTTTAAACTATATGCATATGATTCTCTGAAGATAAAGTTTAATTATGTTGTTGAATATATGTTTTACATAAAATAGTGTACATAATTATTATATAATATCAAAAGTCTAACGTTATCGTAATTTACAATATTTTTGCTGCATTTATCCGGCTTATCATCAATACTGCATTAATAAGGAATTTACTTTTATTAAATTGTATATACATAATTAAAAACTAAAATTATTTAAAAAAGTTTCTAAAAATAAAAGTTTCTAAAGAAATTAAAGTTATATATGTGTGTGAATTAACATTTTGTATTATATTATTTAATGTATTGTTATCAAAATCCAAATGTGTTGTTAGTTATCCTCTAAATATTTGACATGCCAGATCAGCTCCAAAAAGTTGTTGACCACTCTTTAACAACAAGGGGATTAGGTGTTAACTGATGAAATACAAAATGTGATCTGGTGAAGCTGGATGGTCACAGCATTTTTTACATAAGTAGGGGAGATTTTCTGCCCCTATCACATAATGTGGCCATTTGTTAGTCTAGCCAGAGCAGATTGGGAGCTAAGATCACATCTGATTACCAGCAGAGTGCCAGGGGTGTTCCATTGTATATATGGTGCAAAGGTGGAATACGCCGTTCCATAATGTTTATAAAGCCTGTAGACAAAGGGTAAAATGTATACTTCTTCCTACCTTTATTTTCTACCAGGGCGTTCACTTCCTCCTCCTTATAGTTTTGTTAGTTAATTCAAATGTAAAAACCCATAACAAACTTTTTATCTATTTCATTCATAGTAATATATCATTTTATATTGCGTAATCTGTGATCAAATGTAGTAGCAGAATTTTGATTTTTTAAAATTTAATTTAAAGATCAGGTCCATCAGCTTTCTTAGGTTATGGTTTCTTGTAAAAAATGCATATTTATCTTTTTTTTAATTTTTTTTTTACAAAAAATGACATGGAAAGAAATGGTGATGTTTTGTATCAAGAAATGAGTTCTCACGTATAGAAAAATTAAAACAATATCGAATGAGACATGGAATTCTCGAAAATAATCTATTAAATGACAGAGTTATAAAAATTGAAGTTGAGACTAATTTCATTCAAGTCCGATCGTCGACGTTTGAGGATAAGAGAAAATATATTCACTGAAGTGAGAAAAAGAAATTTTTTTAAGGAAAGAGAGAAGAAAATAATTATTTTTTTTATCTCGGTTTAAAATTACACGAATAAAGATATTTTATTTAAAAAATTTGCTGATGAAATTATTTATATGTTATTTAATTTGTTAATCATTTAAAGTAATGTTTACCTACCTGAACAGAGAAATTTTTCAAAATGTGAATAGCATCCAGATGGCAATTGCCATTCTAGAATTTTATCCAACCACTCAGGTTCATAAAAATCTGAAAATCCCCACATACCACACAAGCCAACTGAAAATAAGAAAAATATTTTTTATTATCGCTTTCTTAACATGGAATCGACATTTTTATTTAAAACATAGAATTAAAATGATAAAATAATGCAAAACTAAAAATAATAATATCAAATATTAAAAAACTACAAAATTATTGCAAATGTTTCTTAAATTTTGCCACATGCATGTTAAGTAGTTTCATAATAATTATTATTTTTTGTTTCCAATGGCTGGCAGCAAGAAAAAGCGGACATAAGCAAAAATACACAGAACAAATTAGTATATTATCTGCACAAGCGCTCTTCACTTCTCAATATCGGTCACAGAGGCATTGACTGGTGAGAGCAATACATGTCTGCAAAAGTTGAATGTCCATTTCTTGATGTGAACTGCATAGGAACAATTAGGACTCAAGAAGAATTTTCAATAAGTATAGATGTTTGAATAGGCAGTTAGGGCCAATTATGAGTTTCAGCATAGCCACTGACTTGACCCTAGTTGATGCTGGTATAAAATTGTGGTTCACAAACCACCATTATCATTACTTCTAAATCTCCAAAATTCTAGCTTCTCCGAAATTTTGATTTATTTTAACGTATTGCATTAAATGAAATTGGTTTGTCTGGTATTCGTATAATTGGAGATTCTTTCTTTGTCACAGTGTCTGCGAGCTCATTTCCCTTGATCCTACAATGCATTAGAATCCACTGTAACAGCCCTTTTTTTACAATATCAAATCATTTACTAAACAGCGGTATTCAGAGACTTCATGCGACTTACAACTTTTCATCGATGCTGTTACTTCAACAGACGCTTGGGAATTAGACAAGATAACACATCCTTTAAATTTACATCCATACTATTTAAGTTGGTTTAATGCCATGTGCATAACCCTCAACCTCTCCATCAAATGCGGAAGTATACTTTCTAACAGGAATATAAATAGAAAAAATTGCTGAATACACTTGCACAAGCATTTACCTAGTTATCTACTCTTGACCCATCTGTATCGATATCCAGCGAATTACTTTCAGGGTATTTAGAATCGATCGTCTCTAAAACCAGAGATCTGAGAATTACTTCATCGTGTCTTTCTTCGAAACAGGCTCCAGGAAATATAAATTATATTCAACTGGTAAATATTCAAATGGATTTAGTGGTAAAGGAAGAGACTGCTTATAACAATCGATGCCATGTGCTGTTTTTTGCTTCAAGGTCAAATTGCAAAAATCCCCTCAGCGTTTTGAGGAACCACTGATTTCCTCCGTTTTCCAAGCATTATTGGAGAGTGTTCTTAACATTTTTTCAAAAAATGGAGTAAAACTCTCTCTTCCATGTATGATTTTATCGTTCTGAAATTAGTGAATATGTACAATGTATCCAACGGTCTTTATAATAGTGCTTTCTTTCTTTTTAATATGTTAGAAATTTATTAAAAAGAAAGAGAGCTGATACTAAGAAAATACTAATGAAACTAATTTGTCTAAGAAATTAATAATCTAAAATATAAGTAATTATAAATTTTTAACAAATTTAGAGTATTGTTCAATGTTATTTATTAAAAAATACTATACAAAACAATAACAAATTTTTTTTAATATTTTCGTAAAGTTATCTTTTTTATATAGCTCCACTCATTTAAGCTGTGTAGTATAGAAATGGTGTTAATTTGAAACTGGTTATATCACTGCTACATTTAACGTTTTATATAGAAGTTATATTGTAAAAAACTAAAGTTACTATAATGAGCAACAAATTAAGAAGGCTAACAACATACTATATTACTTTTGATATAAAAGAAAAAAATATTGTATTTCAAGTAAACAAAAACATAATTTATAAAGAAATATCAAAAACTATATTAATATATGTTATGAATGATACAAATAAATAGCGTTGCTTACACAAAATTCAATTTATGGTAAATGATTTTGTAATTTTATGTAGTTTAAGTTCGCATGAATGTGCGTAGAGAACTATGTATTTATAATATTTGTGCTTTTATGTATTTATGATAATGTATAAATATTATTATAAATACATAAAAGTCTTCCTTCTCGGAGTAAAAAAATGGGTGTTTTATGCATAATTATATACGTATATAATTGTTAAAACAGATATCAAATTAATTGTTAAAAGAAGGAAAGAATTTTTGATCTTGAATCAGTTTCCAATTATAAATCCTGGTCGATTTAGCCAAAGAATGCAAAAAAGTTGAGCAAAAATGAAATCCAAAATCCCAAAATTATGTATGTTCTTCATTATTTTTATATATTAGAATATAAATTCTTAGGAAAATTAAATTGCTAGAGTATTTCCTACATATATTTTTCATATATTTCAATTTTAATTTAAAAGAAAAAAGTTTGAAAGATTATTTACTTTGTTCCATAAAGAGATCTTGGTAACTGACTGGAAAATTGGCATTGGCTATTCTTTTGGCATCCCGCATGACATTGGAACACCAATACTCTTGTAGTGCTGGTGAAGTATTCGTAATACAATTTCTCTAAAATAATTAATTAATTTTGATAAGACGTATTGCGAATTTAAATAATATATGAACTGAATTATTTTTAAGCATATCTACTGTTTGAAAAATGCTATTAAATTTGAGCATTGAAAAATGCTGTTAAATTTAAGATGGTAAAGATTATATAAAAAAAATATTTCCATAAATTATTAATTTTAAATTGAAATGTAACATTTGCACTTGAGAAACAGATGAAATAAAAATTCTACAAGCTATAAAGGCTTATACAAGTTAGTTGCGATTAAAAAATAATTTTTCTTGATTGATGGATAAAAAATCTTTTATTTTTGAGTTCAAAATAATTTTCTTTAATCATTGTAATTAGCACTTCAGCTTCTAATTCAGCATTTTATGACATCAACTCTTACCACGGGTGTTCTTGTTTCCGTTCATTTAGAATCCATTTAAAACTATAGGTCACATATCGAATCAATCGCTGTTTTTAAAGAGGAGCGGCAAACAAACCGAACTATGTTCACTATGATATAAACATGTAATGATAGATAGTGTTCAATGTAATGATAAAAAGTTTTCTGCCAATATAAGAGACAAATAAGTGCATACACCATCGCAAGTTAATTATAAATCAAAAACAATTGAAGATGTATCTTTTCGAAAAGTTTTAAATCTAAGAAACTGAATATTTCAAGAAATACATTCTTGAAATTAATAATATAATACCTACATTCTATCCCCATTCACTATTATTCAAAAAGATTCTATTTCCAACACAAATTCTGCATTATCTTTATGAGTACCTTCGTGGATAATGAAACGATCCACATTCTCTTCAAATAAAATAATGCCTTAATATCATTGCGAAGACTAAATCTTGATTCATCTGCTGAAAGGAAACAAAAAATCCTTCATCGAATGGACGAATCGTCAAATGTGAGGAAGCCCATAAAATCCCCCAGCACCTACCCTGACTGATGTATTTGGTAAAAGTGAAAGCACAAAACAAACCTATTACTGTTAAAAGTAGCTCGGATCAAATAAAAAACCTTTTACATTTACGCCACAATTATCTTTAGTCATAGTTCATCAATGAAAGCTCATATTTGATGTAAACATTTTCTTTTCTTATCAAATGTTGCCTCTCTTACAAGGAGTTATAAGCAAGTACGTAGTTTAAATACGGCATAATGTTAAAGCGCCATTATTTGGATAAGGATAATGAAAATTTACAAAGATAAACTTGATAAGTTTTTTGAATAAGAAGTGTATTGAAAATCAACTAATAGAAAATTCTTTTATGCACATAGAAGTAATTAAATCCTTTAATAATTTTTAGTTTTATAGTTTCAATCACTTAATAAATGCATCTAGTAATGTCAAACGGTGCAGTTGTGCTAAATATATTCAACTGTATATAAAAAGCAGAGATAAAAAGGTGATTACTTTCAACCATTGAATTCGGTAGAGTTTAAATAAAATTTAACAGAAGCTACTTGAAACAATTCTTTGATAAATCTAAAAATATTTTTATGCTTACATTTTTATTTATACTACTAAAACTAAACTCTGTGGTACGACAGCCCATGTGGGCCTACAGTGCCCCTCTCTGTTTTCCTGGCCGAGAGGCCTTTGCGTGCAAAGCATATGTCCCGATTAGGTGGGCAGCCTAACGTGAAACCCCCAGTGTTTAGTTCCAAAGCATGCTTGGACTCAGTTTATCGACTCATTGAAGGGATGATAGGCTGAGTCGACCTTGCCAAACCCGAGTATAGAGCCTCGGACCTGTGCCTAGAGAGCGTAAAACGCTACCACTAAGCCACCGGGCTCATTTTTATTTATACTTATGCTTATAAGTATATATTTTCATAGTTTTAGAATATCTTAATGGAAATAATACTGTGATAGCCTTATTCAATAAAATAATAATGTGTCGAAAAAGTAATACTTGTTACTCACTGTCCAAAGAAATTGAATATCGGTTGAAAGACACCAATTTTGGAATATTATTATATATTCAATAACCAGTGTTTGAAAACTCTATCATCCCATAGAAATTGCGCAAAAAATCTTATAAATCAAATATAAGCGAATAGTTTGTACCTCTCATTTGCTTCTGAATCGAAGGAAATAGTGGTTTTTTGCGTAAAATAATTTTGATAAATTCACATGTAAAAGTTTTTCTTAGAATATGTAATTTATAGTATTATATAAATATATAATTTATAGTATTATAAAACAATATCAATCCATTAAATTTTTATTTTATATGAATAAATATTTTTTTTACGAAAATTCCTATTTTTCTTTATATATCAATAAAAATTGCGCCATTATTGCAAATTTAGTATTGCTCTAATAGCTATTAAACTGACACTAAGTTTAATTTAAGTAAAAATTTAAAGGCCAATATCTTACTAGACCTATATCTGTATTAGTATAAAACATGATATAAAGATTAATGTTTTATGTGTGAAAAAACATACCATTTCTAACAATTGCCAATAAAGCATCTGATGGGTTAAAACATAATTCCGCTGATTTGGTTTTGTAGTCCATTGCAGACACTCATCAGCTATTGTGCAAGCTTGCACAGTATTATCCCTAAAATAAGAGACAGAAATATCAATATAAGTTAAAACAAAAAGTATTTATCAAATTTTATTTTTGATTATTTTTTCATTTTATCAATAATGTTAAATATTCTAAAGGCTTTTAAATTTTACAAGATAATTAATTTTTAAAGTTTCAAATAATAAAACAAATTTTTTTTTTAAACTTTGGATAATTATATTTGGATTTTAACTTGATCTTTGGAATTTTAATGAAAGGTAATGTAAATTACAATAAAAAGTACTCAAAAATATAAAACTTAGTAACATGTGCAAAGTTAAACAAGGATTTAAAGAGTTGAATAATTTGGTTCTTACCACTTAAATCCAGATAAAGAATTAATTTGACGAATATTAGATTTTTTTTATTTGTAAAATAGATTTGGAATAAAAGTTTTCTTATGAAATGTTTTATCTACTATAAATAACAATCATTATAAACTCAAATATTAATAAGTAGTTTTGATATTGCTATCAATACCAAAATTAGTTTTAATTTATGAAATAATAATTTTCTTATCCTAATCTCACAATCTTATAAGCAGATAAATGTTAAAATATAAATTTCAAGTACCTGGTTAAAACGTAGTACTGTGTGATATTTGTAACATTTTGATAAAAATAAATGTGCCTTATTCAAACTAAGTTTCAGCTTAACAATTCAGTATTTTGAATATTAAGCTTAAGCAAGGCAAACGGGCAAATTAAGTTAAAAATGCAATTATATGTATGAAAGAGGTTTATCTTTCTTCTTCCATTGGTGCACCAAGTCCTCAGACCAATTGAAGCTGCTTCCTTCCTTTTAGCCTCTCCCAATCATATTCTTATTTGTCTAAATTTTGCAGTTTTTGAAATTTTAAGGGACCCGATTTCATTTTTGGACCTTCTGAACATTTTTAGTTTTATGGAGATGGTTAAAGCTTTGCTACATCATCTGAGATTAGAAACAACAACTCTCTTTTAGATAAAACTGAATTCATATAAATTTACCATGATGTGATAGACAGAGTTTACAAAAGATTATGTTTAGTAAATTTAAATTTTGAGATTTGAACTTTTTCTATTTTTACTAATTTATTTTAAATAATAGGTATATAAAAAGCTATAGTGAATACCCTTAAAATAATATGAAAATATAAATTTAGTGTCAATGGATTCTATTTTTGCTCATGTAGTAAAAGTATAGATACTTCTATATTATATACTGAGGCATTAAGTTATAATACAAAATTTGATAAAAGTGACAGAAAATATTGATAAGTGCGAAAGCCGATTATTTAAATTGTGAATTATTATTATTGTTTAGTGGTAGTATTAATTGCTAAAAATGGTTGTTGTAACTGCTGAAAATTAAAATAATATAATAAGATATGCTTATGTGAAGATATTGGAAGTGAAATATGTAATGTTACATTAAACATAATGTTCAACTGTACTCACTCAATATTGGAATTGGAAAGTGAAGAGGAAAAAAGTCACATAAATGGGAATTTTTGATCAATGATAAATAGAAAATTTATATTTGTAAATGAATCAAATGAAAAATTAAACAAAGAAATTTCGGAATGTATTTAATTTAGTATAAGAGAAGTGTGAGTGAAGATATGCTTTGGAATATTATTAATAAGCAATAAGCACCAAGTACATCATCACACACAAGTATCAACATAATGTTGAATTATTAATACACCAAGACTGAAGATTATGTCAGCGTCCCAAAAACAAATAAGATACAGCCCTAAATAGAATAGATCGCATTTGTAACCTCGATTATTGACAGTGTTAGTGACTATTCTTCTAGTGACAGTGCTATTAGTTACCCATTCTGCACAGCACTGATTGGTATTATCTATTTGGCACACTGATCGAATTATAACAAAATGTATCTATCGTGGAATGTTTTGCTCGTAGATCAGTATCACAAAACAAAACAGCTGTTTTTTTGTGTGTGTGTCAACAGTTCATGAATTTGGTATGAATTTTGTTTTGAATTCATATAAATTGATATGTATATTGAATTTTCTTCTTAATACAATAAAGTTCCTTTCATGAAATTTTACTCTAAATATCCTTCCTGAAATTTTATTCTATATATTCGTCCCGACCATACCTTGCTTTTCCTGAATTTGTTGTCGTTTTGAAGGGGAAAAAATCTATTGAAATTCACAATGTACATCGAAAAAATTATGGAAAAAATACATAAAAACGAATCAAGATTTCTTAGCTTAATGGTTCAGACATTTTTTTATTTCAGATAAATAATGATAACTTGCAAAATATCAGTAAGAGGAATTATATATAGATCGATATGATTTGATAGAATTTTTCTGCTCTTAAATTACAATTGTTCTAATTTTATAGTTTTTTAAACTCATAAAATATGTAGTTTATTATAGCTAGTTGTTTACAAGTTTGATAATTTTTCTGCATAAGAAACTAATACAAATCATAACTTCCTATGTTTATTTATTTGTGGATATAATTTTAATGTTGAGCAAATAATTAATTTTGAATAATTTTTAAATATATATTTGTAAGACTGTAAACATTTAAAATTATATATTTTTTAAGGAATGAGAAAAGAATAATATATCTGGGAAAGAAAATGGCATTATCTCACCAAGATCCTGTAGCTTGCCTCAAACAGCTATTTGATAAAGTTGAATTAAAGAAAGAATAAGGACATGACACAGGTGATACAACAGCATGTGGATTAGTTCTCCTGCTGGGATACCACAGCAGCCGCGAACTTTTATCCATGATACGTCCAACGTCTATAAAATTTAGAACAAAATGTTCTGTGAAGAATAAACTTGGAATGTACAAATGTTATTTTAAAATTACAGTTTTTTCTTTTGACTTTTTTATAAAATTACATATTTAATCATTGAAGCATTTTTTATACAAAGATGATAGACCGATGAAATTTTTATTCACATCTATCATCACATCTGTTTTGTAAAGATTAGAACCTAATGGATATTTGCGAACACCATATGTAATATTGAACTAATTTGCATCCATTTATTAAGGAAACTCTGTTTATACGATTTCATTTTGAATCATTAACTAAAAATAGGAAATAATGTCACTTCCAGCTACTTAAAAAATGCCGTTTTTACAAAAGTAAATACTATATGATATCTCAGAACTCAATTACAAATTTTCCCTTAAATATTGATATTTAAGATCTCTTTTACGATAGTTACTTAATCAAACATAAGTTCTACTTTAATGATGGTTCTGAAATTCTAGCAAATTGATAGTCCAAGTATAATCTGAAGAATCGTATTTCCTGACGTTTGAGCTTAAATACCTTCTGGGAACGGATGTTTGACAACATCAGAAGCTGATTCATAAACTTAAATCATGTTTCTCATTCCATCTAAAGATCACCACCAAATACCCTGAAATATGTTCTCAGTTCACGTGACCATCTGACCAGGAAATATACTTCGAACCCCAGGGCCTTCGGTCAAGAAAATAGATATGGACATTGCAGGTCTTGGCCGCAGTTGTTATCCGAGTTTAGTTTAATAATATTTACATTAATTCAGCTTCTTCCAAATTTCTTCTTGCTCGATCAGGAAAATGTTTTTAATCTTTTTAGTGAGTAGGGAGCTAGAAAGAATTTATCTTCCAAATTTTCAAAATTGAGCTTATTAATTCTTTGATTTTTAACCCTTTAAAGTTATCAGATTTTTAGTAGTTCATTTATTATCATTAAATTAAAATTTTTTGGTACTTTAAAAAGCATGTTAAGCGATTCTTCGTGGTAATTAATGATATGTAAAATTATCATTTGTGATTTCCTTTATGTTTTTAGATGCTGAATTTGCATACTTTGCTGTAAATTTAGTTTAGGTGTAAACATAGGAAAATTTACCTAGATTTAATTCACTATATTACAAGTAAAAGATATTTATTCAAAACATTTAAACAATGAAAACAAACTTAAATATTTAAAAATTGACCTATTTTCTCTATTTAGTGTTGTAATTATTTAACTCTCCTGAAATAAATACTTTTTTTATAATTATCATATTTTCTAGCAAATAAATTGGTAATAAATAACAGAAACATTTATAAGAAGTTTAATCAGATAATAGATAAAATTAAGAAGATACAAAAATTATAAAATAAAATCGAATAATAGAAATATGAAATAAAATCGTAAAGTAATTTTAATTAAATATTAAGTCTGTTGGTGTTACATTTTCATATCAAATTAGGCAGTTATTTATTAAATAAAAGTTTTTAAAAACTAAGATAAAATGATATTACCTGCAATGTAAGTTTTATCATTTTCTTTCACATGTTTCATGCCTTCATCTGCAACAACACTTGCTATGCTGTGCAATTCTTCTACTTCGCTTCGAATTCTTTCGAATACATGAGGTTCAAATTGCAGATAAGCTTCTAACTGTTCTGAATATAAAATATACTTTTATTCAAACTACTTATAAATTAAA
The DNA here is from genome assembly GCA_037975125.1 of Latrodectus hesperus. Classification (NCBI taxonomy): domain Eukaryota; kingdom Metazoa; phylum Arthropoda; class Arachnida; order Araneae; family Theridiidae; genus Latrodectus; species Latrodectus hesperus. The sequence continues at coordinate 58,171,527 of CM075860.1, forward strand.
ATCTTAAATTCAAAGAATAAAGTATTCACAACAATTATTCCTAAATATGAAAGTCATGTTTACAACAATATTTTTATTTGATGTTAAAGAAAAGGAAAAGTTCAAATTTTCTCTCAAGCTGAGTTATTATTAGCAAATTTAAATAAGAGCTATTAATTATTTTAATAGCTTGTCTCAATATATATATATATATATATATATATATATATATATATATATATATATATATATATATATATATATATATATATATATATATATATATATATATATATATATAAATATAATGCGCAAATATAAATTTCACTCAGTAAAAGTCGTACCTATAGTTACAATTAAATGTTGCAGTTTATTTATTACTATAAGTATATAGATAGTTAGAATAATAATAATAATAGAAAATAAAAAATTAGGTAACATCTAATTGAAAAATTTAAATTCAAATTTTGGTATAAGTATGATATATCCCCCTCCCGATAGATTTCTCGCCAACTCTGCCGTCATTTGTTTTGATTATAGTATTTCCGTTTTTCCATTAGTTGCTTTTTTAGATTTTTTATTGCAGATTTATTTTTTTCTCCTGTTTTACGTCACTTTTGCGTCACATATACAGTTTTTTTAAGTGCAATAGCATTAGAATTGCTTGGCGGCGAAAAAAATCGCAAATATCACCAATAGGTTTCCAAATTTCAATACGTAAAATAATTGAAATATATCTTGGATGAATGAGATGAAAAAAGAATCTGTTTGTTCATACTGAGGCAATGTAAAATGTGTCTGTCACATGCTTATTGATGATATCGGGCAAACCAGTGGTCAAAAATAAAATCTTGTATTGTAATACATATATGAAACATAATTTTCTTGCAGCATAACCTACTCGAATATATATCTATTTATATGATATTTTTGCGTAATAAGCTTAGAAAATAGTATTATACTATAGAAACAATACTTGAATGGAAGATGTAGTAAATTAAATGTTCACATAGTTTATTTTAATTATTTTCAATTCCATGATAGCAAAAACATCTTTAAAAAATAAATGGTAATTAACTAATTACTTCTAATGATTGTTTCAAACAAGAATAAAAGATAATTCGAGTTCAGTCTCGTGTTAATGGAATTTAATGTTTAATACCACAAACATTGATGATTACTTTCTTTTATTTGGTTACTATCTATTTTATTCTTTTGAAGTATTATCAAAAGTTTTTCTTAAATTAAAGAATTAATTACCAAGAGTTTAACATGATGGGTTTATCTTTATGAAATAGGAATGAGAAATGAAGAAACATTAAAATGTTCGAATTTTTAAATGTGTGGGTTTCTTTATAGATCAGCGAAACGAATCATTACATTTTATACACATAAATAAGGAAATAATGCACAAGCAATAAAAAAAAATAAAATAAATAAACAGAAGTTTAGTTTTAACACTTTCTTTAACAAAAATATTTTCTTGAGAACTTATGGAATAAATTACCAGTTTAATTATAATGAATTATAAATGGCCACATTATTTAATTTCATTAAAAATATGAATGGTTTATTTTAAGTGAAATACAATATTTATATGACTGCCACACTTCTTCAGTAAATTATAATTAGTAAGTTTTTCAAGAAAATTACTATTATTTAAAATTTTTGAATTATTATTCAAAGAAACTATGACTAATAGTCAGAAGAAAAATGTCATAATTTCTCCTCCAACTTATGAAAAGTAAAATAATGAAATGAAAATTTAGGGAGAATATCCTTAAACTATAATTTGTTAATTTGTACTGAATGAAATGATTTGTATTCTTTGTATTAAGAACTAAAAACATTAATCAAGGAAAGATGATGTAACCTTAATTTTTTTTACTAACTTCTTTATGCATCAATTCTAATTTCGATTGAATAATATGCATTTGTGTGATAATATGAAAAAATAAATTTCCAAAGGAAACAATTCAGCAAAGGAGATGAAAAGTTATTAGGAATGATGCTTGAGGAAAACAAAATACATGAAAAATTTGGAAATTCTAAGCAGCTAAAAATTATGTTAAATATTATGCAATAATTTTTCTATTTTTTTTACCAGATATGTTTTACCAGAACAAGCATATTACTGATATATTATAAAAATAGATTCATTTGAAGCTTTGATATACTTTAATTTTACATTTATATGAATTTAAATATAAAAAAATAAAATAAAAAAGAGCAGAATTAAGTTTATACACAATATCTGAAAAATTCAAATAAAATATTGCAAATATATGCTTTTATATATTCAAATAATTGTCTAAGAAAAAACTGCAATAAATATTAAATCTCTCATGAATGAAAATAAATATGATTAGTAAACAATTTTCAAACAAAATGATATATTATAGATAGAAAATTTCTAAAGACAAAATGATTACTAAAGTAAATATAAGCATTTTGACATCATTGAAACACAGTTTAAAACAGAAACTCAAATTTAATTAATAAATGGTACAAAATTATTGAACAACAGTCAAAGATGATGAGTTTCTTTTTTAAAAAACTTAGAAATGGCGAGAACACTTTCTTATTCAAATTGTGGTTGAAGAAAACTAATGTATATCAGAAGAAACTGTTGATGTGTGTGGCTTTAGTTATTCATATCTTGTAAGTATGATAAAAATATGAAGTTGAATACGGACCAAAGTATATGAACTTATAATTGCGTACTAATTATTCATACAGAGTTGTTTCGAGATATATTTGACAAGGATAAAAACAACAAGACGACGATCTTTCTACTAATACAGCACAGTAAACACATTAAGTTTCTTTTTAACCCTTTTAGATTTCTGTTTTTCTTCTGGAAAGCTAATATAAATGACTTACTGTTAAAGGTGATTGAGTTGTAGGTCATTGATTAAACCTGATAATTTCGCATTTCCACGCATGAACAGAGGCGAGAAAAATTATTCAAGTCAAATTGAAAGACCCGCTGAACTTAATACACTTTTCTCCTGTCTTCTGTCATTGCTAAAGTGACATTTGTTAATCATAATTTACGCAATCTCAGATGAACACTATAGAAGATGAAAGCGATGAATTATTTTGATTATTCTAGAATGTTGATTATAAATATTCAGAGATTACTTTAAAAGCATTTTTTTGAAATTTAGTAATAAATGTGTTTTTTATGTATGGATATTAAAAAACTTAGAAATGGCGAGAACACTTTCTTATTCAAATTGTGGTTGAAGGAAACTAATGCATATCAGAAGAAACTGTTGCTGGCTTTAGTATTCATATCTTGTAAGTAAGATAAAAATATGAAGTTGAAATGAATGAATGAATTTGTGGTAATGTAAATTTAACATTGTATTCTAAAACTCCTTTTTACAAATCTTTTTTAACTATGCAAATGGAAACGTTCGATTTTTCTCGATTTCTTTTATTGAAGTCAAACATTATTTTATGCACTTATATTTGTATGTAATAAGTAAGCCACTATTTGCTACCTAAAAAAATTAAAAATATACATTCCTCATTTTTTCCTCATTTTTAATTTTACAATCAATTTTCCTTTTATGATTAAATGTTAAAAGTGCTATTTACTGTTCCATAGAATGAGCTATATCATGTCATTACCCTCTTTTGTGAATGCTGAAAATCATTTAAGAAAAAGAAACTTTTTCGGATAGTAATTTTTGAACAAAGAATATTTTATTGGAATAAAATGGTAATATTTAATTTATGTTTTGCCTCACCTTTATTTCGCTGTTACTTATGGTATATCCGTTTCCTTAGCAATGGCCTGCTACAATTAGTCCCTGAACATTTGTCCTCTCTTGTTTATAACAGAAGTTGACATGTCTTCAACATGTGTTGCTCATTCTAAGTCGTCTAGATACCTTTATTGGTTGCCGAGTTAGTTATTTGATAATTTCTAATACTCTATTTCTTCCTCTTTCTTTCTTACTCTCTCACTAGACTTAACGGGCTCAGTAACTGCTAAATAACTCTAAGCAATTGTAGTGCATGTAAGAGGTTAATGCTTATAAATATCATTGACAGACTAATCAAATAAAAGTGATGTAAAATAGACTTTTTTATACTTTTTATATTTTTTACAAAGTCACTTGTTAGTTAAATGATTTTTAATAGCATGCATTTTGTAACGTTATAAGTCAGCTGGTATTTATAGTAGAATAGATGCACAATACTACAAGTGCTTAAATAAGCAACTAGCAATTTTATTTACATCTCTCTTCAATTTTACTCCGAGTGAAAATAGTCACCACATACACACATTACTGATCAAAAGAACCTAAAATACTGATGAACAATTAAATTTATGGTTCGCTTTGATTATTCAATGCGAAGCAATTATGTTAAGTTAAATTTGTGATATATCACCATGATAGGTTTATTATAAGACTTGCCAATTTTATTATCCTATTTTCAAGACCATGAGATTCATTTAAATTTCATAATATACAGACTTTAAAATATTTATTCTTTTATTAACTAGGAAACTAAATATATAGGAATCACCTTTCAGTAGGGGCAAAGGACATTTACAGAATGTCCTTGGTGTTCCGTCAATATGGCCTCTCCTGGACATATCTTAACCTGCCTAAATTTTAAAAATGACGATGCCCTTTGGGACCGCCATCACATTTTATAAACATTTCAGATATTTTTGGTTTTATGGGGGTTGTCTAGCCTAGCTAGACAACCTGAGATAAGTAACAACACAACAACAACAACTAAATATATACTTTCATTGCATTTAAGAAAAGCTGATTTTTTTCAATGTCTTATTGATTTCCCTTTTTAACCTTTGAAATTTCTCATAAAAATCACTTCAAATGTTAAGCTAGACAAATTTACTTACAGTGAGTGTAAAAAGTATTCGTACAGTACGACAATTGATTTAAAAAAAGATTCATTCATAAAAATTATAAGCATAAATTCCATTTTAATTAATAATAAATACATAATAGAACATATTTTCACTAGTTTCATGTGAAATTTGCAGAAAAATAATTTTATACATGAATAAATATTTACAAAACTGTAACAATCCAACATCTTGTGGTGTAAAAAGTATTCGTACACTAAAAGAAATGCAAATTTTTTTGTTATATTTTGTGATTGGTTTAGTCATTAATATGTAGTTAATTGACGTTATCTTGTAAGTTACTTAAAAGGTTCTTCAGTGGAAATTTTAATGTAGTGAGAAACTAGAAATTCTGTAATGGGTCGTAAAAGTTAAGCGACAAGTGTTTCCGAAAGAAAACTGATTTTAAAGCTCCGTAAAAATGGTAAATCGTACAACAAGTTTTCTGATCTGGTTGGTAGACCCCATTCAACTGTGCAGTCAATCATAAAAATGTTTGCTGCCACTCTAACGGTTCAAAACAGTTCTCGTACTGGGCGACCATGTCTATTGACATCATCTAACAGACGGTTTCTGGTACGTTCATTAAAGAAGGATCCCAAAATAAGGGCTCCTACATTAACATCAGAACTGAAGAACATGGGAACAACAGTTTCCGTAAGTACTATTCGAAATGCATGCAGAAATGAAGGCTTCCATGGCCGTGTTGCGAGACGAAAATTCTTTGTTAGTGAGAAGAATCGGAAGCTGCGATTGTCTTTCGCCAAGCAATACGTTATGAAAGTCCAGATTTCTGGAAAAAGGTTATCTTTACAGACGAAAGTAAATACAACATATTTGGATCGGACGGGAGACGAATGGTATGGAGAAAGCGCAATACAGAAATGCATCCTATGAATTTAATGTCAACAGTGAAACATGGTAGTGGAAGTCTGCTTGTTTGGGGGTGTATAAGTGTTTCTGGGGTGGGCAAATTAGTCTTTATTAAAAGCATTATGAATCATCAACTTTATATTGACATTTTAAACAATAATTTAGGACCTAGTGCAACAAAAATGGGCTTGAATGGTGATTACGTTTTCATGCATGATACGTTTTCCCCAAGCACACAGCCCTAAACACAAGGCTCTGGATACTATATAATACCCCAAAGTTCATGAAACTTCCTCCTCAATCGCCGGACCTCAAACCCATCGAGAATTTATGGGACGTTCTTGATAAAAATATTAGATCCAGACATATTTCTAATAAAAATGATTTAAAATCAGCTCTTAATCAATAATGAGACCCCATACCTAGCTCAATAACAGCAAAATTGGTGGAATCGATGTCAAAGAACACTCAAGGCAGTTATTCGAGCTAAAGGATATCCTACAAGGTATTAGCTGTAATATTATGATTGTGTTGGCCAATATATGCCTGATGTACGAATACTTTTTACACCACAAGATGTTGGATTGTTACAGTTTTGTAAATATTTATTCATGTATAAAATTATTTTTCTGTAAATTTCACATGAAACTAGTGAAAATATGTTCTATTATATATTTCTAATTAATTAAAACGGAATTTATATTTATAATTTTTATAAACGGATCTCTTTTAAATCAATTGTCGTACTGTACGAATACTTTTTACACTCACTGTATTTAAATCTCTTAAATGAATCCATGGCAATCATGAATGTGAGCGTGTTCTAAATTTTCTCAATAAGTAAATTTTGCAATCTGATAACATCAGTACTTATCTATTATACTTTAGCGATATGATCATACAATCACTCATAGAAACGAAAAAAAATAAATCTTTTGGTTTTAATACGATATATATATATATATATAAGCTTAAGCTATATATACATATATATAGCTGGCGAGATGCAGATTCAGACTTATACAGCATTGATTTTAGTTTTGCTAATAAAATGTATCAACTCAAGAACTAATTGTAATTAGCAAGCACTAATAGTTGATTAAATGATTCACATGTGCTTTAGCGAAAATTAGATTACTTTGAATTCATTATTTTATAACGTAAATAAGAAGTATTCTACAGTTTGAATCGAAGATAATATGAAGCAAAATTAGGATACTTTAGAGCAACATAAAAAGTATCAGTTTTGGGAAAAAAATATTTTTAATAATATAATATACATTTTTTGGCTGAAAATTTCTGATTTTATTAAATATACATAATTTGTTTTGAATTTATGAGTATTTTGAAAGAAATTATTTTTAATTTTTTATTTAAGAAATTTGCAAAGTGTTTTTGTTTTCTGTATTTAGCGTTTTGTAGCTTATCTGCATTTTGCGTTAATAATGCTATAGCATAATTTAGTTATCTAAACTTAAATCAGAAAAAGACTTATTAACAAAGGTCTTCTAATTTTGGAATCAGAAAAATTGGTTTTATGGTATAAAAAGGGAATATTTATAAATTATCAATATTACATTTTGGATGTAAATTTTTTAAAATAAAAATAATTTTGTTTTATATTAATGGTTTGAATGATATAATTTAATAAGCTATTTAAAATCAAATTTTCCCATAAAGTTAAACTGGAATTTTTCTGAGATAAAAAAAAGGAAATAAAATTTTTAGTTTAATTTGTGGTAAATGAAATGTTTAGAAAGATATTATTGTGAAATATTAGGTGAGTTGATCCTAAATTAGGGGTGTAAAGTCTTATCCAATTATTATTATTATTTTATTTATTTATTTTTTGAAATGAATAACTAAAGGTTGTGAAGTTAGTAATGTTGCAGAATTTTTGAAAATTTTTTAAGATAAGATATAGCATAAGTTCAACACTTAATGATCAACAATTTCTAGAGTCTTTTAGAAATAAGATAATGCACAATTAATAGGGAATAAAATTTTTAATTGTTTCAGTTGTTTAACAAGCTAGAGAAAATGCATTTAAAATTTTTGAAGACACTGTTATGGAAATGTTAAATCATTAAAATCAATTTTCTTAAAAGTTAAAAATTAATGGATAAATAAATATCCCGACTTCAAAATTGTAATATCAGGGTCAAGGCCTACAGTGCCCATATCTGTTTTCCTAATCGAGAGCCCTGGGGTGCGAAGCAAAGTTCTGGGTTAGGTGGTCACAGTCGAAAGCGAAATCCCTTGTGTTTAGTTCCCAAGCATGATTGGTACTCAGTTTATTGACCCACTGAAAAGGTGAAAAGTGGAGTCGACCTTACCCGAGGATCGAGCCTCAGACCTGTGACTTGGGAGCGCCAAGCCACCGGGCTTAGCAATTGTTAAAATTTTGGTGAATTTTATCATGCAAATTTCTATAGAATAGAACTCTACAGAGAAATTTATGACTGGGAGATTTCTTTTATGTTTTCTAAAAATAATATATATATGTATATATATATATATATATATATATATATATATATATATATATATATATATATATATATATATATATATATATATATATATATATATATATACGTTCGATTACTGGTTTGACTTTTTTCCGAATCCAGTATAAGTGTTTTTTTTTTAAATTAGAATTGAATTTTGATCAAATTTAAAGATTAGCCTGAGATTTTAAATTAATATATTTTCGATTACTTTATAGTATGGGTACAATATTCTGTTATTTCTTATATTGTATTTTTATTATAAGTATACTCTATTTAATATGATGTATTATATATACTTATATTATTGCATACTCTAATTATTTAATACATTTTATTCCCATATTTATATTGTATTATACTATTTTTTGCTTTTAAAAGAGGTGCCAAAAATTTATCGTACCCTGGCGTCAATTATGTTCCCTACGCCAATGCACACATACATTTGCTTTATTTTTAACAATAGTATTTTTTTGTTATAACAATTTAGTTTAAACAATGATCTACTTATTATACAAAGAATGTATTTTAAATAATGTATGAATTAAACAAAGGATTGTAATTCTATTGCTTTCTCAAAAATTATCTAAAACATATAGAAAAGTGCAACAATATTCGGAAAATTGTAACAATGCTTAAAATTCTTTGTTGTAATTCATTTCGATTGAAGATCTCAAAGCCTTTGTGTGAATTTTGTCTTGAAAAACTTTTTGATAGTATTTTGAAGCTTGCATTTTTGAAGGTTATTCTGTAAAATAAATATTTATAATGGGATTTTCCTTATTTAAGTGGCTACGACGTGATCGGTAATTATTTTTTTATAACTATACGTATAATATAAGAGATTTATTAAAAGTACAACAAATGCAATACAGAATTTTTTTATAATAAAATATTGAATAAATCTAATAAATGGAAAAGAAAACGAAAAACAAGTGTGAGATAAATCATGAAATGAACTTTGGTATTATAAATGTAAAATGATAGTACATTATAAGAAAGAAATTTGCATAGCAAATTAGACACAAATTATCAAATTAAGTAAGAATGTCTTAATATATGTGGAGAAAATATTGAATTAAAAATAACTTAATATACTCTTGAATCTGTATTAGTGAATACTAAAAATGTCTATAATAATATCAAATGTTATTATTTAAAGCTAATAATACGTTTGAATAAATACTTACAATATATTTACGCTGATATCTTTTGTTTGCCGTTTGCGAGTTCTTTGCGTATGCTTTTTGAATACATCAATCAAACCATGACAGTTTTTTTGGGAATTATTTCAATATTTTAAGTATGCAATCGCATTTAAGCCGTTTGTATAATGCTTATGAATTTTAAATTCTTTTTAAATTTAATGTTCAAAGATCATCAGATACTTTTGTGGCCAAATCCAACAACAGTTTCGACAAAAGTTGATTTTGGACATAAAAATTTCGGAAGAGACTTTATTTAACTTTGCAGTCATATTAATATTTTAGGAAAATCGCAATTAACTAGCGACACAATTCAAAGCAAAATAAAATTTGATTAGAATATTCAAAGTTTATATTGCATTGAATTTTTTATGAATTAGCCAAAAATAAATTTTACTAGACAATTTGTTTTTAACAGAATTGGATAAATGTTACTTTTCCCATTAGCAATAATAGATTATAAATATGTTATAAACCTTGTAACATTTTCGAAAAATTTTGAAAATGCATTCCATTATTTCTTCATGTTTAAATTTTCAGTTATGTGCAATTTTATTAGTTATGGAAGCTCACTCTCAGTCTTTCTCATGAGAAATTTCTTAATTTAGAAAATAAGGAACTGCATCAGTTTCATTTGTAGATAAATTTTCTAAGTTCATATAAAGTATAATTTTTTCCTTCATAAAATATATAAAAACAGAATGTTAGTTCAAAATCTTTGGCACAGGTGCCGTATAATCCATGATTCCAAATTCTGATTTTTTTGGCTATGAAGAAATGTTGCCAAGATGACGTACCAAGATTGGCGATTTTTGGTGGATTTTCTTATGTATCTGGAAACCGCATTTTTGTTACGTCATATTTATGGAGACTTATAAGAATTATGCAGAAAATTCTATTTTGGTAACCCTAATATTTACGTCATCGCGCACGTCACGATATGTCATCTTGGCAACATTTCTTCACCGCCAAAAAAATTCAGAATTTGGAATCATGGATTATACGGCACCTGTGCCAAATCTTTTAGTATAACGAAACTGTAAACACTGGATTACTTAGAATAAGTTGCAAGATTTTAGCAATTAATAGCCATGGATAAGCTTTGTTATTTTATATAAGTTCTAAAGCTGTATCGTAAATTTTACTAAAAGAAATATCAGTTATACACAAAAAAAATCTTATAGTCTCAAAGAAACTGAAGTCTCGGAAAGAAGTTACCGTATGTTAAGTCTCTTTTACATCAATATTACTGCCTCTTATTCTGCAATATTCATACTTAATGGCATTAAAAAAATAATACCATATCTATTTTACAGTTTTATCATTATCATAATTATTTAATAGTATGTGGTACATGGCTAAACTGAGTATTACGGACAGACCTCGCAGAGCGAATTCAAATCAATAACTGTTTTTGTTATGAAAAGTGATGAATCATGAATTAAGAACTTATTACTGTATTATTAACTCAAAATTTGATTTAGTATTCATTCTTATTTTGATTTTTATGTACTTGTAAAAAACTTCGTCCGTATTACTCAGTTTTACCGTGGTACGTAATTTCACAGCATTATCTTTGCGTTCAGTGACGTATATTATATTTGATGATGTATTGATTATAGCAACGTAATTTATTCTCAAGAAGCTCAACAGTAAATTTCCACAATATATTTTGGGCTAAAAAAAGTCTATTTAAAATGTTTAAATTATATTTTCCAATAAAGTTTCTAATTAACGAGTGGCCTCATGCATTTCCTCTTACCTTGCTCAAGTATATATTTTTTATTTCAGTAGCTATAACTTTAATTTTCATGGTAGCCAATCAAGCAGTTGTTGCACGAATCAACTTATCGATAACTTTGTCACAAAATAATAACATTAACTAAGTTTAACATAAAAATTTTCTACATTAACAAAAAGTTTTGTATTTACTAATTTTATTACAACTAAATGAACTGATGTTCTAATTACAGAAGCCGGGACAAAAAGGGATATGAACTGGTCCCTGACGTTGACTGGGATGCTTATGTATTTCTGGGAGACACCAAACCCGAAAAGAAAAAACGTCGACCTAAGGTAATTAAATAATTATACTAAATTAATTACAAGGGCATAATCATTGTCATTAATTTAAAATTATTACAATTTAAACTATGCATAGTTTATTATCGTAAACTTATACAACAATTAAACAACTATTCCGATTAGTAAATTTGATAGAAAATATAACTAATTTACTACAGTTCAAAGGAAAAATTAATGTCTCCATATTGCTCAATAATCATTTTTTAGAAACAAAAACTTATTAGACAGGAAATTACAGTTTAAACTATATTCCAAACCATTGCACACATTGAAGCCCTAAGTGAGATATAAACTTTGAACTAAGCAACTGAAGACTTGAGCTCTAACCATTTCTATTGGGCTTTTAGTTTGGCGAAAAAAATGAATCCGTGTTATTGCTTTGTTTGTCACTCAACGATCGTTTTTTGCACACGAAGGATACTTATACTGGATTCTACAGCTTACGGTGGATTCCGCACCACTATACACGTCCATTCACAAGATAAGATTCGAACCCACGGACTTTTGAACCGAAGGAAGAGTGTTAACTTTTCGACTACCAAATCGGCTGTGTTTCATTAAAGATTTGGCAAAAACTTTATTAAGGAATAAGCATTAAAATAATTTAGCTTTATAAAAATACTAAAATATGGCAATGCTTAATTACATAATGTAAATATTTTACTTAATTTTTTAATGCGTACTGTGAAACTCTCTTAAGTAACTTAATAATCGATTTTAAAGTAAAATACCTTATTTAAGGTTAATACATTTTTAGTTGTTTTATTTAAAATATTTATGCTTGAAAGAAATGAAATAAAAATTATTTACATTATTTATTTTTATTTATATGAAATGAAATTAGCTAACAGTCAAAAAATGTATTGCATATTTTTGTTTGTTGTCTGTAAATCTAATGATACATTTCTCTTATGCGCATTTAAAGGTTGACACCATGGATGAGATGCGTGACCCATAAGAAAACAGGCAGCATGTAGATTCATGTGGTTGGAGTGGGTGGAGGGTATAAGAAATAGGAACATCAAATTGTGGCCTGAAAGACAACTATGAGCGTCTTTCCGGATGAATACCAAGTGAAGTATTAATCATGGTGCGTTGCAACATCATCGCCAGGTTCACACACAAGCATTTATTTCACATGAAAATTCCTAATTATGACAGAGAATAAAAAATATATGCACAAATTATAAACTGAAGAAATCTAATGCACATTTGCGTGTCCAGAATTGAAACATTACCGAAGAAAATTTGCATGCTTACATTGAAGAATGAAGCGTGACCGATAAAAAAATCTGCACTGTCTAAGACTGAAACTTGACTGGTAAAAAGAAGAACAAACTAAAGTTTGATTAAAGCAAAGATCTTTGTAAGAATATCGAAAGGAAGACTTTAAAATGACTGTTACACTCAGGTGAAATTTAAACACAACGAAGCTAAGTGACTTAACTAGCACTACTGTCATGGATTTATTTGATGAAAGAAAATATCAGCTGTTCTGTAAAAAGGACTTCTTAATGACGCCAATCAACAGAACGAACTCTAGTATGCTGATATACAATAGAAATTTAATTCTAACAAACACTCTAATTTTTCGGAATAGACGGATTAACTTGTGGTAATTCAACATAGGAGAGCAAGAATGACTATATCGACTTAAACAATGAGTTATAGACACTTGCGAGTGACTAAAAATCAAAATACCACAAACTTTACGTGGGTGATTTTGTATGTATTGTAAATAGTGTATATAATTTTTGTAATTACTTTAATGTATATTCTTATTAATTAAGTTCAAAATTGTTTTCACAATAAAATATTGTTTCTATTTATTGTTCGAATAATTAAACTCATCACACACATACACACACACACACACACACACACACACACACACACACACACACACACACACACACACACACACACACACACACACACACACACACACACACACACACACACACACACACACACACACATACATATATATATCTTGCTAAGTACTTTTTACTCGTGATTCAATATAATGGATATCCAATTGGTCTGGATTCAGGTTACAAATAAACATCATATATTCATGTTATACAAGTTTCGCCTTCCTGTCAAGAGATTGTTTTAAAATGTTCATTTAAACTTGGATCCTTGATTATAACTAATGCTTCATTGTGCCATCCTCCAATCAATATAAATTATTGAAGAGTTTTTACAAGTTGTGTATTGGTGAGATAGATAAATTCACAAATTATTTAAATTAAATCGAATACACAAATGAACAGAAAAAGCAATATACTTTACCTTAAGTATTGATTAAAAATTTTTACATATAATTCTAAAATTCTCTAATTTTTTTAATTAGAGTTGATTTTTGAATAAAGGCAAAATGCGGATTAAAAGTATAACAAACTTCAAATATAAAGACACAATCATAGTTTTTTAAACTAATTATTGACTCATTCATGTTTTAAAACTGTCATCGTCAATTTGTCTAAGCCATATTTTAAAAGTAATTTTATTTAAAAGTAATTTTTATTTAAAAAAATTTTCACTTTTTGTTTTTTATGCATATTTATTTCTGAAAATCCACTTAAATAATCTACAATGATTCCATGATCATGTACACTGATCGTAAATGAAACTGTGACAGAAAACTTAGTATGACAATTTTTCATAATTCTCAAGCAATTTTATATAGTCATTGTGAAGCTCTAATATAATGCTAGAATGGTCAGTGAGAAAGAGATCACGGATCAATCTCTCTATCTACCTATACATCTATATCTACTCTCTATATGTATGCATGTATCTATCTATTTATATATATATATATATATATATATATATATATATATATATATATATATATATATATATATATATATATATATATATATATATATATATATATATATGTATATATATATATATATTTATATATATATATAGTTAATAGTATATTTTATGAAATACAATGAAAAATGCCAAATATTAGGGGTGTACTGGCTTCTTTAAGACTATGTCTTGGGCCATTGCAGAAAAGCCATAACTTGTGCCAATGTGGTCAACACCCCCTGAAGAAGTTGGCCATATTGGTACTTCATTCCATATTATATCTTTCTTTGATATTTTCCTTGAAATTCAAGTATTTTCAATGTATTGTTTTCCATTTAGTATTTTCAATATATTGTTTTCCATTTAATATTTTCAATGTATTTTTCCATTTAGTATTTTCAATGTATTGTTTTCCATTTAATATTTTCAATGTATTTTTCCATTTAGTATTTTCAATGTATTGTTTTCCATTTAGTATTTTCAATGTACTATTCTCCATTTGGCATTTTTCATTGTATTTTATAAAATATACTATTAACTATATCTTAGTAATACTATTCTAGCTGCTTTTGCGCTAAATGTATTGCTAAGCATAAATGTTTTTATATATTCTTGTGCTTTTCATTTCAGTATCTAACCTTGCATTTTATATATATATATATATATATATATATATATATATATATATATATATATATATATATATATATATATATATATATATATATATATATATATATATGTACCACTTTGTTGTATTGATCCCACATAGTGGAAATTCTAAAGCTGAATGCTGTTGAAAGAAACTTTAAACATTAGTTGCTTAATATCTTACAACAAAGTATCGATATGCTTCTTTTTCATAAATAGTTTGGGGTATTCACAAGTTGAAAGAGAAGAAACCCAAAAAGTCCCAAGCAGCCACCACGGCGTAAATACAGGAATCGGAAACGCTGTTTTAAACAATAATTGAGACCAATTCTTTTACTTTTCATTCCAATGGTCTCAGTCCAACCGCACGATAAGCATAAATAAGGCAACTGTAACGGTATATTATGTTACATTTTTTTTCATTATTGAACTTTTACTCGAAGAAACTTTTTTTATATTATTGAGCTTTTTAGAGTAAAAGCTCAATAAAATACAGTTTGGAATTAAAAATTAAATTTAATTTGAACTCAATTTATGTGGTCTCACTAACAAACACCAATTAAAGTTTTCATAAAATGCTTTGAAATTTGAAATGCTTGTTCTTAAAATCATTTGACCGCTTATTAACTTCTATAAATTGCAACTGTTTGAAATTCAGAATATAAATCTAAGGTGACTCGTCCTTAAATACTGATGAGGCATTGGAGCGAAAATATTAGGATATACTCGGTATAGATATTATAAATATTATACAATCTTGTAGCGTTTTTGAAATCATTATTTTCAAGAGAAGGAATGTTAGTCGCGATTTATTCTCCTCAACAAATAATGAAGAGTATGTAAAAGGATCGGGCCAAAAATCTCGTTCACTCATAATTTAATTTTTATCTCTCGATGAATCTAACAGCAGCAGACTACTGTTCCGTGATCACAGGAGCTTTTTACTCATGTAGCTACCGGTTGAGTTAAAATCTGCAAAATGTAGGGTTTTTTTTTTTCCAAAAAGTAACTGTAGCGGATGTTTCGTATCTGCACGCGTATGCTTGAGTTCTTGCATATTAAAAGTATTATTTTAAGTTTAGTAGCATGTATCTTTTGATTAAAAAAATGGTTATACTTTTGTTATACAATATAACATTAAATGTAATGGATATGCGCACAACGCTGGTGGCTTGTAACTGACTTCTGTTATAAAATGAGTTAAAGCTGTTGAAAAGATATTAACGAGAGATGATGTAAGCAAATTACAGTAGACATTCGTTTCTACAAACCTTTAACTTATGAACCCTCACGATTTTACGAACCAGTGGCTAATCCCCAAGATGGTCTTGTATACGCAATGATGATTTTAATTCCCTTATGCGAAATAAGATTTTGAAAAATCTCTTTTTTGGCAAGGAGGGGAGAATTTATGTTCATTGCATTTATTTTTTAACATATGATTATTTTTCTATTTTTTTAATTGTTAGCAAATTTGAATTTTTCTAACTTTTAATTGTTGTTTAATTTGACAAAAGAATTTTTTTTTGAGAATGCATCTTTCTGGTTATTTAAAAATGCCACTTTTGCCCAAAATTTAGAATTTTTTGAATAATTCAAAAAATGATTCGTTTCAAACTGATTGATATTTCAAAAATTGCGAATGAAAAATATAGGATATCAAAATTTGTACAATGAAGTTTATAACAGCCAAATAATGATCACTTTACTAACAATTCTCTGACCTGAATAACATATTAATTTTTGAAATTTATTCTGAATCAGAATCTTCATTTTGATCTACAAAGTGTCAAAATACTCACTGGATTTTTTACTCCTTTTAAATTTTTAATACCAACCAAATAATGCTCTCATGATAAATAATCTTCTGAAAGACTTTTTAAAATATTAAAGGGGTATTTACATCAGAAATTTCATAGTGGAAACAGAAATTATGCAATTCCTTTGCTTAATTTCGTTATTTTATAAAATCGAAATAAGAATCTTATTTTAATAAAAAAATTTCAGATCATAATATGAAATAGTTGTTTCGAAATGTTTATTTCAATTATAAAAATACACAAAAAGTTTACAAATGATAACAATTATAAAATATTTTAATTTAAAGAATTTGATTACTTAGTTTGATCACATTATAGTTTACCATATTTCATTATAGCAAAAATGGTATGTATATAAATTGCATGTTCATTTTTATAGCTTATAAATAATATAACGAAAGAAAGATTTAAAAATAATTTTAACTTTATTGTTTATCAAGGAATAACGCGTTTTATAATTTATAATTATCTGTAATTTGGTTATATTTCGTCGAAATATTTTTGATTTGCTATATTTAAGGAAAATATGAGATCATTGGTATACTTAAGGAAGAGTTAACTAATTAATTATATGATTAATAATTAAAATACAAAACTGTTTATGGTATATAATTTAATTGGCATCAAAGAATGGAAACCAAATAAAAAAATTTTTTCTTCATAATTTAATAAAACTATTCTTTACTAAACGGTTAAGACTATTTTCAAAATTGACGTGTTATTTTTTTACAGCTCAAACAGATTTAAAAAAAATTAGTATTAATTAAGGACAACTTTTTGATACAGTGATAAATCATGTTTAGTAATAGAAATTATTAGTACTTTGTTCATTTTTGCACAATTTTTTTAAGCATAAAATATTTGCTTTATTATAATAAGATATATAAAGCAAAGTTACAAAACACAAATTAAATAAAAACGATGCAAAGTGTTTTGCCATATAAATAGAATGATAATTAAATCTTCTTTTAAAAATTTATACAAAATTTATTATTAGAAATAAGTAATGGCTGACTAATTCAGAATCATTTAAAATGTAGTTTGTTTTTCAAATAAAGAAATTGTAAAGCTATTCAATGCACGACTTTATGAAAGAAGGATAATTTTACAATTTATTTTATGTCATTTTTGATAATTTCAATAATATGGAAGTTATTGCGAAAAATCTAATATTAAGAGGATTATTTGTATTGGAAATAAAGAAATTGAGAAAATAACGAAATTGTACAACATTAGATGAAACACGAAAAAATACTTTAGCAAGTAAATCCGATTTTATTTCTTTAACATATAATATACAATAATATTTAAAAGAAAAATGAGATCATTTTAATTATTTAAATTTCTTTAATAGTAATAAAAATATTAAAATAAAAATCATAGAAACTATATCTGCAAATTTATTTTCTACTCTATTCCTAAAACATACGATTATCTGCATATCAGGATAATACATCGCAAAATTTATTAATTAAATTTAATGATTTAAACGAATTTGAAAATTTGGCATGAATATTTGTGTCATATTTAATAGAAAACATCAAAACAGTAAACAGCTTTTTAACTGAATTTAATGAGCTTTTTAAAGTTTTTAACTAATTTATTAACAATACTATCCATTATATAGTATTGTTAATAAATTAGTAAGCAAACTTGGAGAAAACAGATATCAAATGTTTTTATTATATAACAATACTAAGTTAAAAATTATCTCTCTTAAAAAACAATGATTATTTATACCTTCAACAAACCTTGATCCGACTACTCCATCTAGATTAATTACATGAACGTGGTCTTTCATATACTTCAAACCCTTTGAAAGTGCAATTAAAGAATTTTTCAGTCGAGAAGAAGCTTCAGTCTTTCCAATGCAGACGAGTGCTACCATTAGAATCAGCAAATTTATCTGGTAGAACATCTTGATGACAGAATCTAGCATAGAATCATACACTCTGCATTTTATCGATCAGCTCTTAAAATACTAACTCACTTCATATTGTGTCTATTACTTTTATACTCAACTATTGCATCTGTTTTAGATCTTCAAGTTACAAAATAACAATCAGACATTGTCTCATATATAATCGTATTTTAAAAACGTATTGAATAATACGAAGAGATTGAATGCATAACAATGTTCGCCATTTAATTTTTTTTCTCTGTAAAAGAATTCCCAGACCATCCAATGGACAGAGGTATTTGAAGTAAAATAAACTAAAACAATATTATGGATAAACATTATTATGGATGGTTTTCTAAAACTGTGTTATCTAATTAAAAATTACTAATAAATGTTGGCAATGTTTTTGTATTGTATGCATACGCTTTTATATCATACTAATTTTTTCAACTGTAAGTCATAATCAAAAGAATCCGAATTAAATAAGATATTTATTAAAATTTTAAATAAATTCAAGTTAAACTGAAAAAGAATTATAACCAGAGTGTCATTTAAATGTAAATTTAATTTTTCTCGTTTAGTACTCGTTGTTGCCAAAATTGAAATAGAATTGCAAATATTTCCAACCCAACAGAGTATAATATATTTCAGCATGATAAGAGTTGCACTCTCCATACTTCTATTGTAATGCTATTAATGCAGCAAATGTGAGAACTCCATTCTTCATAGCTATTTTGTAATGACGTAATTGTTTGTTAATATGAATAGAATTTTATTCTCTTAAATTTCATTGTAACGCTGAAACCCATTTTTAACGCAGCAAAAAAAAAAAAAAAGACTTTCCCCATTCTTTATACTTTTATCGCAACAGCGTAATTATTTATTTGCATATCAAGAACTCCTTTCTTGATAACTTTTTGAAATAATCTGAAAATTTGGTTAGTATGAATCTTATTCATAATTTTTTGATAATAATTTATGAAGGTGGGGATTCAGAATGAGATATATCTGAGAACAATGCGCATGACATGAAAATTAAATAAATCTAAAACAGGCATGTTACTTATGAGTAATAAAAATCATTGGTACATGTGACTTATATAGTAACCGTACAACAGCATAACAAAAATATGTACTAAAGTAGCACCAGTTACTATAAGCAAAAATCATTGTTATGTGAAAATCACTTATAAATTATTCATTCTATCGACAGAAATAGTCGTTCATAAATTAAGAACATGCATTAGGATACAGCATACTTCTGATCATCAATGTAGCCTAAGATAGAAACTTATTGTTACTATAGAGTTCCCCGCATTTTATCCAAATATAATTTGCATTAAGATGAACTATTTAGTTACCATCACAGTCACGTTCGCTTTTAAATTTTTATGAAGAAAGAAGGAAGAAATAGGAATCACTCTGTCCTAAGGAAAAATGCTTATTATTCATATTGTAAAAAATGAATGAAAAGGAAAATAATTTTTAATTAATTTTATTTTTAAGCGAATTTTGGCAGTTAGTAACTACTTGAAAGAGAATACAAGAAAGACAGTTATGGTTATTATTGACGGCAAAATCGAAATTTGTTTTGAATACGACCAGGAATTGGTGAATACCAATAATATATATATATATATATATATATATATATATATATTAAATTCAAAATATTTTAATGAGTTTTACTTGAATTTATAGAAGAGTCTAATGATAAAGTAAATGGAATAATGATTCCTATACGGAAGTTGTAGCAATTCTTATATGATGAGATTGTATTCCTTAGACATAACATTACTAAATTATTATATTTATTTATTTCCTTAGTTCTAAGTAATAATTATAAAGTAATAATCAGAAATGAGTGAAATCTTTCTTTAAACTGAAAAAAGAAGAAAATATTTTTAAATGAATACCACGATATTTCTGTTTGTTAAAAATTGTTATTGAAGAAAAAGTAATATATTCTTTAATATAAGGAAAGAAACAGATTTGTATGAAAGAAAATTTTTTACTTGTCTAAATTTCAAACAGTCATTTTCATAATTATTGATGAAGTAATATAATATAAGTAATATAAAATAAGGTAGTCATAGAGTTATTAAGTGACAATTAAAAATAAGTTATGTTATATAAACATATAAAGAGTTGTGTTATTTCTTAATCTGTGGCACATATTTAATATTTCTCCATTCCAAATAAGTCAAGAAAAGTATTGGCCGCTTATTTTAAGTTAATTTTAAGTATTAATTTTAATTAAAAGCAAATAAGCTTCACTCCTATAAATGATACTCATCATATAATTATTCTTTCACTAAAGACTGCTTAACAAGTGATATATTTTCTATTAATACTTTCCGTGACATAAAAAAAAGCAATAGATTTGATATTTCAAGTTTTATAATTTCAAATGAACACATGAACAGTTCTGTTATTTGGAATTCCAAAGAAACACCTATAAAATATTTTTCGTTAGTATTTAAAAAAAATTTGATGGATAAAAGAAATAAATTTTTCTAACCCTCCATAGGAAATTAAAATTATTACTTTTCATTTTTCACTATTTATAAATTTTATTTTTCATTTTTATTACTTTATGATATTTATATCATTTTTATAAATTGTAATTCAGGTAAACAAAAAAAACAATAAATAATTGAAAATATTGATTATTTATTTGAAAATTTATTAGAAAATAATTAAATAAGATAAATTGCTGCATTCAATCAAGAATAGAACAAATTATGGCAAATAAAACAGTAAAGGAAATCTTTTAAACATCGAACAATAAAAAAGAATACAGACATTAGATATGAAAATACTGCATTTTATTAAAAATATTAAGCAAGAAAACTATAGTTAAATAATAGTAGAGGAAAACCTTTATATTTTTTAACTTTCAAAAAATGCAAATAATTGCTGGCATTTGTTGATTATAAAAAAAATTCTGTTTTAATCTTTATTTTGTTTTAACAACTATTTGAATAAATTACGGGTATTGGAATTCAATAGTTTGAGAAACGAAACTTTCAACAATCATTCAACAGCTATAATGTTGCAAAAAAGGGGTAGGCGTTTGCTAATTGAGCTGAATTGTTCCTGAAGTAACAATACGGAGAAAAATCAGCGTAATATCATGCATTTGAAGCAATTATTTCAATTTTATGTCTTTTATACCTGGAAATATGTAACTAAATGGGTAAGCAATTACTTCATCATTTGGCTTCAATTAGTATATGATAAAAGAGGTTTACTTTGGATTATGATTTGGATGATATCCACACAGTATCAACACAGGTAAGCCCTCGACATGTTTTATTCTCAAAATTTTTTTCGTGGCTACCAAATATAAGATAAAATAATTACATTATTTACATCAAATTTTCAGTTTAAGATGAATGAAATTTTTGAATTAAGAATTTGTCAAAAAAGTGATTACATTGTAAATACGAAAAAATGCATATGTAGTATATTTATTATTCGAATTTATATTCATGTACTACGCATTTATTCATTTGAAAATATAATCTTTTTTAAAAATTAGTAAATTTTTTATTAATTAATTTAAGGTTTTAGGATTATTAAATTTAAATTTATAGTCTAATTAAATACCTCGCTAATTTTTAATAAATAAGCATGTTTGAAAATACATTTTTATAAAAATATAATCTTTTCAGTAAATATAAATGAAAAATAATTAATTTAGTTAAATTTATGAAATACGTAACATTTATTACTTTAAATTATAAAATATTCCATATTTTGAAATTAAAATAGTTAAGCCCTCCTATGCTGATCAAGTATTTATTAAAATTAAATATTTTAAGCAAAGAAAAAAATTAAATGCTTCTGTAATAAAATATTTTTTATTTACAAATTATGAAAACCATTAATAAAGTATACAAGTTATAAAATTTCTACATTTATTAAAATATTCGCGTGGTATAAATTTAAACATTCAAAATTCGATACTGATCTAAGTAATTTAGATATTTTATTTTTCCCTTTTGATGTTGCATGAGAGTGATTTTACATCTATAAACTTTAATAACATATTTTGTTCCTATTTTCATTCATGCCGAACATAGCTGGGTTTGGATTAGAATTGATAGATTATATTATTATTTATGTCAGAAACTTTCATTGTTTATCTGACCTAGTCATCAGCTTATGGATTCTATTTTTGCTGTAGTTGGAATATTTATTATGATTAGGAACCAAATTCAAATTAAAATCATTTAAGTTTTATCTTTCTGTTGAATTAACTATCATGGGTAAAAATAACTAGTAAAGAGAGGAAGTAATATTGAATCTATAATTTCGACATGTATATCCGTAATTTTAGATTACTTTTAAAAAAACCAATCTTTTTCATCTTCATTTATAAGGTCATTGGGTCTTTTAAGTGTCAACTATACTGTCACTCATAAATGTATTGTTATAAATTCACCATTATTAAAATGTGAGTGAACATTTTTTTGATCATTTCTTTTCTGCACTCTCCAATAAAATCTCATTAGTATGAGATTTGATTTTAGATTGAAAGGTTATTAAAAAATATTATATTATAATTAAAAAATATAATATTATAATTAAAAAATATTAATATAATTTTTAATTTTATTAATAAATGAATTTTTAATATTTTATGGCATGCATATCTATTTAACGCTAATTGAGAGGAGCGACAGAGAAATTATTTATTACTGGATTATTCTAAGACTTGATATATTTTCCAGAATATTTTTCTGTGACATGTGTTTAATGACTTATTTTTTTTCAGAGGTTTCTCATCTAATTATGAGATTACTAGTAATACCTCTGTTAATACTGCTAGGCCAAAGAACAGCAGCCTTTCTTACAGTAAATGCAAATGTTGGTGGTAAGTGTTTTAAAAAATTATCCCCATGTTGGTTAAAATGATTATTTTGATTTACCAAATCACTTGGCTCTTCAATATATATTATATTAAAGGAGAGAATCTTCTGTTAAAAATATTTCACGAATGATAGTGCTAATGGTTATACATAAATTTAAATTATTTCATATTTTTTCATTATACGAGAAATTTATAATAATTTTTTTATTTTGATTATAGTGTGTATTTATATTAGGAAAATTAAGTGGGAAATTATTTCCCTTCTTAAAGAACTTCTCTTTATAAATTTCCAAAGCCGTTTTAATTAGGCTTAATCAAATTCTTTTTTAATTCAAACTAGAATTGAATTCTATATACAGTGTCTCACAAAAGTGATGGGACACTTGTGTTTTACAAAAGAAAACTATAATAAAACTAATTAAAAATACATGTACAATTTTTTTTGTGTTTCATACTTAAATTTCGTAATAATTATTACATAACATACATTTTGTCAAAATATTAAAATATTAATTTAATAAAAATAAAATTATTTAGAACGGAGCAAAAAATAGCTCACATAAGTGATGGGACACCGTTAGATATGCAACAATAATCGTCTGAAATAAGCAATAAAAATATTTTTCGTGTGTTTTATTTTTACTCAAAAGAAATTGGCAATAATTTATAAAATCGTCTGCAGTATTTCTTTCCCGATTGTTTTAGACTTTTTGTGTTTTTTAAGCTGTGTGTGCTGACATGAATGCTAAGCGAAAAAAAAACTTTGCCTGAAATTCGAAAACTAGTTATTAATTTGCATATTGAAAGGTGGAAAATCTATTAGAGAAACTGCTGAAACAGTTAACTTGAGTCATTCAACAATTTTCAGTATCATTAAACGATATAAAAAGAATCATATGATTCAGAATAAAAGAAGACATGGCCGACCATCAAAGCTATCCAATGGAATAAAGCGAATTGTCATTCGAATTATAAAAAAAAATCCAAGAATGAGTGCTCCTAAAGTTGCTGCGGATTTACTAGCATTATATAGAGTAATTGTTAATCCTGAGACTATTAGAAGAGTAATTAGATCTGCTGGATATCACAGTTGAGTAGCCAGGAAAAATTCTTCGTAAGTGAGAAGAACAGAAAACTCAGACTGGCTTTCGCAAAATCCAACATAAATAAAAATTCTGATTACTGGAATAAAGTTATATTTGCTGAGATGAGAGTAAATTTAATATATTTTGTTTTTACATTAGAATCTTGGTGTAGAGAAAAGCGAGGGAAGAATTTCGTAAACAGAGCTTGGTGCCAACAGTAAAACAAGGTGGAGGAGTTATGGTATGGGAGTGTATGTCGTCTGCTGGAGTTGTTTATCTTGTTTTTATTAATAGTAAAATAGATCAGTACAAGTATATTGACATTCTAAAGCAAAATTTGAAATCTTCAGCACGAAAATTATACCTTCATAACGATTTTAAATTCTGCCAGGACAATGACCCCAAGCACCGACCAATGGCTGAGTGGTTAGCGTTCCTGATGCTTGAGCTGTGGGTCCCGGGTTCGAATCCTCGTTCGGGCATGGATGTTACTATCTCTCTCTGTGTCTCTCTGTCCTTTCTTGTGTGTTTATGTATGAATGTGGCCCGCCCTATAAACGGGTTTGTGGTGGTATGACGCGGGTAATATGCTACTCGCCTCCGTGACTTGGTTTACAGGTGCCCACTAAGTAAAAAAAAAAAACCCACACTGTTTTGAACGTTAGACTCTGGCTGCTGTATAACTGTTCTGAAATAACAAAAACACCACCACAATCTCCAGATTTAAATCCAATAAAGAATATTTGGCAAGAATTGGAATTAAGAATTCACAAATACACAATTTCTTCAAAACAACAATTAAAATCGGTGCATCAAGAAGAATGGAGTAAAATCACACCAGAAATCACAATAAAACTAGTCAAATCCATCCCAAGAAGATTAAATTATGTTTTAAAAGTAAAAAAATATCCAAAATATATTAAAACCTATTAAAATGTAAAATTTTTGGACAAATATTTGATGGCAAAGTAAGTGTCCCATCACTTATGTGAGCTTTTTTGCTCCGTTATAAGCAATTGTATTTTTATATTTAATTAATATTTTAATATTTTGACAAAATGAATGTTATGTGATAATTGTTACTAACTTTAAATATGAAACACACCCACAAAAAAATTGTACATGTATTTTTAATTAATTCTATTACAGTTTCTTATTGTAAAGCACAAGTATCCCATCACTTTTGTAAGACACTGTAGTTTTGTAAATGTTTCATATAATTGAAATCCACAGCATGTTGTTTCACGATTAAATATGCGAGCTAAGCTACTAAGTTTATCATGAACTCAAAGGGTTAGTCATAAATTAAACAAAGTCACGACACTTCGATCTGATTAGTTTTAAATTTTAAGATTAATCTTTTTTTCCATAATCAATCGCAATAGTAGTTTATTACCAATATTTGCTTTAAATGTCAATCATAATTATGAAGATATAGATGAAATGAACTTCAGCATTTTTAAAGAATTATTTT
This sequence comes from Latrodectus hesperus, assembly GCA_037975125.1. NCBI lineage: Eukaryota > Metazoa > Arthropoda > Arachnida > Araneae > Theridiidae > Latrodectus > Latrodectus hesperus. The sequence continues at coordinate 58,197,711 of CM075860.1, forward strand.
AAAATATTTTCGAATTTATTTTTCATAAAAAAGAATAAAGATTTAATGGAGTTCTTATACGATTTTTTTTCTTTTTCTCATCAACAGAAATTACGCCATTTCACGTGATTTCGAGTAAATCTATTTAGAATATTTCTTTTATTAATATAATACAAAACTATGCCTTAAGACACAAAATGCTAGATATCGAATTTTACTCTATTTGTGAAAATATGGATTAAAATATTTAAAAAAATGTAAACCAAACCAAAACAAAGTAAACAAAACAATACCACTTATATTTGCCGCATCATTCAAGTAAATATGATTTATAATATTTAGCTTTTCAATTAATAGCAAAATAAATAATGTGAATAACATCATTTTTTAAATTCAACTTTAAGAATTTGTTCTTTTATTTTTATAACACCTACTTGCACCACATTAACACAAATAATTTTTTTCATTTTTCACAAATTAATCTCAAATTCAGAATTAATAATTTTAACAAGAGTACATACTCATCACATTCAAATTCATTTATAGAATCCTTTCATCCACAGAAATTTGTACTTCTAAAAAGAACATAATTATTCTTATATTCTCTTAAAAGATAAACTATAACTTGATGTTTAAACATTGTATTAAATTTCATTCTAAGAAAATTAGAAGAAAAATCATTTGCTTGTTATATTCGAAAAGAAATTGCTTCTTATTATACTTCATAATTCTAATTAATTATTTTTAAAATACTTGGCTCATAAATATAAGGAGACTATAACTTTTTTATGGAAATTTCCAAAAAAATTTAAAATTTTTAAAAACATTAAAAATATTTTAATTTATTTTAAGTTATTTCTTTTCGTCTGCGTATTTATTTTAAAAATGATTTTGGTTGTCATTGAATCTTTATCAAAATACAGTTCTAAATTTGTTGTATTAAGGAATCTAGTTTGACGCTGTAATCTGCTGATTTGGTTCGGCATTCCGCTATTGGCGCGCGCGCGCGCGCGCGATGGAGTAAGTCCAAATAAGATTCAATTATAACCATGAATACTGTAATAATGTACTTGTTATTTGAGATAAATTTTTCGAGCTTCCTTATTGTAGCAAAATAATGTAATTTTCCTGTACCTTTCTAATCAAAGAAGCAGTGTTAAATATTTGCTAAGAGTTGAAAGCTTAATAGTACACTCAAAGAATAATACTGAAAAGGAATTTTGCTTTAATATAGGAAAAACTTCTTCCATTCTTAAAGAACATTCTAATAGTCTTTTTTTAAATGTAAAATTTTAGGTAGTTTCTTAATTCTTGATATTCTGCTTTGGGTACGATACTAGAAGATAAACATGAATAGGGAATATTTTAATGTGCATATGTGACGTATAGCAGCCTATAGAAACAACAGTTTTCAAATGAATCAGGCGTTTTAAAGTAGGTTGTAAGATTGACAAATAAAAAAATTATCTGATGAATCATGAATTTTCAAAATGGCTGTAAAATTAACATATAATATCCCTTGTGCTTTAAACTGCGAATCAAAATTCAAAATATTATATTTTCGATAGTATCCATGATATAACCATCAAATATGTACAAAAACTTGATATATATATATATATATATATATATATATATATATATATATATATATATATATATATATATATATATATATAGTTCCGATATCTATAAATGTTTTTTTACAACCGAGAATCTTTAGAATAAAACTATGCCTTTAATTATGAAAGTTCTAAATGTGGTTCTTATTTTTATGTGTATTTTTTCCAAATTTTATATTATTTCCCTTATTTAATTTTACATTTCTATCTTACTGGTAAGAGTAATAGTATAAATAAGCTACTATATATTAATAAGCTAAAGTTACTGAAACTCAAATTTCTAAAAATAGTTATTGTTCTTTTATTTAGCGTCAATAAGACATTCTTGCGGTTTGAATGAGGAGTATCGCATTTGCGGACCTCATTGTCCGTACACTTGCGATACTTTGAAAGATAACATTTGCTGCGAGGTAAAGTGTGTCCCTGGTTGTTTCTGCAAAGATGGATACATGTTGCTTTCTAAGGGAGGACCTAATAAATGTGTGCCTATAGACAACTGCCGTAAGTCAGCTTTATTTTTCTTGTCACGTGCATGAAAAACTACTTTAAATTACGCACTAAAATTTTTCTTTGTGTAAATTTTGTTCACAGGAGTTATTTGCCAAAAATTTATCTAAGAGCCATTTTGCTTAAAATTGTATTTATATATGTTTTTAATCATTAATTATAGCAAAATAAAAAATAAATTCTTTTAAAAATTCAATTTAAAAAGAGTTATAAACTCACGATTAACATTTCTCCTAGAAAAGTAAAATATTGGTTCAGGAATTAAAAATATTTCAACTATTTCAATAATTAATAAGAATTTTACATCGGAATTTTATGTATTCAAAGTTACTACAACGTCTAAGTTAGTATTAGTATTAGCGTCACACTAAAATTGCATTCGCATTCATATGAGTTATTTTAATAATTCTTTGAATTCAAAGAGTTATTTTGATTTTGGTCTTTTATTCCTGAACTCTGAGATCAAATAATGAATGGAATATTTATTCAAGAGTTATTTAAGTAATTTATATGAATGCATGTGCAACAATGGTACGATGCTAACAATTTATAATCGAATGCATAATTTTGTATTTTTCTTTCAACAGCTAAACCAGGAATCCTGATGTTCGAAGAATCAAGTATTTCTGTGTACGAGAGTAGCAACGTCATCCGCATCGTGGTGGTGCGAGTCAACGGATCCTATGGTGAAGTATCAGTCCGATGGCGAATTGTCTTCAAAAGTGGACTTGATTACCCAGAATATGCAGGCAGATCTGGAAGACTGGTTTTCCCCGATGGAGTGGTGCGTCAAGTCATAGAAATTCCTTTGCATGACAACAACATCCGAGGACAAGACATCTCCTTCAGCATTGAACTCTATGATGCTACCAATAAAGTTGATATTGATGCTAGACAAGCTCGTAGCGTGCTTACAATAAAAGATGATGACAGTAAGTATTACATGTACATTTCTATGTTTATTTTGATGAAATTAATCTCAGAAATAATTTAAAGAATCATATCTAATAAGAAATTTTAAAAATACTTCAAAGAATTTATCGAAATGAATGAAAGATGACTGACTCACATCGTACTTCAAACCCATTTTTTATGAAATACCCAAATAGTTTATATTCAAACTTATTTTGACATTTAAAGTATAAAATAAACTTGCATCCCATATTTTATTTGTTAATTTATTTATAGGAAAACCCTTTATTTGAGAAGGGAAAATTTTTTAACATCACTTAAATGTATTTTGATAATATAATGCGCTAAAATACAAGTAGTGAATTATAACAAACGTAAAAGACAAAATTTTTAATATCTGATTCCATTTGATTTCAGTTCATTGATAATTAGTGTTTTATGCTTTCATTTGACGAGATTTCATTGCATTTTTTTGAATTTTAATAAATTTATTTTTTAATATATGAAACTCACTATAAAGCACAAATCTATATAAAAAATATCTTTGAAATTGAAAAATTAACAAATGTAATGATAAATATGTGACTTAATGTTCAAACCTATTATCCAATGAAAATTTTAATGTACTTATATTTATTATATATCGTTCTAAAATTTATTATTAAAAATATAACTCGTATTTTTAATTCTGTGGATATACTACACAAAGTTTTAATATTTTTAAAAATATTTATATACTTTACCATGTAAAGATATATGAAAGAATATGTTGTTCAGCTTTAAGATAATATTATAACAAACATTATGGTTAAAAAAAATTTTTAGATCCTATTTAATTTATTATCAGGAGAGAATAATGTAGGACAGTTTAAAGAATTCTCCCCCCTAAATTTTATTATTTTAGATATTTTTAGTCAATAAGAGTTATAAGCCTTATCATAATAAGCATGTGAGAATACTTGGAATAATAATAATAGTAAATGGGAATATATTACTACCACTAATAATAATAATAATAGGAATAATTATAACAATTTGGAATTATAAAATGCTACAATTTGAAATATTAAGTGTGTAACTAACCAAAAAGGACAACTTGAAAAAGTTTAAAATCTAACTTTTAAAAATAACTCCAATGTAAAACAATATCGTGTTAAAAACAGTCAAGGAAATAAAAAGCCGAAAATATCCGTTTGTTAAATTTTTAAACCGAAATCCAATAAAAATTAAAATTTTATTACCGTTTAAATTCCTCCGATAAATATGATAAGTACATTTTAATTATCCTTTCAGTAATAAATGAACTGAAAACCTAAAATGAATATTATATTTGAAAATCACTTTAAAAGCTTCTGCAATTGATAATTGTTACAAGCATTTGAGTTCGAATTATAATACTTATTTTAAGAAGTATTTTCTTAATATGTATTTTAATGCATTTAATAGAAGCTAAGGAAAGAGTTTTATGCTCATATTTTTAATATCGATATTAAACGATTAGAAGAGAATATTTCAGAAAAATCTAGAATCCTATATAAAACCCAGAAGTTTTATTTAAAAAAATTCATGGATTTATAAAGTAATCTGGTTTTTTTATTATCAATGGTAGCCCAATCTCATTCTCAAATCTCTTCATATGTAGCCCTTACACCTCATTTCCTACACTAAAGAAGGCGTTGCACCAGTATACTTTTCTGTACTTAGCTCTGAGTTTAGTTCTATCAGTTAGAAGCAGACGAGTGGAGTCTTCGTGATTTTGAAGCAAGGACCAAGCAAAAGATACCCAATACTTGGCTTGCCAAGGGATATCATTTCACTTGGAGGACATTGTGACCGTGAACTATTTAACGTGCCCCAGCCACCATTAGCGAACACGGAGGATCTTCAGTTAAGCCGAGATCCTACTATTCTCCGTTAAGGAGAGCGACACCCTAACTAACCAAATCACCGCGGTCTCACACTAAAGCTGTAACGCATCTATTTCAACTGATATTTTTTAAGAATCGAAATTCTGGTTTTCCAACTTCTTTACATGCTGTTGTATTGAGTTACGCGGTGCAACTTGTCCAGAAATCTGTAAATCCTAACCACGTTATTAACTGTGTAATATTTTATAGAATTCCTCTTTAAAGATTTAAATGAAAAAAAAATCATTTTTCGTGTGTGACGGCAAAAATTTTAATTTGTAAATTTTGCACTGAATTGCCATTTTAATTAATCAGTCTAATTGGGATCACATTAAATAATCACAAACCAATTTAATATACCTTATCCTATTTTGGCTCGCATATTTTAAATATTTTCTATTTTTAACGTTTCAAATTATTGCTTAACAATCGTGCAAACAGAATATAACTTTAGATTTACGTTCTAGAAATCATTATTTATTATTACGGTACATTTGATGTTTATGATGCTAAATACAATATGTCATAAAGTAATGCGTTTTTTTATTTTTATTCTTATATGCTATGCATAGTAAAATATGAAATTATACGTTATGTAGTCTTATCAACAACAACTGTAAAAAGTACTTAAATTTTTTACAAGATTTTCATGTAATATTTGATACAAAAATGCTTATTACTTTAATAAGTAATATTTAATTTTTCATAGTGAAACCGGGATACCTGGAATTTGAGACTTCTGATTACATCATTAAGGAAAATGAACAAAAAAGGATGGTTTGTGTCAAAAGGTATGACGGTTTAGATGGGGAACTCAGAGTGAAGTACAAAACTATCAGCAGTTCAGCAATCGCTGGCAAGGACTTCCAAGCCATAACTGGTGAACTGGTCTTCAAGGAAGGAGTTGATATACAGCATATTTTCGTACCCATCATAAATGATGACATCCGAGAACCAGAAAAATTCTTTGAAGTCGAACTCTTCGAACCAGTTTCGGAATTCGGCATGATCAATTTCAGAGGAATGGGATCGAGAAAGAGAGCTGTAGTCAAGATTATCGATGATGATAGTAAGTGTATCGATGATTAATATTCATAAATATCCTTAAACTATATTAAATGAAGATTTTTGAACTTTTAAGATATTGGAAGGGGCATAAGAGATATCTGTTAGTTCTCCTAATCATTGTCGTTATTTAAATATTTGCATTTACTCCACCTTAGAGTATACATTTTATTCATTGTTGAACACCCTAAACTATATATCTTCTAATTTATCATAAAAATCAAGAAGCCCTCTTCTAATAATCCCCACCATATTAATTAAGGTATGATACATATATATATATATATATATAATACTTTATTTGGGAAAACAAAATTATCTTCCAATGCACCAAGGAATACCACACAGGGCCCGAACGTACAACAAATGTACTACATAACAAATCATGAGATGAAAAAAGATAATAATAAAAATAAATAAAAGAAGGCAAAGAGAAAAAAAATTGAGATATAAAACAAAAAAGGAGTTAGATTACAGCATGGAGATAAATTTTTCAAAAAAATACAGAAGTCTCTTTCTTCACTAGGTCCGCCAAAATTGGGGGCCATATGTTATTCAAGTCTTTACGAAGCTCGTTCCTTTCTTGTGAAACAGATGGGCATTCAAGAAGAATGTGTGAAGGGTTGTCAATCCCGGAGTGGCACATGCACACAACACTGTTTTTAATATAGAAACGGCGTAGGTAGCTGTAGAATTTTCCATGTCCAGTGAGGAATTGAGTAATTTTGAAGTCAGTGTAGAACCAGTGATTCTTAATTCTGCAGGGAACTGAAGGGAAAAAAGATTTAGTTCACTTACAATTGGGAGAGGAAACAAAATCTGAGTTCCATTCTGTGATGATGCTTTTTTGTGGTAATGGTTTTAAAAAAAGACTTGGGAAGACTGGTATCGAGTTTATTTGTAAGTGAAAGATGATTTGGCCAGGAAATTCGCTCTCTCATTTCCATACACACCACTGTGACCCTTGACGTGAGAAACTGAAAATTAAGGGATATAACTCCTAAAATTTAACAGCAACAGGATCGAACAGATGTTCTACTGGTTAAAGAAAGAGTTTTATTAGCTAAAAATAATTCATAAACCAAACTGAATTTAAAATAATCAATGCTTAATTTTATGAACGCATTATGAAAATTTTTTCATTAATGTGCATTTTATTTTTTCATGTATTCTCAATTGTATTTGAGTAAAAATTTAAGATTAAGTGTTCATATGTCAATGGAGAAAAGGGAAAATTTATTTTCTCGTTTGCAATAAAAAAGGATTATTTCTAAATTCCATTAAATTCTATGCATAACAATAAGATTGCCTTTATTTTCATTTTTTTACTTTAGGAGACTAATGTTAGCTTGATGAGATATGAAAGCAGATTATTAACTGTTTAGTTTTGTCACCAACAACTAATTTAATATTATTCCTCTTCAGTGAAACCAGGCTGGTTCCAGCTAGAAAAAACCAACTACGAAGTCTCTGAAAACATCGGACTTCTTCGCATAGGAGTTTTTCGTGTTGGTGGAACCGATGGGCAGATAAAGCTGAGGTACAAGACAGTAGTTAAATCAGCATTTGCAAAGGCAGATTTTGTGCCTGTAGAAGGCGTATTAGTCTTCGAAGAAAGTGAGAGCAAGAAATATATTGAAATTCAAATAGTGGACAACAATGATCGCGAGCCAACAGAAACCTTTGAAGTGGTGCTGTTCGAGCCAGCTGCTGGACCTGGCGTCATTAACTTCAGAAACTTAGGGTTCCAGCAGTCAGTCACTGTGTCAATTTTGGATGATGACAGTAAGATTACATATTTGTTTACTTTTTGGATAAATTAATGAAAACTATGTATTTAAGTACTTGACATTGCTTAATATATGCAAGCTAAGCATTCAATACATTTTGAGGAACTTTTACACTTCAATAGAATTTTTAATTTTAATTTCAAATATATATATTAATGTATCGATTATTACATATCTTTATTACTATACATTAATTTAAATTCAAATTCCCAGTAAATGAAAAGAAATGTAGCTCTAATTTGAATGCCAAATTATAAATGATGATAAGTCAAAAGAATGCATAAAAGTTTTCATATGGTTATTTCATTGAAATTGCATTATTTTTAAAAGCTAAATTGGACATTCTTAAATGAATATTAAACAATTTTATCTAAATCATAAATTATTTAATACATTTTGTTTACTTATTCTAAGGAAAAAGAAAATAATTCAAAGTATATTTAGTTCTTATATTCGTTTTAAATATCCTACTGTCATTTATTTTTTCATTTTTATTAATGTTGCTAATGAATGTTTGATATTTTTAAACTGTTCAATGCAATTAATCTAATTATAACTTTCAATCATGAGGTAAAAATAAGATTTCATTTGAATACCCCAATAACTTCTTGTTTAATCTTAAATATAAAATGTTTCACTAAACAAAATAGATGAACTATATTTCATTGAGCAAAATAATTGTATATTTCATTTTATATTTTAACGTAATATGTAAATATATTTTTAAGTACGTATTTCTAGAATGTTAAAACCTTTTTAAATCAACATTTACATTAGATAGTTTGGGAATATTATATGATTTAAAATTTATCACATAAAATGATTCGTGATATAATTTAACCATTATCAGAAGCCATTTAAATTTTAATACTTTATTTCATCTTGTAAAAAATATCTTTAGTTTCATAATGATAAGATTTTATCGATGTATAATAGATAAAAATTTTCTATTTAGACAGTATAAAAAGTTAGTTATGAAGTTGTACAGGTCATCACATAATAATTTTGGATGTAGAATACAATATTCTATTTTACACGATTAAAAATAAAGTGTTTTGAAATTTTCTTTTATTAATTTTAGAGATCTTCATTATTAATACAATTATTGCTTTATAAACAACTAATTGCAAGATGTTAATATTTAACAACTGAAACATAACAAAATAAATGTCATCGTTATGATGTAAGAGAATTAAAAATGAAAGTATTTAATATAAGGAAAACATTTATTTATTTGTTCACAAATTTTCAAGTATATATTTTCATTTGGTTGCTATTAGTTTTCTCATATTATTGAATATGATTCTAATAGCAAGCTAGAGAATTTTCAAGCTTCCCCTCTTTTTCTCACTTTCTACATTTTTGTCCATATGATTGCAGTGAGACCTGGTTATTTTGAACTTGAAAAACCGAGCTACACTATCCGAGAGAATGCTGGACTCTTAAGAATCGGAGTACTTAGAAGAGGAGGAACTGATGGACAGATACGTGTTCGCTACATGACGGTGGTCAAGAGTGCCCAGGTCAGCAAGGATTTTATTCCAGTAAGAGGGGAATTAGTGTTCGAAGAAGGAGAGAGCCAGAAATTTGTCGATATCGTAATTATCGACGACGACGTGAGGGAACCCACGAAATTCTTTGAGTTCAAATTGATTGACCCTAGTCCTGGAGCAGGCGTCATCAACTTCAGAGGTCTCGGGTCCTTGCAAACTGCTTTGGTGACCATTACAGACGATGACAGTAAGTTCTTCAAGTTTTTCATTGATCTTGATTTTTTAGTGTACGCATGAACAATAAAGATGGCATCTAACATTCTCTTTAAATGTATGGTACCTATAACTAGAGTTGCGAAACAATACTCAATTTTCATTCGACCCATTTTAATTATATGATGCCTTATCAAAGGGCGTATCAATAGCAGAGAATCACTTAATAATTTCATTTTTTTTTTTGTCTCTGTACAACAATACATGGAATTTCAAATTCTATAATAGGGAAGCTATAAATTAAACGCTAAAACATTGGATAAGATTTCTGAGAAAAATGAACATACAAGCTCAAAATTCACTTGAAAAATGGAACATTTGTAATTTTTAGGCCCTTAAAAATAACGATTTAAAAGTATAATATTTAATAAAGAGCCGAATTAATTTCAAAACATATATCTAGGCATAAGGTATATTTGTAAATATTTAATAAAAATATCAAGAATCTAAAAATTTAGATATCCATACTTCAAAATTAGAACCAAATTATACTTCAAGAGTTAATAAAAATATTCTAACATAATTTCAACACAATTTAATGATATATAATCATTAATAAACCATATTTATAGCTTTGAAATTTTATGTATTTAAAGTAAGTAACTAAAGGTAGGTATGAACATTTTTAATATATATAAAGGATAACAATTATCTTCAACAATTTTTGCAATGAAAATTAATTAAAAAAATCATTGATACGAAAATTATAAAAATTTATAAAACTTATAAAATGAAATGTTTGGTGACATAACAACAGAATTCTTAATTTTGAATGTTATGAATCACAAATAGCCCTAATATCAATGTTTTCGTCTAAAAAGTTTAAAAAAAAATCGTATTAAACATAAGATACTTGAAATCCCATAAATGATTAAGTTGATCAAAATGATATTGTTAGTAAAAGAAATCATTTTTTACAGTAATATTGCGAAAGCATAATTTCTAACATTAGTATAATTCAAAGCATCATTTCGTTCCATTGAAGAGTGAATGTATGGCCACATTCATCCTCTATTTATGAAGTCATTAAAAGAGCTGCATAACTTTTGACTAACCTTGTTCTTATTCAAGACATGAACACTGTAATAAATTGCGGTCAATAAAATTTAAGTGAAGCATGGTTTGTCTATTAAGTGAAAATATGCGTTTCATAATTGTAATACTAATTTTATTTTACAGTGAAACCTGGATACCTCGAATTCGAATATCCTACTTATTCAGTTCAAGAGAACCAGAATAGGAGGGTGGTGAGCGTGAAGCGATATGGTGGCACAGACGGAGAGCTCAGAGTTAAATACAAAACAATCAGCGGATCAGCTGTAGCCGGCAAAGATTTCGTTTCAGTGGTGGGAGATTTAGTTTTCAAAGAAGGAGTGGACACACAAAACATCCTGATACCGATTGTGGACGATAATATTCGGGAACCCGAAAAGGCATTTGAGATTGAGATCTTCGACCCGTCTGCTGACGCCAGCGTCATCAATTTCAGAGGCTTAGGATCTAAAATAAGAGCGATGATCAAAGTCATTGATGATGATAGTAAGATCTCTTTCTTTGGAATTTATTAATTGATTGAATAACACGTTACTGAGATATAGATTATTCAGATTATGCATTAGTTAGAATTAAGAAATTCGTGGTAAAAATGATAAAAAAATTTCTATAATACAAGATTAAATTTTATAGACTCTTTTTTTGAAGACATGCTTTATAGATTACTTTTTTTACCCTACGCCCGTCCTCGGCATCTCTGCCATTAATCGACGAGCAGCCCAATAAAAAGATGAAAAAGTATAAAAACAAGAATAAAATCTTTTAGTATCTTCAGTCATAAACATTAAAACTTCAGGGCAGTTTTTGAGATATCATCATGATTGCACAATGGACAACGAGTAGAGTCTATTACACCTATTCGATGCAGATGCCTTTGTAGACAGTCATGTACAAGCTTTATACATTACTAAGAAAACTATTTATTCAGAAAAAATACGATATTAAAATTAGTTTATATCCACCCTAACTATTTTTTTAAAATTCAAATCATTGATTTTTGATATCATATGCGAAATTTTTGAAAACTCATTTATTCTACATCTTTTTTTCAAATTTTTTTTTGTTAATTATTCAGAGTAAATTCATGATATCTTAGCTTGATTGTTAATTCATCACTTGTAATTTTAGAATACTAAAATCTCGAATGGTAATATTGCATTTTTTGATCAAATATTTATTGACAGTTATAACAAGATACTATTTTTATATTTGATAACAATTTCTATAGAATGACAGTTTTAAAATTTTAAGCGAATATCAACGTTACAAAATAGTTATTTTTAAGTTATTGTTTAAGAATTTTAAGGAATTAGTTACATCTTTTTTAAAAAAGCTGTGAAATGGAATTCAAAAAAACAATTTTCGAAGCAATCTTATTTAAGCAAATATTTCCATTTACAATTTTTAAACAAAATGTTGTGAAATCAAAGTTTTGCTATTCGAGAGAGTAGTATAATTTTGCAAAGTATTTGCGTGTGTGTGCTTAATAATTTCTTTTACTACTTCAATTTTTTTCTTAAAAATAGCATCTAAGTAATACATATTATTGAAATACAATTTTGAAGAAGAATATATTCTGGGTTATTAAACGAATCATATTCTTTTATTAGATTTTAATTATTTCAACATTTTTAAGTTTTGTTTCGATCACCGACGTTATGTAGTATGCTTTATGCTTTGTTTTTTGCTTCCTCATAGAAATTGGCTTCTACTAAATGTATAATATTTAAATGCTATGTTATTTTCAAAGTCAATAATTTTCCACAGAATTAGTAAGAATTCTCTGAACTACGCAATATACAATTGAATAATCAATAATAAGTCTACTTTCTTATTAACTTTTCATTTAACTGGGGAACTTATTTAAGTGTTTTTCAAACTAAACAAACTATATAAACGTCTTCAATCTCCCAAATAATATCTTAAATCTTCTTACAAATGCGTGAAAATTTATTGAAAAAATAAAAATAGTTCTCTTACATTTCATTTCTACGATATACGTATCATATTTAATATTTTAATACAAACGCTTTTTCGCTTTTTTACAGTAAATTTTAAGTGATACCAGTATCAAATATTTTGTAAAAATGAGCATTAGGTGAAAAATTCATCCATATTGTATAAGGCCAATTTCATAATAAATCCTATCCTTAGTTTAAGGTTTGAAGGTTTAACCTTTATCAAAAACATAAATAAATAAATAAATAAAAATACACAATATATTTATCAATTTGCTTCTTAAAAATTGCTGCAAAGTAATAACATATATTATTCAAATACAATTTTGAAAAAAAACATATTCCGGATTGAATATCTGAGTCCCATTCTTGTATTAGATTTCAATCATTTATCACTTTTGTATTTATAGGTTTTATCTTTAAATTTATGTAATTCATTACATGTTCTGAATATTCTGATTGAAGATGCAATAAAAAATAATGTGTAATTTATTATTCAGGACCGTGATAATGTAAAAAGAAAATATGGCGTTTTCGTGGTGCTGAGTTAATGGGTTGAAATCCTTATTTAACCGAAGACCGTTATGCTAAGAGAGCTTGTGCATGTTATAGTTTCCGTAAGATTCAATTCAACACCTTATATGCGATGTGGAGAGGAAGATGTCAGATCATATGTCAATTTCTTTATTTGACTTGTGGGTCAGAATTATGTGAACTTTAGCATTGTTTAGCGGGTTTAGTAGGCAGAAATAGACAGCTTGGGAACATTGTGCGTTTACAAAACTTAACCTTGATACTTGACGCATAAATAATATATTTAGATGTCACATTTTAAGATTAAATTATATTTTTAATGAATTCGTGTTTTTAATACATTCCATCTTCTGTCATTTTCATAATTTGTCATTAATATAATTTATTCGATCCTAAACTTTTACTGCTTATGTCATTATTATGCAAACCTAATACGAAGCTCATTTATTTACAGTGGCACCAGGTTATTTTGAGCTGGAGAAAGCCAACTACGTCATCCCAGAAAGTATTGGGACACTAAGAATTGCAGTGCTGCGGCTGGATGGAACAGATGGACAAGTACGAGTACATTACAAAACAATAGTGAAGACAGCAGTCGTCAATTCCGATTTCTTCCCCGTCACCGGAGAGCTCGTGTTTGAAGAAGGAGAAAAAATTAAGTACATCGACATCCAAATCATCGACGATCAGATCAGGGAACCAACGAAAACTTTCATGGTTCAGCTCTACGATCCAGAACCAGGAAACGGAGTGATTAACTTCAGAGGTCTCGGATCGCAACTGACAACACTGATTACTATCAATGATGATGACAGTAAGATCATATTTATAATATACTGCAGGGATTTAAAACTTTGTGTAATCTTTTATCTGTTATATAAGCCATTCAATATATTTTAAAATGATTGTACTTAGACAATTTGTACTTTGCACTTATTTATCGCATTTGAAATTCATTTGGAGGTTAAGACATTCATTTCGGCCTCATTGACTAAATATGGAGTAGCAGTTATAAATAATACGAAAAAAATGCTCAAATATTTACATTGTATACATGATAATTCTTTTAATACAGGGTTACCTCAAAAGAATCATCGGGTATCCGAAGCGCTTACTTTGGAACATAAATGGGATACAACAAACAGGTATACATGAAAAGAAATCGAAATTATTCAAGATTGTCGTCCATACTATAGATGTTCAATGTGTGCCCCTTGAATGTTGCGGTACATGTCAAAGCGAATGTTTAGTTCACTTCACACATTACTCAAATTGGTGGTATCGATGGCAGTCGTGATGCGTTTATGCAACTCAGCAAAGTAGTAAGTAATTTTCGCAAATAGACATAGTCTTCAACATGTTTCCAAACGAAGATGTCCCATGGTGAATGATTATGAGTGATTCCCATTTTGAAATTTCTTGTACACAAAACGTTTTCTGCTGTACAGTCGATTTTGTGAGATGTTTGTACAGCAACAATGTCAATCTCACGCACATTGTACATACACAGCGTGAAACTGTAGTTAAGGTTCTCTCGTTTACGTTGTCCTGGAAATATATACATTTCCAAGTTCGGACACAGTAATGTATCAAAAACCGATGAATTATTTATTATAACCTTGCATTATTAGTCAAAATTAACTATTATTTAATCTTTCAGTGAGACCTGGATTCTTATTATTCGAATACCCAAGCTACACTACTCCAGAAAATGCAAGGACCAAGAAAGTTTGTGTGAAGCGAATAGAAGGAACAGATGGGGAACTCAGGGTGAAATACAGATCCATCGGTGGGACTGCGGTGCTTGGAAAAGATTTCATGGGTGTAGGTGGAGAATTGGTCTTCAGGGAAGGAATCAGTCTACAGTGTATTTCGGTATCCATCATAAATAATAACATTCGTGAGCCAGACAGGACATTCGAATTAGAAATATACGATCCTACACCTGGTTTCGGCGTCATCAATTTCAGAGGTCTGGGCTCCACCAGAAGGACAGTGATCAAAATCATTGATGATGACAGTAAGATTTTTTGATAGTTTCAGTGCATTTTATTGAATTCATTAATTACAAAATAATATGAAAATCTTATTAAAAATCGAGAAAAAAATAAGTGCATGATTTGCAGAAGTAACTAAAATTATTAATCAGTTTCTGTAATATTTTGCTTGAATTATTATGAAGTATTATTTGCTACGCTATATGTAAGTTTTTGTTGATAAAAAAGTATACCGTAAATATTTATGAAGTGTTTCTAAAAATTCTTGAATTATTTGAAGATTTCTACACTCAAAGGATTAAAAAAAACAAAATATCGTAAATTTATTCGTGCTAACTATATTTTATTATTAAGTATGTTGTAATACTGGAGAATTATTCAATTTTTTTACTGCTAAAATGAAAGTTAAGATGTAACATATTTCTCTAATTTTTTTATCTGTTTTTTTGTTCAAAAATTGTATTTATTTTCAATTTTTTTAATCAACAATCAGTGATAGCTATTGATATAAATGACTCGAAATGATCTTTTAGAGTTTCTAATTTCACTGACAATATATCCAATTTTAGAGAATTTTGGTTCAATCCTACAAGAATGGTAAAATAATTTTAAAATATAATGTCTTTGTTAATACATGCTTAACAGTAATAAAAGTGACAATGGATGATGGGAAAAATTGTGAATAAAGCAGATCCTTAATTTTATAAGTTTGCTAAATATGGTATTTCTGGTTATAATTTTTGCTTCACTATGTTTACTATATATTTCAAAGCAAAACTTGTTTCTTTATTTGGTAGTTTGACAGTAAATTTGATTGATATTTTGTACCACTGAAACTTTTCTATATAATATTTAAATGAATTCTAATTGCAAACTGACTTAATAAGGGAACAAATGATACTAAATATTTTTACTACTTGATTGATATTTAAGTAGCTTTTAAATTGGCAAATTGATTTATGCTGTTTAAGGTACAATAAAATTAGCCAGAATAATTTTCAAACCATAATAATTTAATTTCTTTAATGGACTATTTTATGTTGCTCATACTGAAAACTGAAATTTTGTGCATAAATATTTGGAAATTCATTTTTTTGTCTAAGTTAGTTTGTTAAAAATATTTATCTTCTAGTAAATCTGACAGATTAAGGAATAATAGTAAATTTCCTCTATATACTTCTAATGCGATAGTATTTCTAATGTGATAGTTATAACATTCATCTCACATAAAAGATTAAAAATGAGGACTTAATAAGGAAAGATGTTACATATAAATGAAAATTTTTTCCTTATTAAGTCTTCATTTTTAATCTTTAATAAGAAAATTTTACATCCAATTTCAATTTCAGATAGAAAATAGCATTCACTTATACTGAATCAAATATTGTATTTATAGAGACGTAGTGTCCAGGTTTTCATGTAAAATATATAAAATAACAGATTTTTTTAAATTTCATCTTTGAAAAATCTAATCTAATATAGAGTAACTTGAAAATTTTTTGAAAAAAAAAATTCGCGAAGTAGAAATATTATGTAAATATAAAATAGAGTTAGCACTGATATGTGTTTATCGTTCTGTTTTATTGCTTTTGTCTAACATAAAAAAAGATTATTTTGTGACTGCATATCTACTTTATATTAGATTTGAAAAAAAAAAACATCTTCAAATTACATTATAATTCAAAAAGAATAATCTTTATGTTTTTATTTATAGTGAGACCTGGAGTATTTGAACTAGAACAGCCAACATTCAGTGTCACGGAGAGTGCTGGAACTGTAATAATCCCGGTATTACGAGTGGATGGCGCTGATGGTCAAATCAGAGTGCGGTACAAGACATTGCAGAAGACAGCGCAGCCTTCCGCTGACTTCATACCTGTCTTCGGCGAACTGGTATTCGAAGAAGGAATAATTAAGAAGTACATCGAAATCAACATCATTAATGACGACGTCAGAGAGCCATCGGAAGTGTTCGAAATACAATTACTTGACCCGTCAGCTGGAGATGGTGTCATCAACTTCAGAGGGCTTGGAACCAAGAAAACCGCTTCCATCACAATCATAGATGATGACAGTAAGAGTCCTCATATATATATTTTTTGACTGGAATGTTTTTTTTCGTAAAAATCAATATTTTAAAATAATTTTTGTAATTTTACATATTAATAATTATTGGAAATCTGTTGAGAGTTGAAATTACTTTTTGAAACTTGTCATTTTATGAATTTGCAAGATGAATGATGTAAGGCTGATTTAAACTTTTGGTTTAATCCCTAATGAGATAGAATCGATATAGATTCTATATATCGTTATTGATTAAATTAAAAATTTAAATCAATAATGAAATCAGTATTTTTTAAAAAAAGCCATAATGAGATTGTTCCAATTTGATAAAATTTAGTTTCAATCTTATAATAATGAGATTGGGGACAAATTTTGCTAAGCTATGTATGAAAATTAATTTAACTGACATGTAAGCTACGTGCCTGCTAATGTTTTTACCATGAAGCTATAAATCTGTTAAATAAAAAAAATATTGAACAAGATTATAAAAGTAAGTTCTTCTCATATACGCAGTAAAGAAATCTTTAATAGGTTTATAGGTAATTTATTTTCATTGCTCTTGCTTCTGTCAATCACATAATCTTTTTTACCAGATTTCACGCTTTTAAATTAATAAAAAACAAAAATCTGTTGATTTCTGTTAACATTCCATTGTTAACATGACATCAAAATCAATTAAAAAAGCATTATGCAACAGAAAATGATATCTTTAAAATTTTAATTGCTTAAAGTTTACTTAGTTCTAAATCAGCCTGAAACGAAATGGTGGAAATATTTTTTAAAAATTTGCTTATGAATATAAACGATTCAATGAATTTCTCAGAAAAAATATATAAATTAAACTAAACTCAGTGACACGAAAGCTTATATCGGGCCCAAAGTCTACAGTGCCGACATCGCTTTCATAACCGCGAGCCTTGGGATTCAAAGCATATGTCCCGATTAGGTAACCAGTCTAACCGGGAACACGCAGTGTTTAGTTCCCAAGCATACTTGGTACTCAGTTTTACCTATCCGTTGAAGGGAGAAAACCCTAAGTCGACCTTGCTCAACCAGAGGATTGAACAAGGGACCAGAGCCTTAGCAGCGCGAGGCTGTACCACTATGTCACCGGATTTCCAGAATATATTAGGCCTCATTTAATTTACAGAAGACATGACTAATGAAAATAGTTTGAAATTATGAGGTAATATTAAGTAGAAAATATATAATGTTGATAAAATAAAGTGTTTTAGATTTTTTATGCTCGTTTATAAAGAGCATTTTAATTTGTATCATTTCAAAGGTATGTAATTAAACATTCCATCATTTTAACAATCAAAGAATGATGAATCTAAAGAAAACTACTAAAGTCCAAATAGTTGTGAGTAATTAGAAGTTGAGGATAACGTTTGTCAAGATTAATTATTATGGGGAGTGATATTAAAAGTAGGATCATCACTTCACTTGAAATTTAATATGAGAGACTAAAAAAGTAGTATATAAAACCTTATTTGTCACATAATCTATGTATTTTAATTAATTGTAATTGAACACACACAATACATTATATTGCACTTAATTGATCTGCTTAACAATTAATATGTATTCAGTTTAGTGCTTTACATACGTTCTCAGATACAATTACAGTGAATACTGTTTCTTCAATAAATACCAATTGTAAGTAACTTACTAGAAAACAGATATACGGTACACATGATTGTGTCCAACACTTAAGTCAAACTAAGCGTCACTTATTCTTTCAGTGAGACCTGGATTTTTATTATTCGAGTACCCAAGCCACACTACTCCAGAAAATGCCATGACCAAGAAAGTTTGCGTGAAGCGTATAGAAGGAACAGATGGAGAACTGAGAGTGAAATACAAAACTATCAGTGGAACTGCAGTGATTGGCAAAGACTTTATGGGTGTAGGTGGAGATTTGATTTTCAGGGAAGGAATCAGTCTACAGTGTATCTCGGTACCCATCATAAATAATAACATTCGCCAGCCTGATAGAACATTCGAATTAGAAATATACGATCCTACACCTGGTTTCGGCGTCATCAATTTCAGAGGTCTGGGCTCCACCAGAAGGACAGTGATCAAAATCATTGATGATGACAGTAAGATTTATTGATTATATCCAGAAAATTTTTGATTAAATTCATTGATTTCAGAGTGTTATGAAAGTGATATGAAATTTAAAATAAATGAAAATGTTTTACTTTTCTCTTCCCAATGAGTGTTAATATTTTACTAAACTCGTTATTGAAACTTTGTTTTCAAATAGAAAACGCCTGTTTTTGATTAAAATAAAAACCTCAAATCTTTTGTTTTAAAATAAAGTATTGTAAATGTATCTTATATCCTTATGCCAGTAATAATACTAGAGTACATTTTTAAAATTCTCAATGTTGAGATATGGTTTAATATCAGCTATTAAATCATTTTATTCCCTCTTATAGCAAGACAAATAATGTTTATTTCAAATTTTTTTTAACCATTCTGTACATCTCATTGTGATTAAAGATGTAAGATGAGCTCTTTGGCATATGAGTCTCTTTGTCAGCATCGAATTTCACAAATTTAAGTGGTTCAATTCTTCGTAAACAAATGAAATAACAAAAGAGTGTCACAATTAAGGCATATTTACTCCTAAGAAAAAGTTTTTTATTAATATTGAGATATTAAAAAATTAAATATAAGTTTCGATTTTGTTAAATATATTATTAAGTTTTTGTATAGTTAAAATTCTTGATAGTAAGTCATACTTATATATGATACTTTAAAAACAATAAAGATTATTGATCTTATGATTTTTAACATTGGTGGTGTTTACTTGGAAAAGTATTTCTACAATACTTCATATATAGTGTATCTTAGAACAGAATAATTTTTGTGATACAGTAATTTTTATTTTTTAGTAGATATTTGTTATGTAACTCAAATTCAAGTATTTGAATAGGATTTTTAAAGCTTAAATATTTCTTATCTATTTTTTGTTTAATATTTCTTAATCTATTTTTATTTAGGACAATACTGAAAATTTGCATTTTATTCCACTGTTAAAATAACAGGGATCATTCCACAATACAAAATGATAACTAATACAGTCCCAGAGTTCCACCTATTTATTGCCATTCAAAGATAATTATCTCCATCTGTGATTCAGTTTAGCAGAGAGTATCTGATAACAGACGTTGACCCTTATCATATGGTATTGATGAGATGTTTAGCTTTAAGCCATTGATCTCTTTTAGAAGGAAATGAGTTAATAACTAATTGACAATATGCTTCTCTGTTCTTAGGTGGTGTTATTGCATAATATGAATATTTGCTAATAATGAATTAAAAGCTCTTTTTAGCATATCATATATGGATATAAATGGAGAATTATTACCATTTTAAACCAAAAATAATAATTTTTAATTTTTTCACATTTCACGTGAGGAAGTTTTTTAATTATCTTTCTTATCAAACTATTTATCTAATTAAGAACTCATAAAAATATTTAAAGTATTGTTCAACCATTAATCATTTCTAACGAAACTAAATTAGAATTTAGTTTTATAATCATTATTGTTTCTTAATAATTAAAAAATATGTTATTTTTTGGTCATTTTGTATAAAAAATGCATGACTTCAAAATATTACATTAATTTTTAAAAATCAATTATTTGTAGTGACACCAGGAGTGTTTGAGCTGGAACAGTTGACATTTAGTGTTGCAGAAAGTGCTGGTGTCATTAAAGTCCCAGTATTGAGAGTGGGTGGTGCAGATGGAGAAATCAGAGTACGCTACAAGACTGTACACAAGACAGCACAGCCTTCCACAGACTTTTTACCTGTCATCGGCGAACTAGTATTCGAAGAAGGAATAACTAAAAAGTACATCGAAGTCAATATTATTAACGACGACGTCAGAGAACCATCGGAAGTGTTCGAAATACAGTTACTTGACCCTTCTGCTGGAGATGGTGTCATTAACTTTAGAGGGCTTGGATCCAAACAAACTGCTTCGATCACCATCATAGATGATGACAGTAAGAATCTTTGATATTCTCTTTTCTCTATGATGTTAAGCTAAGTATTCCAAATTATAAGCCGGTTACTTATAAAGGTCTCAGATAGAATAAAATTTAATCTTAAAACAAGTTTAATTATGATTTTCAAGATAATTGATGTAGTGATGTTATATCATAAATGATATTATTGTGGTATTGTTGCTAATCTCGGGATTATTTAGCAGAGCTAATCCCACATAAATCCGAAAATATCTGAAAAATCTTGCAGAACTTTGTCCTTGCTAAATCATAAATGATGTTTTGATGTAATAGTAGAATATAATCGTTAGAGAAAACTGCACTGATTTGTTTCTAATAATAATATTGGAAGAAACTTTTGTTGAATCTTGTGCTGTGCTGTTGCATTTGCATATTTCCCTATACATAGCGCTGAATTGGGATCTACCACTAAGTGGAAATAACTGAGGGGGATTCTTAGTAATTTATAAGCAAATATCAAATTGAAGACCTCCTAATGTTTGACATAAGCGTCCATATTTAAAATCATTGGGTTAGTAATTACAATGTGCCTATTTTTGCCATTATGCAGTAATTATTAATTTTTGTTTATGGTATTATAAAAAAAATGAATACACCAAACTGCATTGTTCATACAAATTTTTCACTGCACTGTTCTTTTTTTTTTATCAAATTCTTAGTGAAACCTGGCTATTTGGACATGGAGAAGCCTTCTATCACTGTTACGGAAGGTGTAGGTACCGTACACGTGACGGTGGTTCGACTGGGTGGAAGTGATGGACAGCTCAAAACTAAATACAGATTTGTTGGAATCTCGGCACAGTCGTTTGTAGACTTCATGGCTCAACCAGGAGAACTTATTTTCAATGATGGCGAAACCAGCAAGACTATACCGATCACCATCTTGGACGACAACATCAGAGAATCTATAGAGACTTTCCGAGTAGAATTGTACGATCCTTGGGCCCCGACTGGCGGCATCTTCTTCAGGAAGCATCAGACAATCATATTTACTCAAGTGGTGATCATCGATAATGACAGTAAGTTGGGCTGTTTATAAGTCATTTTCTAAAATTTATATTATAATTAATTTTCTAATTTATAATATTTTCATTCATTGCATAAAATTAAAAATTTTACATAACTAATATAACTATAGTGAAAGAGTACTCATTTGAGCAATTTTTCAGTTAATATAAATTAATGATATATATTTTTTTGGTATTTTGGAGGTATATTTTGTTTTAAAACTTTATAAAATTTATTCAGAATATTTGTGTTGTGATACATTTTTCCTGCATCACCAGCAAAAGAAGATAATAAAACAAGAATTAGACTTCAGCATTAGAAATTAAAATATATACAAATGATTTGTCGAGTTTCAAGAAATTTATTCAAATAAAAAAAATGAAAAATCAGTTTTATATAATAAAGGCAAAATAAAGAACAAATTTATTTGATTTTATATAAATTAAAAAATATATTGATTTTTCAACAATTAATAAAAGAGATTTATATATATATATATATATATATATATATATAGTGGGGAAAAGTTATGAAAAATTTCAAAAGAAACTTTTTGTGATACTTTATAAAAAATATTCTGACAGCTCGTACTTGCCATTATTTAGCAGTAATCAAAACTGATTTGTAATCAAATTTCTACGGTAATGCTTTATAATTCAAATCATAAATGAAAATATTTTGAATATATTTCGTTGCAACATGAGACACATATAAATCTTGATTGGAAATTATCCTTGAATGTTACATCCACTACCTAAATTTTGTATACCTTTATTGATATAAAAATGTCTTCTATATCACATCATTAAATCCAATTTTTTTAAGAAGCCGTAGTTATCCTTTCAGGAAAGAATCAGAAATATGAATAAAGATTTTCTATTAAAAAAAACTAATAAAGTGAAAGCACCTCAAGAAATATAGGAACGAATAAACTTTGTTTAAAAGAATACAGCCAACAACTTTAAAAGCAACAATGAATTTGAATATTATAGCTGGAACAATGGCCTTCACGTATTTGATGGATCGTTTCTAACTAGAAAATGTAATGTACAAATGATTCATGTTGAACTTTTCTCGTCGAAGGGGATTTAGATCGAATATTAAGGAAAAACTATGTTATGAACGAAATGTGTTCGTTTTTATTAAAATCAAATTAAGAATATTTTAAAATAAAAACTTAAACAAATGTAACTAAAAAACAATTAATTTCAAATAAATGAAATAAAACAGTTTTATTAGATGTTTTATTCACTGTAGGAGTTATCTAAAACAATGTTCCACCAATATCTTTTTAAGCAGAGTATTCAAAACTCAGTAATATAATTTAATTTAATTTTTATTAGAACACAATTGGTACAATGAACAAATGTACGGGAAATTGATTGTAAATTGTACAAATCATTATAAATTTCGCAATACAGAAATATAACGTCGGAAATCAAACCGTTACATGGAGGAAAACACGTGTTATAACGAGGGACATGAAATCGCGTTATAAGAGTACCGTGTAATAGGGAGATTACTGTATTTGACTGTCAGCTTTTACTGAAAAATTTTAAATACATATCAAATATTAAATTTTTATTTCCTAATTACATTTTATTTGCAATCTAAAATGAATTTATTTGTAAAAAAAAATTTAATTAATATAAATTAAATAAAATTATCTTTTATTTTGATATTTACATTTTGCATTAAGAATTTTCCATTATTTTTTTAACTAAATGAAAATATGCCATTTTAAATAGATCGTGCTTTAGAAATATGAATTTCTCTTTATATAGTGAATCCCGGTGTAGTTTTGATGGATAAAAATAGCATGAACGTAAACGAGAATGTGGGAACAGCGCAAATAAATGTAATCCGCACTGGTGGCTCAGATGGAAATTTAGTAGTCAAGTACCATACCATAGATGGAACAGCTATGCACGGTACTGACTTTATCGATGTGGAAGGAGAAATTGTTTTCAGAGAGGGCGAGACAAGAAAAACCATTTCTATTCGTATCTTGAACGACAATGTCAAAGAACCTGTAGAGAGCTTCCAAGTGGAACTAATTGGTCTACAGAGTCGCCAACTGGGTTCTGTTGTTACAACAGTCATCAACATTATCGATGATGATGGTAAGTAAAAAGATAATTTAAATCGATAATCTCAATATATGATATTGTATTTGTTGTTGCACCAGCATACTGTCCTGTACCTAACCCTGAGTTAGGCTCTGCCAATAACGAGTACGACGCCCTAACCAACCAGGCCACCGCGGCCCTGATATTGTATTTGTGAAAGCAATTATTTAAACTCCAAACTGTTTAATTTCAATTTTTTAAATATAAGATAAGGTATCTGAAACTCAAAAATAAGAGCATGCAGGTTTTTTTAAATGATTCACTTTTGATTGTGCATAATCTCCATTGCTATGTATGATCTCTTGCTATCTTTCTGGTAGGAGATGAATCCCGTGGCGGTAAAATTTCGGAGATTTCAAGCCAAATAAATTTTGGATGGCAGAATTTTCAGCAACAACAGAGACTTTTTGATTGAATGAATTATTCAACACGTGAAATAAGCGATAGATAGTTAGTGTAAAGTTTGGGGAAAAGGGAGGATGGGGGTAAGACCTTCCAAACAAAGCCCATTAAATTTTGATGAATGATGACAGCAGGATGGGACCTAGCATGATCATGATAAAGGATATAACTTGATGACTTATGAGGCCTGGCCACTTTGCGACCAAACTTAATTGCAATCTGTCACAGCAGATTGCAGTATTGATGATTTAGTTTAGTGACATTATCTCTAAGTGAATTATCCCCAAACATCTCTTCACACAATCAATAACCCCATTTGGTGATGAAATTCAGCTTTCGAAATTGGTGTTAGTGGAACAAAGGGATGGCACGGTCCTATGACACTTAACATTACTGTACATAACTCACTTCTCATTTTCTTTCACAATTCGTGTCATCTTATAAATTAGCTGTTATGTAAAAGCCAACTACCCAGCTTTCACGTAGAGTTTTAATCATTATTAATAGCTTGTCAATAAGTTCTCCAACGTGTGATGGCCGTCCACTACCAGCCTGATCTTAGAAGTTTCTGTCTCCTTTCCTAAATTTACGAAACTATATACGACGTGTGCTTTCGTATATTACTAAAAACATAATTATATGTTCAATATATTAGTTCATAAAGTCAATTTCCCACGGCTTCAATAGATGTCGCTGAAAAATGACCAATAGGCGAACCTTCATGTAAGATAGATTGTAGATGCGGCTATCTATATGTTGCAATCCTCATTTTCGGATAGCGTATATTAAAGTCGTTATATTACGCAAAGATGTCAGCTCTTATTTCTTCTCTGGCTGACTGCGAAGTGAGGTTAGTAATAAATTTTTTGAACTCACAGAAGGTAACGCCGATTGAAATCCATTGACAGTTGTGTTTAGTGTATGTATTAGATGTGATTTGCAGTAACGATACCACGATGAAGGTTATGAAAAACCTCGGTAAGATCGTTACAGGTAATGAGACGTGGGTTTCCCGCTTCTTCCCAGAAACCAAGCAATAGTCAATGCACTGCCATCACAGTGAATTTCCGGTACGCATGAAAGTCAAGTAGACTGTATCCACTCAGTAATTGATGTGCACGGTCTTCTGGGACAGGAATGGCATTCTACTCATTAAGTTTATGACGAGAGGTGCAACAGTAAATGTCGTGCATTCAAAACAGCTTACGATGAGTCTTTCAGAACAAGAGGCGTGCGATGCTCGCCCTCACACGGTGAATTTCCCAAAAGCAATTAAGTTATTAGCTTCTAAAGTCAGGATACTTTTTATCAGCGTTCCCATGCATTTTCGAGGAGAAACACATCGGAAAATGCAAAAAATGGAAACGTTAAAACAATTCAAAAATTGAAAAAATAAAATCGTTATTTATTTAGGAGAAAGCTCTGTTGGTGTAAATATTTTTTCTCTACTCTCTGATAGCAAATTGATGATTATTTTAAAAAGTAAACAATTATACCCTTCCTTTTTGAAACTAGAAGAGTTCCCGGGAGGAGAAAAAGTATTTTATATCACTTAAATGAATTGCATCGTAACATGAGCTACTTTATAAGGGATTGATATTAATATTTATTATGCTTTAAAATAATCATAAACTCCGGAATCAAACTTTAGAATATAAATTTAATTTTTATTTTAAGTTTGCCAGAGACCAACATCCTGATGTAACTTTCACTCTATTCCACGTTGTGCTGATCTTAATTCAAGTCTGGACCAAAATTTGATAGTCAAACAATATGAGGATTTTATTTATATAGAATAGATTTGTTATCTTTTAATTAACTTCAAACAGGGTAACAAAGAATAAATATAATCACTCTTACGATATTTATTCACATTTTACTTTATGTAATTTTCATCTTACATCCCTAACATTAACTATCTAAAGAATATTGTCTTCACGTACATCTACAATGAATCCCTTTGCACGTTGGCTATTAAATTATTGACCATTGGGTGGAATTAAAACACCTGATACATTAGCAAAGAAGTTAATACCTTGACATTTTTGGTGATTTGCTCTAAAGCCAAATCTACCATTGCTTCATCTTGATGTTCTCTCCCCTGACTCATAACTAGTATGGTGGCAGGCAAACAGGAGGTTCTGTCACTTTTAAGTGTAGTGTTATACATCAGATAGCTTTATCAGGTCTCATAAGAGGACGCCTGAAAAGTCGTAGAATTGAACGAAGAAACAAGATCTTCGTCATGTTTAGGAAATCCAGTGGCACGTATTTTACCCATAATCCTCTACTTTCTTATTTAGCTCCTGTTTCGAAGTCCTCTTCTTGTTTCGGGCATTTTATCAATTCACAGTTTTATGGATTTAGTTGAGCTTATTTACTAACGATATAGGATAAGAAACAACAGCACATTACCAATAAATAGATAATTTTCGAAAAAAATATAAAAAAGTAGTATTAGCTTCACATTGAATTATCATGTTATCTTTAAAACTAACTATGTAAATTTAATACTATGAATTAATCATTAAAAAATTACGATTTCTTTCATACAGAGAATCCTGGTGTAATTTTGATGGATAAAAACAGCATTACCGTAACCGAGAATGTAGGAGTAGCACAAGTGGATGTAATCCGAACTGGTGGCTCAGATGGAACTATAGTAGTCAAGTACCACACAATAGACGGTACAGCTATGCACGGAATCGATTTTATCGACACGGAAGGAGAAATCGTCTTCAGAGATGGCGAGACACGTAAAACAATTTCTGTTCGCATCTTGAACGATAACGTCAAAGAACCTCTAGAGAACTTCCAGCTAGAACTTTTTGGCCTTCAAAACCGTCAACTTGGTTCAGTCACTACAGTAGTCATCAACATCGTTGATGACGATGGTAAGTAAATTAGCACATTTAAATGAGTTAGACAAAATAGATTTAACATCTATATAAATATAAAGAAGTTGGTTATTTTATTTATAGAAATTTGTAGAGATTCATATGTATTCAATATGCTTATATATCTCTAAATAACATATAAAAATATTAAGCTATTAAGAAAATTTTTTTCTGCAATTAAATTCTTATAACTTTCCATGATATCGAATAACATTCATTATCTCATTAAACGATTTTAAAGGAAAATTAAATGATCTCAAAGTAGTTACAAATATACTCAATTGAACTAAAATTCAGACAATTTGATCTTCTTTATTTGTTTAAATATTAAGTTATCAAGCACAAGCAGAGAAAGTCAAAGAATATCATACGCATTAGAGGAACTTGTTATGAGTGATTTCAGCACATGTGGTTCTCCGCATTTATCAAGAAATCCGTTTTAAAACTTCACAAAATTCACATCTTCTTTATAGAATACAGCAGGGTCACCTGAAAATTCTATTAAGGAACGTTAGATTCGTGAAATATTTTTTTTTTATTTTCTCATATTGGAAATAAATAAAAGCTAGATTTGAAACACATAAATTTACTGAACTATCAACTTTTATGATATATATATATATATATATATATATATATATATATATATATATATATATATATATATATATATATATATATATATATATATATATATATATATATATTCCCATTGTCCTAGTAAAAAAACCTTCAACTATTTTTGAAGTTTTCAGATTTTGAAGTACGTTAAGCATTTTTTCATACGTTAAATATAATAATTAAATGTCAGCTTATGAGATTAATTATCAATTTAATTAATTTATAAAATATTTTTATATTATTTCATTGTTAAATGTAATCAATTAAATTTTGTAACTGTCCAAAGACTGATATTAAATAAAAAATTAGTTAGTACAAATTTTAATTAGTTATATATACAAACTTAATTAATAATCTATATTAATTTAAGAAAAATTAAAACTCTGAAAGCAGGTAAATCTGTCAAATCATCTTTTAATGAAATAAAGCTACATTTTATTGAATAAAAATATTATTAACAATTTCTTGTAAAAATATACTTTATTGCCAAATTTATTTTTCGACCGATATTAAAATAATTAAAACTGTTAATTATTTGATTCATTTATATGTATAAGTGCCGGTAACTTTTTATACATTCACAAAAGCAGACATTTGCCAATCACTAAAAACATCTGATATAATATAGTAGGTACTTTACAGAAGTAATATAATATTCATCAAGAGTAAGATAATATTTAAATGGATTACATAGAAATTAGTATTTTGACATTGTATAAAAAATAAACTATTAAATTTCAATATTACAGCTTATTTTTGTCATTTTTCTTTAAATATCCAATGATATTTTTAAAATAATAGTCCACAAATTCTGAATAGGAACAATCATATCACAAATTTTGAGTTTCCGATCTTAGAATCTTTCAAGGTTCAAACATCCAAATATCCTCTTTTTTGATGCAATATTAATTTTACATTATAATTAAGATCATAGAATGATAAAAAGTTATAAAAGATATATCACTTATAAAACTATGGGCATTTCAATAACAATAATGGCATACAAGAAAACTAATTTGTAAAATTTTGTTTGACTCCATGTGGGAGAGAGAAGTTAAAGTAAAATAAACAAAAAGCCAAAATCCAATATTGTAAATATTCATTGATCATAAAATACTCTGCTTGCAGAAACACCAGGAACCTTTGAATTTGCCTTATCGAACGTCATCGTGCCAGAACAGCAGCCCAGAGTTTCTATAACCATTCTCAGAAAAGAGGGAACAGACCGTTCTGTCTCTCTACAGTGGAGGACTAAAGACATGTCTGCTACTGAAGGGCTAGATTACAAATCCAATGGGGGCGTGGTTACATTCAACAGAGGGGAAGTTCAAAAAACCATTTCAGTTGAAATCATTGACGATCAAGTGAAAGAAAGCGATGAAGAATTTTTGATTGGTCTTTTCAATCCGACAAATGGCGGTAGATTAGGGCTTATCAGCACAACAACTGTAACCATAAAGGATAATGATGGTAGGTTTAGCCATCGTGATCAAAAGAAAAATTACGCCTAAGCAAATTACTTAGTATTAAGAACATTGCAATTTTATACATATAATTTTTAACAATAATTATTAAGAGCCAGAATCATATACTTTTCGTTCTTTTTTATAATAGAAACGTCTAACATCAATAATGAAAGCATTGCCATATATTTTCAGAATCAAGCAATATTTAGTAATATTAGCATAAAACTCTGTACTAATCTATTAACGTATGTGTTATATTTTTTATATATACATTTGTTGTTGTTGTGGTTTATCCTCAGTAAAGATCTGACATTTGTCAGATCAACTCAAATAAATTGTTGACAGCTGGAAAGTCGATAACTAACAAGGGATCTGAGGATAAATCCTCCCAGGAAAGTTCGACGCAATCCAGAATATAGTTTCGGTGAGGCTGGATGGTCACAGCATTTTTTTACAAGTGGGATAATTTTTTGTATCATGTTCAAACGATAAACATTTGAGATGTCCACTTGAGAATCTGGTCAAGGTTGTCTGAGATTTTCGGTTACATTTTATTTCCAGAAGAGTTCCAGAAGATGCCCAGAGTACCATTGGTGCGTGGGTGGAATTTGCCATTTTGAATTTAGTCTAGATTTTTCATTAGAGTAAAGTTCCTGGTATGTAAGTGGTGAACCAATGGGCGTTTCTTCCTTACTGCCCTATAAACATTTGTTACACGTTATTTATTATACATTTGTATTATATACATGTTATTTCATTTAGATATTTTCGCTTCTATGAATAATTTATGATTAAACCCTTTGGACGGTCTTACTTTTTTTAGAGTTGAATATTTGCATGTAGTTTTCAGAATTCCAGAGGAAAGTTTAAGACATATAAAGTGATTGTAGTAGTTTGACTCAATTCAAAATCGAGTAATGTTATTATATTAATTGATTGGAATACAATGTTATCTATTTTAATTCATTAGAAAACAAGTTAAATTTAAACCAAAAGCTTGTTAACAATAAGAATATTTAAAAATCACGTGAAATAGTTTAAAATAAAAACATTTTTTTAACTATTATGATAAAAAAATCGATTTTAGGTATTGATATATATATATATATTTGATATCAATATAATATTTTATATATATATATATATATATATATATATATATATATATATATACATATATATATATATATATATATATATATATACATCTTTGTTCCTTTCACAACTAATAAAAATATCTTCAAGGATAATTTTAAATAAGGGTTATTTATTAAATTGAAAATATTTTATGCAAAGCAATGGTACTATTTTATTTGTAGTTGTAATAACTAAATTAAGAGTGTAGTGTGTAGTAGAGCAATGTCTAACAAAAGTTTATTTTTAACTTAGATTATCGTTTCAAATTTTCTGTAACAGAGTCAACCGTGAAGTTAATAAAAAAAAGACATTTTATAACTACACTATGCTCTATAATTATGCTATATTTTGTTTTATATAGTTAAGAAGCATGAGAGAAACAAAGTGGCTGTTTATTCAGTCCAGAAGGAAGTCTTAGGATTGTAGATCTTTAAAAATGACCTCAAAGACTGATATTTATAAACACACATCTTATTCTTTTCCTTAAATTTCAGAATACGACTAACTGAGTAGGAAAATGTAATTCGCATCTATCGGATTCTATTGATTGCTTAAACTATCGTAGTAAATATTAGTAACATTTTATAAATATTCTCACTAATATAGTTTATATAAATACAGAAAATTCTTCTAGAAAACTAGGATTTAATAAGCAAAGAAAATTTAATATTTGGAAAAATATATTGAAGTTTCAATGTATGATATTCTTTAATGAAGCTTCTTTTCACTCTTAAAGAATATTTTCCCTCCAAAAATTATAAAAAGGCAATATAAATTCATATTTTATTAGTCATTTATAAATATGTTTTTACAAATTATTCAATAAATATTTGTTTCATATAACAAATGGATTTATCAAATGTTTGTGATATAATTTTATCATAAAATTTTCATTTAATGCAATCATTTTTTTCCTTATCCAGTTGAAGTACGTCCTGTGCCTCAAGACATCGAAATCTTCTTCGTGAGGACAACCGTGCGAGTCAAAAGAAGCATGGGAAAAGCCCGACTCCACATCAGAAGGGAAGGAGACCATGTCTCACCCGTCACCATCTTCCTGACAACCAAGGACGGCACCGCCAAGGGAGGCCTAGATTATCGAAAGACCAGGGGAGAAGTTTCATTCCTCGAGAACGAAATCGAGCTCACACTGGAATTCAGGTTGATGCCTGGTAACCAGCCCGGTGGGGACAAGAGCTTCTTCGTTGAAATCTCAAGACCATCCAAAGGAAAGATTCTCCCCACTGGCAGCGTGGCCACTGTGATCATTGAAGACGATGCTCCACGAGATATCTCTGGAAGGTCAGAAGTTTCAGGAGGGTCGAGCGTTGAATCTTCAGGTGGAATTTCAGGAGAGATCAAGGAAGAATCCTGGAGTGTCAGTACCTCATACGAATTTAGGGGCCATGATTCCTCTGGTTCAGGTCAAGTCGCAATACCGAGTAAGAATTTCTTAATATAAGTATTCTTCATGTTTATTTCCATAGGTTGCATCTTTATAGCTATTCCAAATAAAATTTTTCTAGGAAGCTTTTCCTAATTCGCGTGCAGTAGAAAAATACCTTTCAATCGCTTTCTGAAGATAGAAACCGTACATCTTTTAATATCGATTTTTCAGTGTAAAATTTGTTACCAAGAAGATTGAAATTTTCGATATGAAATTTTAATCATAAACCAGTAAAAAAGTATTTTAAAAATAAATGGATAAATATTTTATACTTACTATCAAATTATTATTTATTTTTCTCTCTTTTAATGTTATTGTTATTTAAAATGCAGTATTTCTTTTTTTCAACTGGAGTTACATTAGAAACGATTAAATTTGTTCATTAATTGAAGTTGTTTTAAGAATTACTCATTTGTTTTATTCAAACAGCTTCTTTATTTCCTTACCTAATAAAAAAATTTTAAAGTAATAATATTGCTATAAAAATAAGAATTAATTTGTTATGTAACAAGTCAGAAAAATAGAAGAAACTGTAACTCTATTTTACAATCAATTGTGCTAAGCAAAATTATCCGTAAGAAATATTTGCTAATCAATAGATTTTTACTTTGTTATAAAGTAGTGAATATATCTGTAACACTGATGTAAGGTGAATTCAAATCATTGATATTGTCACATGCCGTGTAAAAAATAGATTATTGCAATCAAATTTTTGGATAAGATAACCAGAATGTAAGATAATGTGTCTTAATTGAGAGTTAAACTATTATCTTATATAAAAACATTTTCATACAATCTTGTATAAAACAATAGAAGTTGAATAGCTTGTCTATATAAGAAAAACATTTTCATAAGAGCTACGAGTAATTCTGGAAAGATTTCATCATAAAATTTATCATCCTCAAATTCCTTTTATGGGAATTGAAGCTCTTATATAAAGAGATATATAGGAAAAACGTCCGTTTTATATATTAATTTGGGTAAGATTTTTTAATGGCAGACACAGGGTGACTAACCCTTTTCTACAATAAGGCCAGAAACTGCTACTCATTTATTACTACCCAATGAGCACCTGTGAACCAAATCAAAGAGGTGAGTCCCTCCACCAACAAACCCTTTCATAGGGTGGGCCACATAGTTATTTATCATCTCAGCAGAAAGGACAAGGAAACAGAGAGAGTGAGAGGATCATCCATGTCCGAACCGGGATTCGAACTCGGGACCAATAGTCTAGGAATCAGGAACGTAAGCCATTCAGATATCGATCGACTTATTCAGGCAAGACATTAGGTAATGATAATTATTTTCTGTATGAAATTGTGGATTACTTTTTTAAGAATGAATCCATATGGAAGACACTGATCAAGAAACGAGAAAAGTATGCCTTACAGTGACTTAATTTACAGTCCAATCAGTTAGGGGTTCTCTCAGAAGGAAGGTCATTTAAAACCATTCTAGAAACAGAAAGTTCAAACTTCTCATTGTTTCAAAAATGATGCATCAGTAATAAAAATGATTTGGAATTCTGAGAAAAAAAGTATGAATCACACATCTCGACTATTTTAAAAATAAAGTTACACAATATTAATAAAAAGTTGACTTAATAGGAAGAAGTATTCTATTCATTTTTGAATACATCTATTTTTAATGCAGCGTATAATATAAGCATTAAATTTAAGATTTTTCATTGCTTGACAATAATTTTCAAATTGGGTTTTGTTTTACAAAGTCACATTTCGATGATAAACAGGGCAAACAAATATCCGCAAATGTGAGGAATAATGGCACCTTACAAGCTATTTAAAGTCAATATATCTACTAATAGATTAGCTACGTTTCCTAAATTGTTGAGATACGAAATATAATAAATTAATAAATAAAATTCTTTTAACGCATGTATTGTATGAAGATTTATTTTACCTATTATCTTCTTCTATGCTCAATGTATGGTCAAATTAAAAAATTTCTCCATATATTTGAATTAAAAAATTAATTAACTAATTAATAATAATTTTAAACTTAGTATAATCATATTTACAAAATAACATACGTCAAAAACTTCCTTATTAAACTATTATAACTATGATTTTGACACCGTGTTATGGTTTGCTTAAAGACCTTAAGTTGTTGTAAGGCATTTTTAATATTTACCGCGTAAATAACTTGCGGGAAGACTTTTCATATGTAGTGGACCATATTCTCGTGTCGCAAGGTAGGAAATTTGAAATACTCCCAAGCACCCACCACAATAGACGTGTATGCATTAGGTAGAAAAGCACCTCCCATTGTTCAACAGTGGTTGGGATCAAACCCAAGACCTTATGCTCCGAGAAGGTCAGTGTCTACTACGAGACTATTGTGAGTTATTTACACACATAATAATTGCCTAAATTCACATTAAAACTAAAGTCTATAAAATCAATATGTCATTGCTCCTGTGGAAACATAATATTTTCCATTTTAGTTTAACAAAATTTTCTTTTATCATTTTTGAAACAAGATTGAGAATTATTTATTAAATAGTTGTAACTAATATTTATTGCATTTTTTTGTAAAAACACTGATATGTTAATTTATTAAATACGATGGGATAAAAGTTCTAATAAATGATCTGTTATTGTTTGATTGAATTAAATATATTAGTAATAAGTTGATTATTTCGAAAAATATGTTAATAATTTAAGTTGTATCACACACACAGTGTTTAAAATCATTATATATATACATATATATATATATATATATATACACACACACACACATATATATATATATATATATATATATATATATATATATATA
Source organism: Latrodectus hesperus (assembly GCA_037975125.1). NCBI lineage: Eukaryota > Metazoa > Arthropoda > Arachnida > Araneae > Theridiidae > Latrodectus > Latrodectus hesperus. Next base: position 58,232,820 of record CM075860.1, read on the forward strand.
TATATATATATATATATATATATATATATAAGTTCATTTATAGAAATATATATTCCTTTGTTATAAAACTATAACTTATTTTCATTCTTACAGAATGTCCGACAGGAATGACATTTAAGTTGTGTGCTCCGACGTGTCCCAAGACGTGTCAAACCATGAACCATGCTGAAAAATTATGCAATAAGAAATGCGTCAATGCTTGTTTCTGTCCTGATGGTTACGTCATAGAAAATCTGAGTACACTCAAATGTATTTTACCTTCAGCGTGCCCAGGTAAGATGAATGTGTATTGTTTCGAATGTTTCAAAATTAAATCGGATATAACTCATATTGATTGACCGATATAATCGATTCATAAGATCTTTAAAGTATGTTTCCATAAATGACATGAGAGAAAACGAAATATAATGTATCGGAATACAAATTATAGGGAAATAAATATAATAAATAACATTTAATAAAGAAAGAACATGGAAAAATATCACCCATTTTCCAATCAAAACATGGAAAATAATAAATAATATTTTGGTTAAGTTAAGAAAAAAGAATGTTAAATAAATTTTCAGCTTGTATTTTCTCAATAATAATGTTCCTATTTTTCAAACTGAGTTAAAACATTTTCTATTCAATTTAAGCTGTTTTAAGTGTGTGTGAACAATTTTAAATAAAATAAATATTGACTGATGATGAAAATATAGCTCAGCATAATGTTTTGTAAATTAACACAACTAACCGACAAAACGAACCTATGCATGTTTAAAAATCAAATAATTACAAACAGTTTAAATTGTCGTTGTTTTATATTGATGTCATTCAAAATTAGACACGTATCATATTTGTTTTGCAGCTGTCGATTTTGGAATTAAAGTTTCAATTTAGCGCAAAAAGATTTTCAAAAATCGTTCTTGAGCAGATTGTTGTGTTTATTTAATCCTTAGTTCTTTGTTATACAATAAGCTGAATAAGACCTCCAAAGATTTGATTGCGTAAAATTGTACGACAAAATTGCGTAAAAATTAAAATTTGGTTGAAAAAAATTATTCAACTATTGATTAACCTCTAATGAATCCAAAATATACATGAGTTTGCTAAAGGTTGAGACCGTGTTACTGTCATAGAGATTTTCTATGCCAATGTGTTAAAAAAAATTAAGGATCATTTTTAATTTTTGATACTTTTTTTAAAAAATGCTTTTTTAAAATAGATAATTATAATAAATTAAAATATTTTTGAATATCAAGACCAAGGAGTGCCGTGTAAAGTTGTTATTTTTATGTAACACTCAGATTCTCATAGAAAAAGTTTAAAAATATGTTTATTTGTTGAAACAGCTAATTGGGGAAAAATAAAATTGATTTAGAGAAATAAAATTTTTTATAAACACAAAAAAATAATTGTTGATTCAGTTTGTAAAAGAACTTTCTTAAGAGTAAGCAAGCCCTGAAATATGCAAACAAGGTAATAAATTTAAGATTGTGAATATTGGCGTCATTAAAAAAATGAAAAATTTCTTAAAGTATTTAGAAACATCTTGAAGGTTGAAAAATGAAAAGTAATACAAGGAAAATTCCCATCTTTTTAACGACCTAAAATAACATGACCTGCAGAAAGTGTAGCCTATTATTAGTCCTCGAAATAATCACCAGCCACTTCCGTCACCTTCTGCTAATGTGTCTCCAGTTGTCCAGAACACTTAGTCCAGAGAACTAAGTGGTCTCCAGTTGTGTAAGCCCCTTGCGGAAAACTAGGAGGTCCTGGACGAAAAGTACTTAAGTGCTTGGCCAAGTCTGCTTCATTGGAGGATTTTCCACGAAAATGATTGTTCAAGGAATGGAAGAGGTAGTAATCTGAATGTATAAGGTCTGGTGATTAAGGAGAATGGGACAAAGTTTTCCAACCAAATTTCTGTATGATATTTATGGCCACCCATGTGACGTGCAGCCTCGCGTGTTATCATCCATGAACAACACACCCTTGAGATTAACCAGTGCTGTCTCTTTCTGTTGCACATGTTCCAATTGCTGCGAATACAAGTACACAGTGACCTTTTGGCCCATTGGTAGCAGCTCATAATTAACCACTTGACGGTTAGTTCACCAGAAAAAAAAGCATAATCTTGCGTGGTTGCATGGGTGGTCTTGCGCTGTGTGGGAAAGTGTCCTGGGGTGAGAACTAATATTTGGAACTCTTGGAAGTGTCGTACAAAACCAACTTTTCGTCACTAGTTAGCACTCGATTGAATATGGATGTGTTACTGTGGAGAGAAACCAACGATAAACAGGCTGCCAATGCGATAAGGTAATGATGGACGTCCATAAGCAATAACAAGACTTGTTATTGCTTATGGACGTCCATCAGCATGCAAGGAACCCACTTGCTCAGCCTGTACTTATTACCTAAGCGGTGCAGATGAACTTTTTAACTGTTTTACCAGAAACGTTGAATTGTCTTGAGAGTCCACCACACGTTTGACTACTGTCCTCCTCAATGATCACAATTCGTCTTCCAAGGCCTGTGGTCGTTCACTATGAGCTTCATCACAGAGGGACAAACCTCCCAGCCTGAATTTGTGAAATAAGTGACTTGCCGTACGTTCATTTACAACATTACTCCCAAACGCTTGACATATTCCACGACTTGATGCAACAGCTAATAAGCACACTTTGAAGTTATAAATCAAACCTAACATCGAACGCTCTCCTCCGACATGTGCATTTCTCTTCCGTACTGCACCAGTAACGGTTGATGAATGTGCGCCATGTATTTGCTTTTACACACACACACACAACGACTGATATTCTTACTTTCGACTGACCGGTGTCTCAACCACGTCATATAATATATATATATAATGTAGCTTAGTTTGCCTTATTCTAATGTAGGATCATTTGTCTAAAATAATAAATTCTCCACTCAAATCACAGATTGGAATGTAATAAAATATTTCTGGAATGCTATGTAACATATTATCGAGTTGTACAAGATATTTGGATATGAATATTGCGAAATATTTTGCGGAAAATAAAGCATTTTTGTCTATAATACATTTCGAGAAGTTTTGTATATATTTTCCGACAGTGTGAGTCTGGGCTAATATAGCAAATATTGCGTTTAAACTAATGAAAATTGTAACTTAATTATATCAAGTTTGAATCTTTGTAGAGATTTAAGGCACATTTGTCGCCTTAATTAATTCGACCTTTTTTTCCAGCTTTTAGATCGGGTGCACTTATTGATGTTTCTGCTGGATTAGGTGGATTATCCGGATTGAGTGGTTCTACAGGACTAGATGTTTCTGCCAAAGTAGGATCTTCTGCTGGAGGAGCCATTCATGGCGGAGAAGTTTTTTCTGTCGGAGGTAGTGTTTCTGCCAGAACAAGTTCTTCTGCAGGAGGAAGTGGCTCAGCCGCTATGGGTTCTACTGGAGGAGCTGTTCATGGCGGATCTCTTGTGTCTGTCGGAGGAAGTCTTTCAACCCGATCAAGTTCTTCTGCTGGAGGAAGTGTTTCTGACAAGTCAGGTGCTTCTGCTGGAGGAAGTGTTTCTGCCAGAGCAGGTGTTTCTGGCGGAGTAGGTGGTTTATTAGGAGGATTAGGAGTTGGTGGATTATTGGGTGGCTAAATATATGAACAATCACAACTAATGAACTGTTACTTTAAAAATAATTACGGGAAATGCCATCTAGAACATGTATTGCTTTGAATATCTTGAAAGGCAAGTTAATTACATGAAATACAGTCATATTTTAACCCCCATGAAACAGAGAAAGCACAGCAATTTTTTATTTAGTCAAGTTTATAATTTGAAGAGGAAAGTTTATTATTCAGACAAACCCTGGGATCACCCAGTTTATTTTGTACATATATAAATACTAGTTTTACTTGTTCATCCAAGTAGAAACAAATAGTAATTTTACATACTTTAAACAGTTAGCAAATATTTGTCAATTAATGTATGGATTTTGTAATCATTCGCGAATATACTTTACGCAAGTATAATACAAATTTTTACTTCCATTTCATAATTTATTCATTATTAATAATCTTGCAATATGTTACTAATAAATAATTCATATAAGTAAGATTTCATGAAAAACGATATTTTAAATCAAATTATCGTAAACTAATTGTAAAATGAATTGAGAATTAAACATAATACTCTTATACAAATCTTGCCTAAAATAACAAACTAATATATATATATATATATATTGACAAGTGAATAAAATAACTTTGAGTTTAAATAATATAATACAATTTAAATAAAGTACGCTGTAGGCAATGTTAAAATTAAATAGGGAAATCAAATATCAAACAATTTTTTAAATATATATAAATCATTTTTTAGAAAAAGGGGTATTCAAAATCTAATTATGTACAAGAAAAACAAAATTTTGTAATAAATCTTTTATTCTATTTTTATGTAAACAAATTTATTTTCTATACATAATGTAGTTTTATTTTCTATCAATTAATAACTGCTTTTCACTCTCAGTTATTCGAAGTCAAGAATAATTCTCTAAATGTTATACGTAATGAAAAAATATATATTACCAGGTAAAATATTATCCAAAGTACTTGATTTAAAATGCATATAAAGCAAGTTTTACCTGAAAATATTTGTATGAATCATATAAGCATTTCGAAAGTTTGAAACTTATTTCATTTTATAGATCGACGTATACAAATTTTTGGAGCGAAAAAAATTTCGTTAATAAATATCTAATATAATTTCGCAAAAACATGTATGGGTTTTCTTTCTGCGTTGCAAATGTATTTGAAATAATGCAAAATATTTGTGGAACAAAATTTACTAAAAATAAAATTGTAATTAAATGAATAAATTTTTAAAGAAAATAGGGAATATATATCCTCCACTGATAATGTGCGATTCACTTTGTCTAATAATCAACAACATAATTAAAGGAGAGAATTTGTGCGTACAATGATCGTCACGTGACATAAAGAGAAATTATAGAATAAATTCCTATATTTTTCAATTTCTATCAATCCTTGAGTCTCTGGCTGTTTGCCTATTGGCAAACATTGTTATTTGTATCGGTTTATAAACTTTGAAGTTCTCCCTTATGTTCTTTGAGCGAACAAGATCAAATTTTTGACGATAACCATCTTGATTTGTACCTGGCACTTGTATTTTTAATAAGTACTGTTCAGAGGTATTGGAAGACCAGAAAACTAATGGCGTCAAAGCTAATTTTCAGGGTATTATAAATAAATTTCTATCATGCAACTTAAAAAAAAGCTTCAAACTTTGCGACAGGTTTTATCTAGATTTGCTCCATAAAGTTTGAGTTAATAATAAAGTAATGAATTCATCTGGAAGAAATGGTACTATTCTCTCAAGGGAACCTCTTTAAGGACTACAATTACTTGATATAATACTTAAATGTATACTTTTGATTTAAAAATAGCCCAAAAATGAAGTGAATAGCATTTGAAAAGTAGATTAAGTCAAAATCACCATGTTATAAAGTTGCTAAAAAATGAAGAGCTTAAGATTGATTTTCAATATAAAAATTTCTATCCACAGATCAGAAAATCAATAAAGATAGTGACACGCTCTCTGTGTTGTTTGTGTCAAGCGATTGAAAAAAATGTGTCCTATTTAAAGAAAGATAACTTATGAGTATTTGACCAGACTACAGTTGTACCTTCCTCTTGTGAGTTTATTATTTGTGTAATCTGACAAAACACTGGACATTTACTTGATATTGCGATTGTAATATTTTCTTATTTATAGGGTTGATAATGCACTTATTTACTTGACCCTATCTAAGAAAATATGCTGCTCTCTCTAATGTTAGGAACTCTGAAGGAATCTGACAAGAATGCATTTAATACACCCTTCGAAGATTAGAATATATATATATATATATATATATATATATATATATATATATATATATATATATATATATATATATTGATAAAGTACACTTCACTTCAATTGAAGATTATTTCGAAAGTAATGTAATAAAATTTGATATGATGCACCAATGATGAATGCATCTAATGATACACCAATTACTTTTTAAAAAGAGTAATATATATATATAATATTGTTTAGACTATAAAGTTTATAGTTCATAATGATTACAAAACTCTATCTCTTATATAGCAAATTACATCTCGATGAAGGAAGCAAAAATTATAGAAGCCTCCTTATATAGAGTGCAAATCAGATTTGTTTCATTTTTTGGGAATTATCTATGAAGATAAAAGCTATATAACATTTCCAATTAATTATACCATGTTCGCATAATATGATTAATTGCAAATGGAGTAGATCATAGCTCACACACAAGGGTATAGCATACTAGTGTATATTTTAAAAATTTCATAACTAGCAAAAAATTTTTGTTTTTCAAATGTTTTTCTCAAAAAAAATAAATAAATAAAAAATAAAATATATATATATATATATATAAGATCAAAAACTTTTTAAATCAACTTAATTTATATAATAAATGGAGTGATTTTTTTTAGCTTTTGTATAACAATCATTTTTATTTCACATATAAACTGCGATGGCAGTTGAAGAGTTCGTGCAATAGCTTTTAATTGCAAGTACAGATTTCTACAAAGGTGGATTTTTGTTGTGGTTCGAAATCTACTTTAAAGCCAAGTTCTAGGTAAAATTGGCCACAAAATAGAAACAAGCAAAACTGTAATTTGAAATTATATCTTAAGAATAAGAAAATCATTACTTGATCTTGGAAAAAATACAGAAATGTTCACTAATTTTATGACTTAGAAATTTCTTTAAATAAAATTTTCATTGTTCATTGAATGTTTATTCAATGAACAAAAAAGAATTTATAAAATGGAATGGAAATTAAATAAAATATTTTTTTAAATAAGTTATTTAATACGTTATTAGTTATTTTTATATTATATATGAATATGAAATCCAGCATGAATTTTTTCATAAATATAAAGTACACACATGCCCATAAATTAAAAATAATTAAGAAGTACACGGAAATCGAACGCGAAAGGAAAAATGCCATCTGTAGAAATAGCATACACATGGTCATTAAAAACATTATATGTAAATTACAAAAGGGCAGCCGATGATGCCGAAATTACGTCATAATGATGAGAGAGTAAGCGAACAATTAAAGGACCTGTGGGAAAGAAGATAACGTATTCATTGACTCTACCACATAGGCATGACACAGAGGGAGCATGTGGACGATGTTTTACACGATAGTTATTGGCCGTCTGGAATGTCTGGGCGTCTGGAACGCAGATGGCACCAGCCGAGGGACTCAGAATCACCAAAAGTGTCATTTCTTAGCTGTAGCAACGATTCCAAGATAATGGAATTACCAGCAGATGTTAGGTCGGCTCTAAGTCACAACTCTGAATGACAACCAGTATTTAGCAGTAACAGACATACAAGTAGAAGGCAAAACAAAACATTCCATCTCCCATTATTCAGCAGTGGCTGAGATCGAACTTGGTCTATATGCTCTGAAGAACGCTGTCCACCAAAAGACTACACACAATTCACAATAACTTAATATATGCACAGCCAAAAAAAGCTAGAACAATACATAATACCTCTCGGGTAAGGATATCTACAATAATCAGCAAATTTGTTATTTTGCAAGGGAGAAAAGTATAATAATCAATTTCAGATTGTGCTTTAAGCAGATGAGATGTATTTTATAACAGCTGATTAATGTATTGTTTAGTCGGACATGATTTCAGTGTGGTTGCATCAACTTTCAACAATTACCAAGAAAGGATTATGTATGATATGTGTCGAAGTTAAAAAAGTTATAAAGATTAACCATCACCATTTCCAATTCTGAAAGATGTTATCTCTCATCAGTATGAATTTGTTATGCAGCAATAACAGTTACTTAATGCAGTGAATCGTTTAATAGCTCGTCCCCCATTGGAATGAAAAAATACATTGAACACATCTAGGGATATAATAGATGTATACTTACAAAAAATTTCCACCAGCAAATCACCAGAAAAAAATAAAGAGCTACAGAGTAAATCAAACTTGTAATTGTATAAATTAAAATATGTATACTTCTAAAGATGTTTGTATGTTGAATTTTACCGCAGTTGAAATGTAATACATTCTTTTAATATGGTTGAATTGTATTGACCCATATAAGCTATTCTCTATTGGGATTCGTATGATTTAAAATAAGAATGATTTTTAAGTTTTACATAGATGAACATATCAAAATAAAGTCAATAAATGTTACTGTCTGACTGTGAAATATTTTATTTCAACATAGCAGCTCTTTATCAGCCTCCATTATAAAATACGAAACATCCTTGAATTTCAAATAACAAATTTTTTGTCAATTACACGAACTAATCTGTATAACCAGCAGATAAACAAGAGTTTTGCAAAATACTATTCTAATATATATATATATATATATATATATATATATATATATATATATATATATATATATATATATTAGATCACACGAACAGTTTTGATTAGCCTTAGTACTCTTTCTTATGACAGCTCATCTAACATTGTCAAAGGCATATCTGACATGTGGTGCATGTCAATTATGTTTATAATAAACTGTCATTATCATAATTGATATGTGAAATCTAATGTTTGAAAAATATTAAACAAAATTCAATAAAAAGAAATTCCAATTTGAAATATAGTTAACTAAGAGAAGATTAATATTACAATAAATATGGTCTCTCTCAGAAGCAATTCATTAATCTACACCAAAACATTTTGCAAATTACATATTTTAACAAAAAGCATAAATGAATGGATGTTATATTTTGTTTTGATCAAGTATGTGAAGATGTATAAAAAAATTATGAAGCATGATAATATATCAACACCGATTGAACTTTTTCAATGTAACACAATAAAAGTAAATTGATATTTTCAAATGTTACAAATCTTCATATTGCAACTATATCAATTGCAGACTTCTTTTTTTAATCTAATCTTGTTTTATCTTTTATTTTGTTGAAGTTCATAGCAACATTAAAAACTTATCATTATTTTTTTCAGTAAAGTATGCAACTTAAAATATATTAAACTTAAAATAATTAATCAACTTAAAATATACACATGAAGTAAATAGACTGATAACTCAAGAATTTTGTTATGTTTCTTGAATATCCCCAGATTATTGTTATTATTGAGGAATTTTTATTGATGTTACATCCCATTCACAAAAAAAGGGAATCCATAAGCTTCAGATCATTCATTATTATAGGTTGCCTTATAACTAAACTAAAATCCACCTTAGGCGTGACCTTGTCACCTGAATGTGGTTCAAAATTACGAGGCACTTAGTGATGAGCGAGAATTCTGAACCAGTTATCTTAATAGTACACAGTCAGGGACTCGCCTACACTGCTATGTATATATACTCAGAGTGATTAATTCAAGAAGAAACACTTAAAAAATCTGTTACAAATATATTTTTTAAATTTGTTACTTTTCAACTAAAGGACAGCATAAAAAAACAATTCAATCAACTCCACTTAAATTTGAAGTTTTTGAATAAAAAAGTAAAATGTTTTGTATATTTTTTAAAAGGTTTTTCAATCTTTAGATTTGGTTGTTGATGCAAAACATAGGAATAATAGAATTTTAATTTGATTAACATATATTACAAATTATAACTGTCTACTCTTCAATATATAATTGAGATTTTTATGGGAAAATAAATGAAAAGGTGCATTAAAAAACAATGTAAAATTTTATTTGTTTTTATACACTATTCTTTTACACATTTAATAGATTTATAATTTTTAAAAATAAGCGATTTTTAATTATTTTAAAATGAAATTTCACCATATTTACAATTACAATGGGTTATATTTAGTTAGCATTTTTTTCTTGAATTAAATTAAAAAAATTAAAAGTAAAATGTTAAAAACAATGAAAAAGAAGAATGAAACTTTTTTTATTTTTTTGATAAAAAAACTGCCTTTCACTTTGTATAATCACTACAAATAACATGACATAATAATTGCTTTATATTATTAATCTGAATTTATTAAAACGTGTAAAAATTTCAGGACAAATATACTGCATTAAGTAAATGAAATGTATTCAATATGAAAGTCAAATTTTCAACTTCAATGCCAAAATCTTATAAGACATGAAAGTATGTTTTTTTTTTTTAATTTTGGATTATTTATCAGTAAACTCTTTTCCAGTTTTTTCCATTTGCACCATAGCAATTTATCATCATAGAAATTTATGTAATTTTTAGCATATATTCAGAAAGCTATATAAATTTGTGTAATGTTGATTTGTGGTTAATAATCACATTTTGTCATGAGGTCTAATTCACTAATATTAGTTTAAAACAGATTATGAAAATTATAAACATCAACTTTCAAGATGGGAATCAAAACTGAGAATTGAAAGCCAAAACATTAAAATCTCAAACACTAGCTCAGCTTAAGTAATATTTAATATACCTTTTGAATAAATATATTTTAAATGATTTTATTATTTTGAATAAAATATAGTTTCATAATACTGAAAATATTTTTCTAGTGTATGGTAAAATAAAAATATTTGAAGAAAAACTCCTCATAAAAATATTTCAAAAATATAAAAGAAATTGCAGAATATGAGGTTATTGAATTAACTGAAGCAATTAGGTAATGTATTTTGCAATCATGTAATAACTAAATGTAAATTTATAATATTCTCTCTGAAATGATTGAAACACTATAAAAAGTTTTTATACAGAAATAGTTATATGGAGATTAAATATTAAATTTAGGCATAGAATAAATTAATAAAATGAACATATTTCATTACAAACATACATGTTTATTTCATTCATCACTTTCATTATGAATTCTAGTCAAAGTGCTGCATTTGAGTAGATGGAAATATACATAGCTATGGAATATTACAATGCACATTTAAAATTGAATGACTTTTTATGAACAAAATCACAATATATTTACAAACACTATGTACAATATATTACAAATAAAGCAATATAGTATGACAAATTTTCACTAATCTAATACAATTTCTAACAGGCACATAAAAATGATTAATTTTCACACAAAAATACATATAACTTAAATCAAATACCTTCAAAATTTTAACAAATATATTCTCAAATAAATAAAGTCCATAATATTAAAAGATTGAAACATAGATAAATTTATCACTTTAGATTTGTTACTAGCTACAACATAACAAGTCTTAAATTCCTTTATTTATGAAGATAATTTTTATAGGTAATGTATTTGGTTCTTATAATATTAAATAAATAAAAGTACTATTTTATCAAAAGACAGAAAAGTGGATGACTACTTCGTTGTTAATTTTTAAAATATTCTTTTCCAGAGAAATTTTATTGCTCTGATTAACAGTAAATTCTCAACTAGCAAAGAGTTTTAAACAAATTATACCTCTATTCAATCCTACTTATTTATAAAAATAAAAAGAAATGTTTTATTAATAGTGGCTATAAAATTACAAGAATACCTTTATAGTACAATGGTTATTATATAATTAAACAGTATTTATCAGGGTCTGATTTAAAAGAAAATTGCATCCAATAATTTCAGCTAAATAATATGTAACACAACCGAATAAAAATTTTAGAAATCAATAGTTAGAGCTTAAAATTATTACAATATTTTGCACAACCACAATTTTGTGTTAGAAAACAATATTTAACTATTCATGTGAGTATTTTATAAATAGATTTAGAATTTTTTTAATGCTTTTAATCCTAAATTAAAAAATTATTACTTTTTATTATCATAACTCCATTATTCACTCACATTCTCAATTTCATTTTAATATCCAAATTGTTTTAACAAATGTTTAATTAATTGTTCTTACATATTTTTCCTTATTAAATATTAAGTATATTGATAGATTTTAAATCAACACATTCATCTTTTCTTCTTTTTAATACAATATAATACAATTTGATTTATAAAAGTTTGCTCATAAATTTAGTCAAATTCTGGACACTTTAAACTCAAGAACTTATCTTTTAATCTTTAATCATCTATGCTTACATTCCCTAACTCTGTTATAAATTTGCAATATCAATAATAGTTAGTAGATTTTATGATGCTAGAGAAGCTGCTACTAAAATCAATGACTCGACAGAATGCATGGGGACCAAGGTCTACAGTAGCTATATCTGTTTTCATGATTGAGAGCCTAGGAGTGCAAAGCATATGTTCTGATTAGATGGTCATCCTTAAGCGAAACCACCGTGTTCACTCCCTAAGCAAGCTTAGTACTAGTTTTATCAATCCACTGAAGAGATGAAAAGCTGAGTCAACTTTGTCCAGACCAAGGATAGATCCTCAGACATGCATGTTGGAAACACTTTCACTGCAATTATTGGAGTTTTAACTAGTCTTAATTTGTTTTGATTAATATTAAATTCTCAACAAGCAGTTTTTTAAAGAGGTCTTTATTTAATTATGCTAAAAAATAAAAATCAGTATTTTATTAACAGTTATCAAAAGCTTACACAATACTACAGTCATAATATGAAAAAAATGCTGTAACAACCTAGGTATTGCATCTTTAATGGTCTGAAACGTCTTTGTTCTTTTAGTGTGAGACACCCTCACCACAAGCCTTACATTTTCGTAAAAAACAACTTTTATTGTATGCTAAACATTTCCAGTTAGTCTTTTAAAGAATTTAAAACAATTGTAATTCAATCAATATCTAAATTTTGACTCACATATAATTTAGTAATGAATATTCATTTGGTTAATTTTAAAAGTATATTATACTGTCACGAATAGGGAAAATAAATGAAAAATAGAACTGCTTGTTTCTAAGTTGCAAAATATATAATAATTTTAGTAATAAAATAGAAAATATTTATTTCAATCATTTAATCATTCGATATTTCTTACAAATTACGTCAGAAACTATATACAGAAAGTCATGAAATAAAATTTCAGGCACAAGTCAGGTTTTTGTTGAAGTTGATCTCGATAAGAATCTTGTTTTCACTTAAGTTGTGTCTGATAATGCTTTTGCCTTTGTTATGTTACTGTGGTAACAAAACCTGTGACTCAAAATGAGCTACATATTTTTTGATAGTCAAAATGTCAAATGAGCATCAAATTTTCAGCAATATCCCTTCCAAGACGAGATTGGCAAGAGAAGTGTGCCTTGAACATCAATTTCAAGCCATGTTGTTGTGGCTTATCTCTCCTGGTTGGCAGCAACATCAAACTAGGTATGTGAGCCTGAAAACCTTCAAATAATGTAGCATTACCTCAGGGCTCAAGAATAGCTGACATTTATTTAAGCCGCTGCAGGCCAAAATGTGGGTAGGAGCAGCTTGAGTCGCAATGCAATTTGGACACAGAGGATAAACTTTAAGTGTGTCCACTTTGAAATCTCGCGAGAGTTCCCAACCCCAATCAAAACAGCACCAGGGCGATTTTCCACATACCATTCATGAACTGGGATTTCAAGGCATAATCACTCATTGCAAAAGTACATTATGATATTTGCATTTGAAGCCATCAATTAAACTCTAATCCATGGAATGGATTAGATAGGAATTGTTTTTATAAAATTCTGCCACATCAGAAGCACATAAATACACCATTCCAAGAGCTTATGATTCTCCAATAAAATTGATCAAAGTTTCCCAAATTAATAAAAAAATGATAAGAAATTGAAAAAAAGATTATTAAAAACAAATTCAAAGGAAAAAGGCATGGAAATGTGTTCTCAAAAAGGAGATTATTCAAAATTTTACAATGCAAACGGAATTAAAATTAAATTTATATGACTACGTTTGGAACTTGCCACTAGTTTATAAAATTGTGAGTGTTCATAAATTCAAGGTTTATAAAAACCAGCATCACTAGTACAAAAATTCCATTAAATGAGATATTATTTATGTACAGGACTCAATCAAGCAAACTCTATAAAGTATATAAACACTGCTTGGTAAAGTTGACACCTGAATACAGAAAATGTAGCCTTTTTTATTCCAAACTTTAGATGGTACTTTAATGATTTAAATAAATATTAAGTTTTATTCTGGTGATTTTTTTATAAATTTTCTTTTATATTTTAACCCTTTAATTGTCAAGTTATTTTGATGATTTGGGTTTACAAATTGTTACTTTGAACAAAAGAACTTCTAATTTTAACTTTTTCAGTAAAGTGCTGTCATCTATTAAGTTGAGAGCACATTAACTTTTTACGAGATACAGTCAGGTTTGACAGGCAGATGAAGCCAAAATAAACGTCTCCCTATATATATTCGGGTATAACAATATGAAGCAGTAAAAAAAAAATTACCCTGAGTAATACTCAGGCGTGACATTTTCAAATACATGACAGTTAAGAGGTTAATACCTTCACTTTTACATATAATTAAATTATTAATCCAAATCTATTATTAGTTCATTTGATTTATTAATTTTATAGTTAATTTTCCAATTCAATGAATAATTAATCAGTTGATAATACATAATGACTCTGAGAATTTTAATGTATGAGATAATTCTTAACAAATATAATTTTGTTGTCTCAGTATCGCAAATCACACTTTGAAACAAATCTCAGTTTAGCCTGTTTGCTGCTCAACGATAATTTTTGCTCACAAGAGTTAATTAGAATAACAGTTTAAAGTATATCATAAACCATTAAAAACATAAAAACCAGCTTCAGGAGTCAAACTCACAAGCCGTTGAGCTAATGGACAGAATGTTAGCTATCTCAGAATGGTGAAACATATTTCAAATAAAACTTCAGAACATTAATAAGTAGATTTAATGCAAAAACTTTTTAACTATAAGTCCCATTAGCATTTTAAAAGATTACTTTGGGTTAAATCTGCATTTACATATGACACAAAATTTAAATGGAAATAGCTGGACACAATGATAGGTGGAAAGATTCTTTAAAGCAAATTCATGGAATTAAGTAACCATGAATATTTTTAATTCTATCATTCTGACTTAAACAAACTATTTGTTTCCATAAAATATATTTTTATTTTTAACACATTACATTTTAAACTATTGCTGCCGAAAGAAAGTGGAAAATGAAAAAATATTAAGTTTTTTAATTGTAGTTAAAATGATTTTGAAAATATGGAAAAGACAAACTACAATCCTGGATTTTAGTATTTATACAATTTTATTATTAAACAGACAATTTGTGAAATATCACATTTAAAAAAGCAATGAGCTTTGTAGATTGTTGCTCACTATAAAGATGATTCAGTAGTTACCAAAATAAATCTTTATTAAAACTACATGAATACATTTTCCACAATTTTTTAAAAGGTATGTTAACAAAATAAAACTTATAAATGTGCAAAAAAAAAAAAAAAAAAAAAAAGAATTGCTGTGTATAAATAATCAATTTATCTTATTTCATTATTTTATACAGTTTTGCATTAATGTTAAAATTTCATTTGATACTTTTTTTAATTTAATTAACTTATCACTACTTTTTACAAATAATAGCCACTGTCTAATAAATGTTACTTATACTAAATTTCGAAACATATGTGATAATGTGATACTATTATATTAAAAATTTCTAACCAAGTGATTCAGCAAAATTTTATGCATTAGAGCAACTGAAAATGAAAAATTAATTATGATATAATATATATATATATATATATATATATATATATATATATATATATACATATATGTCGGTGTACACATATGTATATATCTACATACACTCACACATATATACCATATTTCCTGGTGCATATGGAATCCTGGTTTGTAAGTACTTCATTTTTTATACACATTTTTGAAAAATAAAATTATTATTGACCATTATAATGAATTACAATATGAAATTTAAGTATTTCATTGACACATTTGTTTTTCAAAGCTATTTTCAAGAAAAAAAAAGTGTCTTATACGCCAGCAAATATGATATACACACATATGCGTATTGCTAAAATAGAGTTTTCAATCTGAAATAATTATTTCAGAAATGAAAAAAATATATACTCTGAATGCATTAAATAACATTTAAAACAACATTTTAAAAATAAGATCATAATTATTAACAATAAAAGTAAAATATTTTATCAATAAATATATCTTTTAAAAATATAATTCACTCAAGCTATTGGAAATAAAAATTCAGTTTAAAATGCTTACAGTTACAATCATCATATAATTATATAATAATTAAACATTAAAAACTATATTAATCAGCAGAATTTTGCTATTATATATACGTTAAATTACGGAGCTAAAATTTTAAAAAATACAGAGAAAGAATAATCTTTTCCAAAATGATCTGTTTATGTAAATTTTTTTTAAAATTTAGTTTTACTAAAAAAAATTTAAATGAATTTATTAAGTTTATATATAAATTAGAAATCTGTTTTTAAGAAACAGAAGTAATAGTTCCACAAAATATTTAAAATTGGAAAAAATTATACTGCAAAAATATTAGCTACCATCAGAGCGATATAAATAAGGATAAACATCATAAAGAGCAGCACTAGCTGTGGGAGGAATCTGAGGTTGCTGTTCAATGGGTTTAGAAGCCCGAGTCATCATTTTTTTACACTGTTCTTGAGGATATTTAGGAGCACTTTCTGACGCACATTTAGTTGAACTCTCACGCTTTGATTTCAGAACTAGCATGTCAACAAGATGTGCAAGGTTTTTTACTATAGTATCTGGTTTAATGACTTCATGTTTAGCATCATCTGGCCTGTAAAGGTAGAAATATTTGAATAAAAAATATAAACATATTTTGTATATATAAACACAGAGTTATTCAAAATAATGGAAAAGCCTCACTGAAAACAATGACTTCCATAGAGATACATTAAATATATAGCTACCAGTTTTTCTACACTACATTATTCAGTCTTGGAGGTGTGTGAATGCATTGTACATCAATGTTTCCTCAATTTTATACTCGGTAGAGCTAAAATAAGAGACTTGTCAGAGGTAAGAAAAGAAAGAAATACTGGAAGTCTTCTGGTTAGTGCAGTGGTAACCACAGCGACACAACTTTTTTGTGTACATTAATAGGCACTGTGTCGTGACAGCATACAATGATCATAAGCAAAAACCCTTGTGAGACAGAACTGCAGAAGGAAGAGAAAATTCACTGAGAGAGACAGGACGGTGGCAATCACTTTAAGAAAGACCATGATGGCAAGTGATAGCAGAGTTGAGTGAATATGTACAATCTAGTATTGACCTATACAGAATGAAGAGAATTGTACAAACAAAACATTTGGGACCGAGATACAATTGTAAAACACCCATTGTGATACATGTAAATCAGAAATAGTGAATTGAGTGGTGCAAGAAACATAAAACTTGTACTGAAAATAAATAGAAACATGCCTTGTTTTCAGATGTATCCAATTTCTCTATATTCCCCATTAAAGGGTGGATTTATGAGTAGCAAATGCAACAGAAGTCTACAACTCAAACTGTCTCTTCTCTGGAGTGAAGCTAGATAGTAAATTAATAGTTTAGGTCCTATCTCATGATCTAAAGTATCTAGTAGAAATCTTGTAGATCTAAGTAGAAATCTTGTATGGACTGATCATTAGTACTATTACTCTTTTGGCTGGCCAACTACATTCTACAAAGCAAATATTGTTTCCACTTGGAGATTACACCAGTCAAGATAATTCCCAGATTCATTACAGAGGAAATTTCTAACCATGTCTTCAAAAACATGAGAACTCAAGCTGCACATTTTCCATGGCCTGCCCAGCGCAGCCACCTGACTTAAACTCTCAGGGATTTGTGTTTCTGCATTGGGAATGATACAATATCTCAACTACTGTTATACACAAAACTTTTGCCTCTTTCAAGGAGGATACAAATGATTTTAACAGTCAAAACTGTTCCCACACAATGAGAGGAAGACACTGCTTTTTGTATGGGTTTTTATTATCTTGGTCAACCTTATATACATAAAGTCAAAACCTATTATAGGTCTATTCATATATCATTCATTAAAGAGAACAATTATTACATTGACATCTACTGTTAGAAAGTAACTATGCAGATGTTTTATATATAAATAGAAAACTACTAACAATATAACTAATATACTAGAAAAATTATAGGAAATACATTAGAATATCAATATACATATATATATATATATATATATATATATATATATATATATATATATATATATATATATATATATATATATATATATAATAAAACGAACCTGAATTTCCCAGTCTTGACTAATATTGCTCTCATGCCACATCTTTGCCCAGCCTGTATGTCATTTTCAATATCATCTCCTACCATAAGAATCTAAAGAAAAAATACAACTAATATCATAATAAAAACTATAAAAAAGTATAATAAGGATTTATATAGTAATTGAAATATTCAATATAAAATATAAACAATAAAAAAGTAAAATTTAAATTATTAGGAACAGAACTGCTTAGAATAAAAAAATTTTCATAATGTTAAAGATGTTTTATTAAAGAGACTTGTAAATTCTAATAGAAATTCAGTAGAATCAAATTAATTTAGACTAAATGAGCTAAATTAAAATTTACATAATATCTAAAATATTCAGATTAATGAAGTTACTATTGAATTTTACTTTGTTTCAATAAAGAAAAATACTGAGATTCAATGTATTTTTATTCTCTTTTTATACTAAAATTTCTTCAAAACAGAGTTTTAAGGAGATAGCATTCCTAAGCAAATCATGAATTTTGCTACATGGCTTTTCCAAGTTAAACAGATTAAGAAATATAATTGCTTGAAGAGATTGTAAAATTGATATTCATTTTAGGAAAGAAAGTTATTTTACTTTGTTAAAGAAAATGGTGAATAAAATTAAAGTAATTTTGCTTTACTTTTGCAACATTAATAATTTTCAATTTTTTCCCCTTTACTTACACTTTAAATAGTTTTTATTCATGAAAACTTTCTACTATGAAGAATCTTTGGTGATATATGGCAGATATATCATCTGATCAGTAAGAAGGTTGAATGATTCAATAATTTAAACAAATTATTTATTAAATCTGAATAGTTAAAATATTAAAGAGACTTAATACAATTTCAGTGTTAGGCATTACATAACCCATCTGGAAGTCAGTTCTTTTGACATAAATGAGACTAAAATCAGACCGCTTCACCCATTTTCTACTTCTGTGATGGACTGATGTAAAATAGATCCCCACAGTACACCCCCACCAGTTTCTCGGACAGTATGTACCAAGAACAAAAGCGATCAAGAGGAAATTGAACTATCTGACCAGTACATGTTGTAGTGGAAGAGGAATCTGAAGATTCTAGTGGAACTGAAGAAAACAAGGAAGGAAATGAGGTGAGATGAGAATCATGCAACATGTAGCAAGGTTCAAGCCAGTTTATTGAAATGTATTTTTGTTAAGTACTTTTACAGCAGATTGTTGCTGTAAAAGTACCTTTCTGCTGTTTCCTGAAAACAATTTTCATATAACTGCAGATTGATGTATTAGAAATTAATTCCAATTACTAGATAAATAAATCTAAAACACTTTTTTTAATAGTTCTGAAATCAGGGTTCAATGTCAATAGTCAATTTTTATTATTCATTTCTGGAAATTTCCTCTAATCAGAGCTATATGATTTTTTTCTAGTTTCTTTACATATTACACTTAGGTAAAGTTCAGTGAATGTGCATGCACTATCATTGACAATTACACATGGGTTTGTTTAAACATTCCAATTTTTGTGAACAACTTTTAACTGCAAGAAACTTTAAGTTTGTTAGCAATTTAAGTCTCAAAAACATAGTTGGTATTGCTATAATGCAGCATATAAGCTATATTTAAATGTGCATGCTAAAAAATTTTGACATGGCAGAAGAGAGCCATTTCAGATCATTCTCAACTAAAAAGAATGATAAGAACTTGGTTGAAACAAAAGAAGATCTAAAAAAATCAACTTACATTAAACATTGCCAAAAAAAAATGAGAGACCTTCAGTATCTATAAAAAGGATTATTCATAAACCAATAACAACTGATACAGAAATTGGTGATTTTACTGAATCAAAATTATGGTTTTCAAGATCCATGAAAAGAAATTAGCTACATATATGCAGACTAAAACAGAATATTGCAAAAGAAGCTAGATGTATGAGATAGTAATGCGTTGGATAGTATAGACAATTTGTTGTATGTAAGACAATTTGTAATCTTAAATGCTGATTTAAAAAGCTTCAAGTGACTATTTAACTCTAGAGATGAGTGTCTGTGTTTTGAAGAAGAATATAAAATGGTGTACTTTCCCAGATAGATTGGGTATATTCAAAAAGTATTACTTTGTATTTGTAATATTTATATTTTAAATACTGTTAATTCATTATAATGACCATTAATAAATTTCATACTTCAAAAATATGGACAAATTTTATATGCCAGCCGATTCTTTTGATAACAGTAATAATTTGTAGACAAATTTAGAAAGTATTTTTTTGTTAATGTCAATGTAAATACCACAAAAAACTTGGAATAATCTTTGCAAGAAAGTCTCACTATTCAATTTATTTATTAAAAATATGATGAAAAATAACTACAAAAACAAAAAATCAGTATACAATACGTAAATTTCAAGCAAAACAAATTAATCTCAAATCAAATTTATGATATTAGGTAATAATCAATAAAATATGAAATTTGTTCAACAACCATTATTACAGCTTGAGTTTTAAAAGTTCTTATAAAATTAAAGTTATCAAAAGTTTGTAAAAATTAAAGTTTTAATAATCTTGTAAAACAAATTTGCAACTTTGATTAAAAATTAATAATAAATTATTAAAATACTCTTCTGTCATATCTGTAATTATTTTAAATGCGTTATTCGCAATTTTATATAATATATATACAATAGTTATTCAATCAATAAATTGAATACTTACTTGTGTTAAACATATTTATGGTTTACATTATTACAATTTATTATTCTGATAAAAATTAACACTAGCAAGGTGAAGTATCATAAATATTAAACAGATATCATTAATGGTAATATAAGTATATGAGATAAATTTTATTTTAGAAAAAACCAAAATAAAAATAAGATTAAAGTAAACATTATTTATTAGCTAAAAATATTTAGTTTACAGTAAAAGGTGTTCCAATAATAAAATTTCCTTGTTTCACATTTCTGGAAAAATTAAGAAAATGGTACAAAAAAGGTTTGTTGAAAAGTGAACACTGAATAAATATAGAAAAAAAGCAATTTTGTATTTATTAAAGCTAAACTATACGAATGACAGATAGGAGATTATTGTTAAGAAAAAATAAAAATTAGCAACACAAAAATGTAATAGAAATTATTAAATATTTGTTAAACAAAAATTTGTTAAAAACCACCACTTTTATGTTTTAGAATACAAATGTAGTATTCCTTTCCAGAAATAATTACAACATTAAACAAAACTGAATATATAACCTATGAATGTCACATTTTGAAGGTATGTTTATAATTGATACAAAAATAGATATAAATAAATTTGCATAAAACTCAAATGCTTGAGAGAGAGAGAAATTTCTCATACTTCTTGTGGGCAAATGCCCATTCCATTCACTGCATTCATGATGAAATCATAGCAAGGCTTTCCAACAACCATGGCTTCAGTACTACAGGCATACTGAAAAAGAAAATTATATTTAGAATAAATCTTCAATAATTAATATAAGGGGATTCGTAAAAAAAGAATAAAGCAGATAATATAAGAATAAAGAAAAAGTGAGATAAGAGTTCTCTTACAAATAAATAATTTTAAATTT
Organism: Latrodectus hesperus; assembly: GCA_037975125.1. Taxonomy (NCBI): domain Eukaryota; kingdom Metazoa; phylum Arthropoda; class Arachnida; order Araneae; family Theridiidae; genus Latrodectus; species Latrodectus hesperus. The sequence goes on from CM075860.1 coordinate 58,254,621, forward strand.
TATCATTTCCACATTAAAAAACAGAAGAATATGAAGAAAAACAAATTATATAAGTTATAGAAAATAAAATTGATTGTGTTCCACAAAAGTACAATATTTTTGTTTGAACACAAGTTAACACCCTTTTTAATTTTGAAATAACAAATGGTATAAGTATTTCAAATATATTTCATGAACTTAAATTTGGAGCTTAAAATTTTTCTTCCATGGAATAAATCAACTGAGTAAATTAAACATATAGAAGCTATGAATAAAACTTTTATTTATATAATTTTTTAGCTAATTGTGTGACAATTATCACTGAATAAATCTTCTACAGTTTTTCTTTGTTGCTAGAAAGCTAAATTGTTTACTAATTCAAACAAAAGAGTTAAATTTTTCACAAAATCTTTTTTCTAGAAATAGGTTTAGTACAAAAGCTCCTTGATATTGAAAAAAAAAATCCCTGCAAACTTATATAAAAAATAATGGTACATATAATTATATCTTGCACCCACACACAAATATATCTTGACCACAAATGCATGATATTCTGAGATATAATAAAATATTTCAGCAATATAAAGCATAAGAATATATTTATTTATATAACTTTTTAAAATTAATTTATCTTACGTTTTCTTCCAGTTTTTGGAAGCAAAGATACCAAACAGACATGTCAAAGGTAAAGTTAGTATTACATAAGATAAGTAGTATTATGTAACACTATCCCATTACTATGGCAGTAGTATTATTTATGAATATGAATAGATAATGTATAAAACCAAAAATTCACCACATTTGTTCAAGTGAAACACTTGAACAAATGTGGTGAAATTTGGCAAGATGAAAATTAACAAACTTAGAATACCATACTTGTAACCACAAGCATAAGCACATTTATTTCAGAAATTTTTTAAACACTACAATCATCAAGTTACAAAGTCAACATATCTTTAATGTACAGGACTATTGTCATTTACATATAACCATCAATATTTATAGGAAAAAAATTTTTAAGTGAAAATATTTAATGTAGGATCCATGAGGACAATGCAGGCTGAAGATTGACTATGCTAAAAATACATCATTTGGCATGAATGTTTTTGCAAACAATACATAATATGCTGCAGCAATCAATATCAATAAATTAATCAATTTAATTAGTTAAACCCAAAAATGACAGCCGATTAGATAATTAAAGAATTTAAAACTAGCACAAATATCAAAATAGACCAAAAAATGGAATTTTCCAGGATGACTAAGTACTATCTCATGTAATCACAACTATTTGCAATTGGTTTGAAGACAATTTTAGTAAATGATTTGTCCACTTAGATTGCCAAATATGAATCATCTTTATTTTAACAAAAATATGTATAAGGATTATTTTAAGCATAAAATCCAGCATCAACAAAATTTTTGTAATTATTCTGTGAAAACAGTATAAATGAACACTTCTACGGGAGACTTATGATTTCTTGAGTTAATGCCACAATCTTTTTCACTTTGACAATAAGACATTCCATGTAATATGAGAAAACACCTTTTAAATTTTACACTTCAATGCATAGCAATATTTTTTTATATTTAATCAAGCTATTAAATTAAAATAAAAAAATATTACTTCTAAAGCAGCAGCATACGATGCAGCACCTAGCACTAACTCATTCTTTTCTTTGTAATATTTCCTAAAAAAATTTACATATTATTAAAATTAAAAGAAACTTTATGTATTCTTAAAAAAAGTAAAAAAAAATGTAGAAGTAAAAAATTTAGAAGTAAAATATAATGTTTAGAAGAATGATTCCCTTTTTTAAAAATTAGAAAAAATAACAAAAATTATGAAATTACTATAACACAAATCATTATAAATATTTATAAATAGGGGAAGAATCTTATCTATAAGAAATTTTAGAATTATAAAGGAAAGATCAGTGCAAAAAATTGCATTTTTGAATAAAAGAAATTATAACAAGAATGTTTTGGATTGGTGTATTTTCCTGTATATGATCAGCAGATTATGTGTTAAAAAAACTTTCTAATTTCATTGCATGTATTATATGCTACTGCAGATAATCTGATAAAAACATTCTCCACCAGAAAAACTTAAATAAAATTTTGAAAGAAATGCCGTTTATGGTTCATAAAATAAATAACAGCACCTTGACTCAGCTGATACATTTCAGCTATAATCAATTTTGTTCAATTACATTCAAGAACAAATTTAGTTCCTCAACTGTTATCCCCTATCATCTTTCCTAATTTTGATCTTAACTTAAGCTGTTTTATTCGGAAAATATTCAAGTTTGTATATTGTTATGTAAAATCAAAAGCATAAAGTTACACAGCAGATTTTAAATTAAAAGCTATAGACAAAAATGGCAATTTTTAATTATAATGGAAAAATTTAATTATAAAGACACAAATATATTTTATTTTTAAAATAAGTATAACTTTGTTTTAAAAATTATTAAAAACCAAAAATTGATAAATTTTACAAAAATCTTCTCAGAATTGTTGCATTTGATTGATCTGGTGCTTCCATCGCAATTTATTGGATTTTGTGATAAGGTGGATTCAAATAAGGTCTAATCAAACATTTCTCATAATGAATGTTCTGCACAATTCATTATATTTTTAATCATACTGTATATTTTTTATTTTATGAGACAATCCACATTATCAGCAATAGTTTCACTATTTACCAAAAGAGTTACAGCAAATTATACACTGCTGCAGATAATGCAACGCTTTTTCTTTTCTCGAAAAAAAGGGTCTTGCTGATAATATGCTGCTGCAGATTTTGTGCAGGAAAACATGGTATTTAAAAAATATTAACATGATAAATGGTTGTAAATAATGTTATGACACTGTAAATATTTAAATAATACAGTATTCTTAAGGATATACTTCATAGATACATAAAATTGGTAAATACATTTTAAAAAATATGAAAATGTTATAAATTACATTTAAATCACATTCTGTAAGATTTTAAATATCAAGATATAATTTTAACTTTCTTTAATAGTAAGATAGCTCAGAATAATGTATTTAAGAACTTTAATTAACAATTCATATGTACTTAGGAATTCTAAAAACTCAATTTTTTAAGTTTGCAATGCTTAATTATGGTTGGTTGGATTTTGTGGCACAAAGTCCAAAAAGGACATGATATGCCAAATGCATAATTATGATGCATACATTCAACATTATTAAATGATATAGAAATATGGAATTATAATTTGCTTGACTAGTAAAACTAATTTCTTAAATTATTTTAATATACATTCAAATGCATTAAAATTTATTTTATTCACACAAAACAAATTTTAACTCTCTGCTAAATGTTAACAAATTAATATTCATACTATAATTTATCAAAATAAGAGATACTAAGAAAAACACATTAATAAAAAACTTACTCATTTCCCAATTTTACAAGAACAGGACTAGGAGAAGATGTTAATACTTGATATGCTTTATTAAACATTTCTGCAGACACATTTCCTCCCAAATCACCAATTACAACACAATTTGGAGATGTTTGGTCTAACTTATCAAAAGCTGGTTTTATATCTGCAACATTTAAATATTCAGCATTAATATTTCTGGTTAAATATTTAAATCTCAATCAGGAAGCAAAGATAACTGAATTTAAAATTACATTAAATAGTTATAAAATCAAAATTAAAAACAACACAAAAATAAAAGTTTACCTTGGTGAACCATTAAATAAGGCCGAAGGTTCAAGGTGAGTAAAGTGCTAATAACTACAGGTATTGGAGAGCAAATTTCCTCTTCGAAAACACTAAATCCTAATGTCTGAAGTTTTTTTACAAGATCACTTGGTGTTCTCCTAGAATCATTGGTAATAAATCTGATGGTAATGCCTAACTGCCGCAACCTAAAATTAAACATACATTTCATTTAAGCAAACTAAGTTTGTGAAACATTACCATTCATTATTTATATTAATATATCATAGATGTACACATTTAACAGTTTTTATGAAATAAAATATCCTTTACAAAAATGTATTAGATATATTTTGAATATAGCAGTGATAAATACTACACATTTTTCTCTTTAAAGAATCCTTATAATTTAGTAAATAAAAATATTAAAATAATGTTTTAATAATTGAAATATATTTAAAAGGCAACATTTTTTCTGATTAAGAACAAAAATTAACAACACTTAAAAAGGAAAGTAAAAGTTGTACAAATTAAGTATCTTATAAATAAGCATACTCATTTTTAACCTGAAAATATATAATGCTGTTATAAGTGATATAAGAAGATAAGTATTTCAGAAAATATTTTCTTATACAGTAAGCTGTATTTAAACCTAACAAAGAGCTAAGTAATGAATACTTGTAAGCATACACTTTAACAAACATGCATCAAAAATCAGAAATGTAAGATCCATCTCCATGTTTTAAACAATGGTCAGAATTGAACTAGTGACCTTTTATTTAGAAGAATGTTATCATCAGTTCACAAAGCTTAAAATTGAAACAATCAAAATAATATCAAAACTAAAAGCAATCCATAATCATAATTAACCTTCAAATGAAGAATTTATAGTACAAGTGCACAAATTTCCCACAAATATTTATAAAATTCCAGACTATGGAAATTTATGATTTAATATTATTGTATAATAACATTATTGTGAATAAAAATACTAGAGTAAAACAATTGATGCCATCAAATTTGATAATTTATTATAAAATTAACCATTTACATAAGGACCTATTAGTTGACATTTAAAGTTGATAGCATTTTGAAATTTTTATGAATTTGTTATTTCGAGACTAAAATTACTTTTTAAAAATGTTTAAAAGGTGGAAATTACTATTAAAATATTGCAATATGAAGTTTTCATAATTTTCTTACAGCATAAAAGGAATTCATCAACATTGAAAAAGAAAACAAATAAAATTATTTAAATGATATTTAAAAAAAAAAGATAGATGGTTTAGATTATCACTCAATGGCCTTTATGCATTTGAAAGCCAATTAGATTAGGACCTACAGTTTAGAGTTCTGCTGGTAGAGTTGGAGTCTGTGCTTACTCCAAATGTATTAGTCTTCAAGAACCTCTCGACACTTGTGCGGATAATTTTGATGGAGAAATGTTTGCAATATTTATGGCTATTAGAGCTATCAGTGAACTAACTGAACAAAATATTTTATCTTATCAATTTTCAGGCTGCAATCCAGACAATATCTGATAATAATGCATACTCCTCTGAACTAGAGTTTGAATGTAAGCTACTTATTGACTCTTTTCTTTGTTCTAGAAGATAGGTCCTCCTCCATTGAATCCCAAGCCATTGCGGCATTTACGATAATGAACGGGCTGACTGTTTGGCTAGGGAAGCTTCAGCTTTACATCCACTCTCCCTACCACAGTTCTATGAAATGTTAGGACAATTCTCGTGAGCAAAACCAGACATGGGACAATTTCTGCTCATAAGAGCCCTGGTGTAAAATCTTGGGGTTGCCTTCTGGATGGCCAGGAATCTTTTTGTCTTTCCCTCCAGCCTAAGACAGAGGGTGTTGCTTGTTTTTGAATTATTACAGGACATGATTATTTGTTGACTCTTATATATCAAATCAATTTGACCAATTCACCTATTTATTCATCTAAATATTCATCAAGTTGAGGCAGTTGCTTATTTGATAGCTTTAATTATCATTTCAATATCTGTTTCCATTAAGCAAACTCCTCAACAAATAATTAGACACTTCATTGTAAATGAAAAAATACAACACACACACATATTTATATATAAGAATTATGTGAGAAAATCATCTTGAATCTTAAAATTTTGCAATTCTTTACTCAAAAACAAAATTTGAGACAAAGTTATAACTATCCATTCAATGTTTATAGAATAATTCATGCTGCTTATATGCAAGTAATTTTAACAACTATTTTAAGAAAGAATAAAATACTTCCTTCTAAATATCGTTATAAGAATCTGAAGATAATATGAAATATTAAATTAAGAATACATGAAAATTTTGTATCTCTTATAACCTTATATATCTTTAAAATTAAATTTTTGATACTTAACCTAAGAATTTTTTAATTGAAAAGATGAGTTTAAAATAATTCTTGTGATTTATTATTTTTTGGAACAAACTGATTATTTATTAGAAATTATCTTAGCCAGAAAACTTTAAAGTAATCAAAAATGTTTTTTAATTACTGCTTAATTAAGAAATTGCTACCCTACAAAATCCAATAATAAAATTTTCCTTTTATGTTTATTATATATAAATATTTAGTAAATCTATCAATGAAAGTGTACATAGTAGTTTCCAATAGTAATGCAGGAATAATTGTCAAAAGACTAATGTATTAATTAAAATGTTCTGAATTTTAATAAATATTGTTGGAAAGTTAATATCCTTAAAAGTTATAGAGAACAAATTTATTACTTTTCTCATAAATCACTTATGCAATAATTTTAGAATCAGGCAATTTCGATTTAAACATTCTTACATAGATTGTGTAAATTAATATTAAAACATATTTTCAAGATTTTATGTTACTGATAACACGAGTTAATTATGTTGCTACAATGTTGATAAAGGTGGTAAAAATCGAAACAGAAATTATTGGTTTTTAATTAAATGCCAAACATGTAAATTTACCTTTCTACAGCTATCACAGAGCCTTTAATTGCTTCATATTTTCCATTTTCAAAGAGAACTCCAGTTGTACTAATAAGAATTCCTCTAACAGGATTATTTAAGCATTTGGCCACCTACCAATAAGGATTTAAAATGTGAATAAATAAAATTTAAAGCAAAATATGTTTAGTAATAATAGAAGACACATTTAACGGCATTAAACTACAATTCACTGAACATAAGTACACTAAATATCAAAAAAGATATATTTAATAAAAATTAATATAAGATAACTAAAAATCAATAATGCAGTCAAATTTACTTAAATATAAAATAAGGAATAATTTTTCAAAGAAAATTCTTATATTAACACACAAAATTAACATAGCATTTAGTTAATTATATATTAACAATCTCTTTGAAACTAGATATATTATTTAATAATTCAAATATCAAATAAAATACCTAAAATAGATTTAGGGAGGACTAAAACATTTTCTGAGAACCAAATGATATACTGAAACACACTGAAACTAGTGCATAACTTAACTTTTAATTCAAGAAAATAAGTGGCAAATATTTCTCTGTGATATTGGAATGTAAGTTCACATATCAAACAGAATTTCTTATGAGAAAATGCAATAAATTATACATGAATCATTTTATAATAAAAATAATTGTATATAGAAGAAAATCAATATCAGTTTGGTATGTCATGTCATCAATGTCATATTATAAAACACAGTCATGTATTTTTTTAATATGTATACATGAATAAATATCTAAAAATAAGTATTTTTGCTTACTTGAACTTTGACTTTTTTATCATCTGAAGTAGAAACATCATGCCCATAATGATCTGGATATAATTCTACTTGGTATCCCTTATTTTCTTGGAGAATTACTACTTTAAGATAAGCTGTACAAAAATGTCCAATTTTACAAGATTTTAGTGCTCTTCGGCGAGCACCGCTACTTCGAAACTTACCACTTCGATGACAAATATACGTTACTACAGTACAGCCAGATGCCTTTTTTTTAGCTGCTTGTTTCACCCATTTGATATTACATGCTTCTTCAACATTTTTCTTCCAAGTTATGAAGTCCTGTTCAGTTTCCAGTACATTTTTAATGACTTGAAAAATAAAGTTATGTTTATTTACAAGATGATTGCGGAGATCAGTTGTGCTTTTAAATTTTTCATTGTTACAGCCTTCTTCATAGCACACTGCACCTCTAGATTCAACTGCTAAAATAAATATTAATCTATTAGTTTGACCATTATATTACATAAAATTGAATTTAGGATTTTGGTTAAATTAAATCAAATATATAAAAATGTATTTTTCACAAAATTAAATGACATCGAGTATGTGTGTTATTAGTACAAATATAAAAATGAAAACGTATTTCAAATTTTGCATTTACATTATAATAAATTACTATACTCTTATTCAAAAACACATAATAAGTAGTAGTTTTATAACTTTTATTAACCATTCTTTTATGAATAAAATTATATAATCTGCATATTTGAATTAAGAGACAATTTTTCATTAATGACAAATCAATAAATTAATGTAAATTAAACATGGTATGTAAAATATAGAAATTCATTTTTAAAGACAATAGTTGTTTAAGAAAATGGGAAAAAATATATAAATCACAAAACAAAGTAATCATAAAATGATTTGATAGAAATTGATTGTCATTTAAGAATAAGATTGTATTTATGATAGATCATAATAATTCAATTTAGTGCTGATATCTTTAGCAGTGAGTAATATGCTGTTGCTGATTGGAATCTTGACACAATGATTAACACATTGCTTACTACCTACCAACCTACCAAGACCTACCAACCTTTGAGATAAAAAAAATATATATAAATAAAAATAAATTAAAAAAAAAAAAAAAACCAGAAGATTCTAATCAGTAGAATTCGTCAGATTCTACTGATTTTGAGGGAAAAAATCAGGAGACACTACTAGCTAGACATTTTTGCTTGAAGCAGAATGTTTAAAATAGTAATACCACAAAAAAAGAATTTTACTCTTTAGATTTTACATTCTGAGAATGATTTATGTTAAACACATTTTGTGTTAATCTTAATATTTTAACAAAATATTCAACCTCATAAAGGAACTATGAAATATAAAAGAAAATAAAACATGTGTAAAAAATAAACATCAATGTTTATGTCCCAATAATTATTTTATAGTGCAACCTTTACTACACTAGTACAATTAATAAATATTAAATTATAAAATTACATAACACAAAATACATTACTAAATTATTTTAATTCAGAGACAAATACTTCTAAGAATGCAGAAATTATCAAATACTTTGTCCAATAAAAAACATAATAGATTTCAAATTTGAATAACTCTTGGCAATTTATTTTTTTCATATTTTGCTAACTTAGCTTTTTTAGAAACGAATTGGTGAACTCAGTAGATTTTTTTCTGGCAAAATTTCGCTTGTTTTCAAGTTTTTCACTGAAATTGCCAAAAATTGTAGATTTTCATACATTATCAGGAAATTAGGAGAAATGATGAAAAATCAGGAGTTTCCTGATTAAACCAATAGAGTTAGCAGATATGCTAATGCAATCAATATAATTATATCATAAATGGACCAAAAATCTATTCTTTACTAAGCGAGAAAGTCCTCATTAGAATGATCATGTGTTTTAAAATTTGTATCAAGATTCAGTTCATTATAAAATTATATATAATAGCCAATAAAAGTTTAGCAATTTTACACTATACAATATTCTTTTCGATAGAGTCATAATAGAATATTTTAGAAAAACATATTTTACAGAACAATTTCTAGCAGCAAAAGATGTCATTTATCCCTCCTGTGTTTCCCAAATGAACTAAAATAGTAATAATTTAAAACTTAAAATTATTTTTCCTTTCATATGATTTTAACATTCACAGATCATTCCCTCTTAGTATTGCAATTTTAATGTCCAGAGAAAAGCATATATATAAGAACTATTCCTAAGAACTTAAATCCTAATATCACTTTTAATGACTAAATTAATGATAATTATATTAAGATGCAAAGGCATAAGATTATGCATGAATGAAAAAGTAGAGTATGGTAAAGTTTATGAATCACTAAAATAGATACATAGTGAAAACACAGGCATCTTACAAAATTCATTGCCATACAGAAAATTGCATTGTTTGATATCATAAATTATGAAAACAATGATGGAAATTCACACTAATAAAAGCAAAACTGACTAAAGGATTTCTCCTTGATAAGAAATGTGGTAATTTTAGAATTACCAATACTTATCTTTATAAACTATATTATTATAAAACAAAAATTACAACATTTAAAAGGATTTTATATAAATTTTTTTATATGATTAAATACTAATTTGTTTTTATCAGAGGTGATGAAAAAATTGTTTTAATTTTGTCATAAAAGTTTTACAGTAATAATAACTTGTAAAATACACTAAATAATCTCTCCTGACAAAATAATCTACTGGTTTGGCATATTTTATATAGTAGTATCCAGTCAAATAATATTATATTTAAATATATATGGAAAAGTTTGAATGATGTGTCAAATGTTAATTTTTTCTTTTTGAAAAAAAAATTCAAAAATAATTACATTTAACTTTATTAAATAATTAAATATAAATAACTTTAGATTAAGTTCCAGAATTTTCTTTTCTTTCCTTTCCTTTAGAACAAATACCAAATACTAAATGAATTATGCAGGAAACTAAGTTTGACAATACCTAGAAAAATATACAAAAACATTGATGAAAAATATTTTTTACCTGGCGTGTTGAGACTTTTATTCTTATTATCAGGAATTCTGTGGACCCTAAATATATGCCTGGACAGATTTGTTCTAGATGGGTAAACACGATCACAATACTGACATAAGTGACATTCTTCAGAATTTGATCTAAAAATAAAATAAAAACCTTATTAAACATACTTAAACTATTACTTTTTAAAATTTATGTTTTTCCATATTTTGAAACAATCTACAGAAAAATCCAATGCCATCACAGTGATGGTATATTTTATTAAAATGTTAATGTCAGAGATATTCAAAAATTATATTTTAATTTCATGATTAAGTATTCTCTTATATAATAAATAAATGTTAATCAAAGTGCAAAATACAAAATTTTAAAAATGTGTAATTCCAACATGAATAAATATAAGAAAACATAGCTCATAAAGAACAGATGGAAAAGATTATGGATACTGTTTAGTAAAAACAAAAATAAAAAATTCAAATAATTTTGATTGGTGATCAGAATATGTCACTCTTTGAATAGTTTTGTTAATGTAAAATAATAAGTGACATAAAACATCAGTTATATCAAATAAAGATAAATGTAATAGTAAACAAAAAAATTTTATTAGTGAAGAAAGTAATCTTAATCAAAATCTAAAAATGCAAGATGTGTCATTTCAACACTATAAATATACTGACACATGTATGACATGGAAAAAAAAAAAGGTTACAGACTAATGATGTTTATGCAAATGCAAAATTTGAAGCTGCAGGTTTTTTGAGATTTTCAGGAAGTAGACAGTACAACAACTGTTATTGTTAGCAAATCAATTAAACACACAGGAGAATTTATTTTAAGAGTTGATCATAAGCATTGTGGCTCATATCAGAAATTCATATTCTTTAAGTCCAAAACTAACTTCAGCAATATCTCAGCTTAGATGAAAACAAATTTGTATTGTATAGCACCTTTATATGTGTATGTATGAAATTATGATATTAAAATTAAGAAAAATAAATATTAAAATGCAAAATTTAATTCTGATATTTAGATAAACCCTAGACTTAGATAATCCTATGATAAAAACTCTTGTAAATACATACTCTAGACAAATGTAAAATATAAAATTTTAGTGGATTATAAATTGGTGTTACAAAAATTAAGTCTTGCTAATAATTAAGCAATAATTTTTGGGAAACTAAAATGTTCTATAAAAATTAACACATTCATAAATAACTGAATAATTCAAATATATATTTTTAATGCACACAACTTTTTACAGCTTCAAAAGCAATAATTACTTAATTCTTCTTCTTGATTTACAGCAAAACCGAGGAAAACATACACATTAGAAACTTTTTATTAACACTTATAAAATTTTCCATTTAACCACAATTCAAACAATTCCTATAAAAAATCTTACTAAAAGGAATTTTTTTTTACATAATAGATATTTTTTAACATCAAATATTTTAAATCATAAAATATTTTACTTGTTTCCATCAATGGGAGGTGGACTGTCAGGATTGTCTTGTAGAGTAAGAGCATGAAGTTCATTTTTTTCTGAACAGGTGGGGTATGAACTAGTTAAACTTTGAGTTTGGGAAAGAGGATCCATAGGTTGAACAGCAGAATTGCAATCATTTATTTTTGGAATTGTATAATCCCCAAAGTCCATTTTCCACTTTTTTTTCCTTTTTCTTTTAGCAAAGCTAAGACTGGAAAGAATTTTTTGTTAGTTATAGATCAATGGTTAATTATCAAGTCTTACATTATATCATTTTTAAAATATATTTTAATTAAAAGATATGCAGCTCTGAAAATGAAAAATAAATTTAAATGTCAAAATATTTAAAATAAAATACTGTTCAAGACAAAAATTGCATTAAAAAAATCAATAAAATTGAGGAAAAATTTGTAAGTCTGTTGATCAAATTAATCAAAATAAAATAAAAATAAAGAAACTATAAAAAATTTCAAATGGAAACAATTTCTGAAAAATTCATAAATCAAACGAGGGCTATATAGAATTATATCACATTATACAGATACATTATATCATATATTATCTGTATTTAATAAGAATTTAATAGGTGTTGCAATAATAATAAATAGAAATTGTTGAAATCCTGACGCATTTCTAATAATAAACATTTAAAATAGATTTTTAGAACAGTAACACTTATATGTTCAACCCAGTTGTAACAAAAATCATATCAATAACTTGAATGTTTAATTGATGCAAAATTTAGGAATTATAATGATTATGGACAGCTTATTTGTAACAGTCATTCTCATTAAGAGCAATGCTTAGAAAAATAAATCTTGAGAACAATGCTGTGAGAGGCAAAGATAAGTGATCATATTGAAAAATCATAATTTCTTTAAAATAACCAATGGTAAAATTGATCAAAAACTAAAAGTAATGGTATTACAACCTTATATTTTAGAAGATACGGCAGTATATTATAGGCTAGATAAAAATGAAATTCTAATTCAAAACCTAGAAAACAAAGAAAAGAAAAGATAAAAATTATCAAAATGTGAACTAAATTTGGATTTATTACTATAGTCAACTGCATTTCCCTGCCTATTGATTGTCCTGAAGTGGACACCATTTGTTTCAACTTTTAACCACTCTTGGTAACAATTTGAAGAAAATACAATACTAGTATGTAAATATATAAACAATCATTATATTCCATAGTTATTTATGTTAACTTTCATGGAACTGTTTTTAGTTTCCAAAAAATTAACAAGCTTTTACTGACACCAGTGCTTAAATTTTTACATATACTCACTTAAAATTTTAAGATTAATGTGGGACACAAAAACTGGATATTCTACATGAATGGTTAATACAAAAACCTTTTAGAATGGTTCATGAATAGAAATGTTATAAAATTTCAATTGATTCTATAAATACAAATTTAACTGCACATATTTTGCTTTGTAATAGGAATAATTCAATGGTACTTTTCCATTTAACAAAATTCCACATGTGAAAATCCTTTGATAGAGGTACAAATTTGATAGAATATAAAAGAGAAAGTGAGGGAAAAAGAAAAAACAATATATAATTTCTGGGAATAAATTTATTTATTAATTGTAGGTAATTTTTTAACTAGACAAAAAAATTAGTGCAAAACATATACAATATTTTCCTGTATATAATTTTTTATTATATTAATTTGCGACATATTATCCGCAAGACTTTTTTTCGAGTAAAAAAAAAGTACTGCATAATGCGCGGCAAATATTCTGACAAATCATCGAATATATATTTTTTTGATAATTTTGTGCCAAATAAAATAAAAAACACACAATACAATTAAAATTATAATAAATTTTACTTAAAAAACATTTATAAAGAAAAAAATCTGATTGGATTCACCTTAACACAAAATGCGATAAACTGAGATTAAAGCACAGCATCGATCAAGATCAGAGAAGATTCTTGTAAAATTTATCAATTTTCAGTTTTTAATAACTTTTAAAACAAGATTAGACATATTTTAAAAATAAAGTATATTTGTTTTGTTAATGGATTATTTTTTATTGCACACTGGATACATATTTTCTTTTGTACCATGCATGCTTTGTTTTTCACCTTACATTAACACATTTTTAACCATTTTTTTATTTGCCTTCCCTATACTTGTAGTTTAAAATTTGCTCTGTAACTTAATGATTTTTGTTTCCACATGATGATGTATGAATTTGAATGTTTTCAGAGCGAAGACAGAATGCGAAACGGCGCTAGAAAATTACAATTGTAAAATCGTTCGAAAGAACTGAATTCATTCATGAACACAATTGGATAACGCAGATTATCCTTGAAATAATTCAGTCGAGTCATAGCACTACCTATTATTTATTTTATCAAACATAAACGGCATTTCTTTCAAAACATAATTGTAAGCTTTTCTGATTGGAGAATGGTTTTTATCAGATTATCCGTGACATATATAATACAAAGAATGAAATTCAAAACTTTTTTTACACATAGTCTGCTGATTATATCCAGGAAAATACAGTAATTAATTGAGTGCACACAAGTACCATGTCATTTTATCCATATTATTTTCTTATATATAATTTACAATGGCATATTATCCACAGGCCCTTTTTTGAGTAAAAGAAAAGAAAGTGTTGCATAATCTGTAGCAATTTTTTCGGCGAATAGTTGAAAATATATACTTCTGTTAATGTGATGTCACATAAAATAAAAAATACTCAGTATGATTAAAAATTTAATAAACTGTAAAGAAAGAATTATTGATTATTAGGAAAATCTGATTGGATTCTATTTGGATCTACCTCACACTGCAAAATGCGATAAACTGATATGAAAGCACAAAATCAAACATTCAGAGTGATAACTCCAAAATGACTCTAGTAAAACTTTTCAATTTTAATTTTTAAAACTAGACATATTTTTAAAATAACATATATTTGTTTTATTAATACATAAATAAATAAATAAAATGGATTTTTTTTCAAACTGGACATTGGATATTTTTTCTTTAGTATTGAGCATTTTTTTCACCTTATATTAACATGCATGTTGCCATTTTTTTATTTGTCTTCTCTATAGCTTTTAATTTAAAATCCACTGTGTAACTTAAACTCTTTTGTTACCATATAGCGAAAGTGTCTAATACAAACTTGAATATTTTTAGAATGAAACAAGTTAGGTCAAGACATAATGTGAAATGACAATAGATAATAGTAACTGTGATATCTTTCTGAGGAACTTTATTTGTTCTTGAATGTCATCGGACAAAACTGATTACAGCTGAAATAAGTCAGCTGAGTTTTGGCACCATTTATTATTTATTTATTTTATAAAACATAAATGGCATTTTCTTGAAAACTTTATTGAAAGCTTTTACCAAATTATCCAAAATGGCATTTAATACGTACAACAAAACTTGAAGCTTTTTAAAAGTATATATATAATCTTTGGATTATATATAGGAAAATACTATAGTATATATTTCATTCTAAGTTTGAAATTTTTTCATTCCTAAATGATTACAACACATATGCATTCATAGTTTTTAAACTATTAAATAAAATTATTTCGTTTATGATGAAATTAATGGTAGGCATCTCCATGGAAAGTTCTTTTTATGATTTAAATCCATAGCTCCAAAGCTTTTTCATGAACTTATTGATAAGTTTTATCATTTAAATATGTTTTACATTTTCCTTTTTTAAATTTAATAAAAAGTAATTTAAATAGCATCTTATCAGACTGTATTTATTCTAATTTTTCATTTATGTTGAGAATGTGATTTTGCACTTCAAATATGAGAGTTCTAGAGTAAAATAAAACTTTATTACTTGTTGGATTTTCATTCAAATCTTCCTTTATATATTTTAGACTGTTATAAATATCAGTTCCTCATTATTCTCACATGTTTAAAAGACTTGCAATACATTTTGAAAATTGCTGAATATGCAAAAAATAAGAAAAATTTCACAATGCATTCATAGCATTGTGAAATTTTTCTTATTTTGCATATTCATCATAAGTTAATAAGATAAAATGCACATAAGGTTGAATGTTCCATAAATAACTATAGCATATTGTTATAGGTAAGCAAAAATTAAATGAACATTTTAAAGTACATCATAATTTTAAAACAATATATGATAGTAGTAAAAAAGAATAATTTGTTTTAAATTGTTATAAAAATAATACAAATTTATATGCAGTTGAATATTTATATATGAAAAAATGATTGTGATTACATTTCTGTTTAGATGAATGTTTCAAAAAAATGTTATAAACTGAGAATTAAGTTTGTCCAGATATCTGTATTTGAAAGTACTGTATCCTGATATAGTGATATAATAAAGCTGTAAAATAAATTTGCTGTAATGTTCAATAGCACGTTTGGACAGATTAACAAATATTTTTAAGAACACTTCCAGCAAAAACATTTTTGTTCAATAAAAATGTAAAATTAAGCTCAAATTTTTCTAGAAGGTACATAATGCTTACATGCTAATTATAGCATATTCTATTTCACATATATTAAAAAATCACAAGAAACTCAGCAGTTATAAAACAAGTACAGAAGAATTGTAACATATTTTTGGAAAATATGTTTAATAATGAACAAAATTACAATAATTGAAAATAATTATTTTGGAAATACATTTAATATTTTTAGATTCAAAAGAGGCAGCAATTTGCATTTAGATAAATAAAAGTTGTTTTATATGTATATTTAAAATATAACACAGAATTTGTCATTAAATGTAATTCAAATAACTACTTATAGCCTAATAAATAAATAAATACTTATGCTATATACATTTTCTTTCGCTATATATCATACAGCGAGTAATAAAAATAACAATATATGCCAATAAAAGATCAAGTGTATTTCTAAAATAATAACATCTATATTTATTTCCACGGCTTGAAACCTATTTTTCATTTATAGCCCTCAATAAATTAATTAAAATAATACCACTAACTTTTAAATTATATGTCATAATTTATTTACATTTAGTTTCTCATAAAAAAATAATCAAATCTGAGAATTGACATCTTACCGACATCAAGTAATTTCAAAAAGGATATTTACACACACATCTAAAGGTAGGTTTTTAAAATAAGAGAAAAACATTTAGGTAGTTGATTTTTTATGTTCCCTATAATTTTTAGAAATATTAATTTTAAACTGATGGAATATAACTTAATTCAAAACCATTTCATTACGAAACAACAACAAAGTACAGACAAACAATCCATTTAAACACCTGCCATCATTTCACTTCGTTAAAGCAGTAATTCTGTAAATAAAGAAAAGCAATTTTTAAAAAATAATCCTGAAAACTGTTTTTTAAAATTGATATTTTGATTTATTAAAATTTTTTAAATTGATAATTTGATTTATTACTTTAAAATGCTTTTTTTTAATCATTTATAATGCAAAATATTCAAATTTTTTTATAAGAGAAAATATATGATATAAATAATTTTCAAATACAATCAATTGTTTTCTTATAAGGAGTTGTAACTGTACTTGAAATTTAAGTTTTGTTTTGATTTGAATGTTATTTTGAAAACTGCTAAAAATGTTCTAGTAAATATTCAAAATTTTTAGAAAATCTGAATAAGTAATTTAATATTTATGATTTCTAAGATTGTTTATCTTCAAAACAAAATCAACTCGAATTGTTACCGACATCAGAAAAAAATTATTTCGTGTATATATTTATCATTCAGAAATGTAAGAAAATTTTTTAAATTTCGTTATTAAATTTAGTTTTGTATAAAAATTTCATGGAATTCATATTTGATGAATAATTTCCATATATGCATTCATGCATTTACTTACATTAATACTTTTGGAATCATTTCAAACACAAATTATTTTTGAATTTTTTTATTTGGTATTATAATTTATTGACCAAATAAGAATTAAAGAAAGCGATTTATTCTAAATAAAATTTGCAATGACATCTTATATTTTAATCCATCTAAATCAACTAGGAAAAAAATAAGTAAGTTGAATTTTAAATTGCCTTACTGGAATGATAATTCAAGTTAATTTTTTTACTTTTTCTGATTCTCCTAAATTTTTCACTCTCACACACTTTTTACCAGAAATCCTAAAAATAATGCGTTTTAATTTTTGGACAAAACAGTTATAATAAGTAAAATGTAAAATATATTAATTGTTTATAAAATATTTACTTTCAATTTGTAACTTAAACTTCTAGAGAAACTAATTTAAGAAGGCAATGAATAATAAATTCCAAAGTTAAAACATTTATATTTAAAGAAAAGTAAATCTGTAAACATGAAAATTTAAATAACTATACTTTTTATTAATCAGAATTTTGAAGGCAAATGGGACAATCTACATTACAACTAGAACTAGAATATATTTTGCTTATATATGTATACTTACACTCAAGTAACAAAAAAACTGGTATAGATGTGCATGTGCAAATAATGAATGTATGCATTAAATCGATGATACATAGGAGTAGATAGTCCCTATTTATGATAACAGATATTTGTTACATTAATTATTGCATGTATAATTTCAGATTTAAATCACTTTGAATGTAATGTTATAATCTTTTAAGATTGATTGGGCTTACAATCTCTAAAGTAATATTGAAACTTAGATTTTTATATGACAATTTTACAAAAGTATACCCAATATCAACTATCTTATCTCTAAGACATGCAACTATAGAACAAGACTGAAAGAATAATGTCATCAACTGATGAGAATTCTTAAACAGAGTAGATGTGATCTTAACGAAGTTAGCTTGAAATTACTAAAATTTTCAGATTTCTAAACTAAAGTATAAATTGTTCAATGACCCACTTTTGACTATGAGCTTTCTGAGTTAAAGGATCATTTTATATCATTTTCAGCTGCATTACTCAAAGCTTTATTTTTAGTTTGGTTTTATCAGCATTTCTAATGAATTACCAGTGACTAGAAACATAGCCTGTTCTGTCAAGTCTCATTTTTAATTGTATTAAGCAGTTGGACATTTGGAAGTGAAAATTTCTTGAATCAGCACAGGTGCTGTATAATCCATGCGCCAAATTCTGAGATTGGTGATTTTTTGGCGGATATTCAATTGTATCTAGCAACCTGATTATTATTACATCATACAGATGAAGACCACTAAGAATTAAGGTGAAAATTCAATTTTGGCAACCCTAGTGTTTACATCAACGTGACGAGATTTAGAACATTTTGTTTCATTTCAGCATTTTATTTGAAATTTTTGCGAGTTAACTTCATAAGATTTTTTGGTGTGTTTTACAATTTGCTTGACATTTTCGATATTTAAATTCCAGGTTGTATTTCTCTTTTTCATTACTTTAAATAATCATTTTTGTTTTCTTTCTTTAGCTTATGTTTGCGTTTTTATAACTTATATTATTAAAATAAAATATATAATTTGTGTATACATTTTTAAACTTATTGTTTTTACTTAATTCTCTTAATTCTTTAAAATTAATATAATTAATAGTTTAAATTGTTCCTTATAATTTATATTTATTCTTTTCCAAATGTTTCTTTATTTTTCATTAGTATTCGTGTTCTGATTCTTTTGAAATTTTCGTTAGAATTTGTATTCCGATTTTCTTAGAATACATATTTTCTTTTTTGAAGTTCTCATATTTTCCCTAATCACATTCGTTTTAAGTAATTTCAGAAACGAATACCAATAAGGAAAATTCGTATTTTCTAATGCTTCATTTAAATTTTTCTAATGTTTCCTTTTTTTAAAAAAATCTTATATAATTTCAAAAATATATATTCACGCTCCTTATATTTATCAGGTTTAAATTTAATAGTCATATATGTAAAGTTTTTCAAAAATGATTTTATTATGTCACTATTACAACATATTCGCGCAGTGTTACATCACAATGACGTCATCTTGGCAACATTTCATTGTCACCAAAAAAACTCAGAATTCGTAGCCATGGATTATACGGCACCTGTGCCCTTGAATCTGTGAACTATACATCTCATCAGGGAATTTACCCTTTGATAACATGGAACATAAATTATTCTTATAAATGAAACACATCATATGTCTAGAGATAAATTTGACTTGTGAATAAATAAACAATCATCGTGTTTGATCTTTATTCATTATGTTCATCATGCATTTATAATCCAAACATTATTGTAATATTTACTATCAAGAGTTTCTTCTAAGTGTCTTCAGCCGAATGGTTAGCGCTCTTGCCTTCGGTTCAACAGTTCGTGGGTTCGAATCCCACCTTGGGCATGGATGTTTTTAGTGGTTAGGAATCCACTTTAAACCATAGGTCCTGGTCTAATTAGCCCTTGTGAGCAAAAAATGACTGTTGAGCGACAAACCAAACCAAATCTAAGTGTCTTCATAATCGTACTTTAATTTTAGATATTTCCATTGGCCAACTGAATGCCTTTTAATGTACCATTCAGAAAAGATCTTCCCTACATCACATTGTTATAGATTGCTGTTCAGATTTCGTGATGCAAATTGCCTTTAGAATATCTTCAAGCATTAGTTGAGTTAATGCACTGCTATATTGTGGCACTTGAATATATGCATATATAGCATGACAAGTTGAATGCATGTTATGTTTTGATTTTTATTTCTGGAAGTATACTGCAAATTTTTTTTAAAAATTATTTTCTAAGATTATTACTAAATAATTTCTTATAGCTATTATCTTATAAAATGATTAAATATGAATGATACTAATATTAAACTGTTAATTTATTTTTTAAGATGTCATCAGTCTTCAATGTTAAATTAAAAGGCATTCTTTTAGACATCACTGGCGTCTTATATGAAAGTGGTCAAAATTGCGCCATTAGTGGATCTATAGACGCCATTCAGAAGTAAGATATAACTTCTTTAAGTGCTAATTATATTTTTAATTATTAATATTTCACTTTATTTATTTAGCAATTATTTTGGTATTATCTTTGTAATAAAATATATTTGCATTAAAAACTTTTTTAATATTCACTTAAAATTTTTCATAAAACTTGCATGTGCCATTCCAAGTATAGTGGATAAAGTATTGATTATTAAATGGAAATGACTGATAATTTAAACAAAATGTTCTGAAGTAGAAATGTTAAAAAAAATTATTTTAATCTCTATGTAATAAAAGATCAAAATGATGGGAATATTTGTCAAAAATATTGGCATAATCTTGATGGAACTTGCAAAAGATAACTAAGATTATTTTGGATACTTATGCACTTATTGTCAAATTCCTTATTTCTTATGGATTTGCACCTGGCCACATTCTTGAAATTAAAGCTTTGTTTTTTCTTTGGGAGATGATATTTTTCAATAAAGCATCCTCAAAACTCAGTTTAAGCTTGTAATCGTATTTTTTTATTGCTTGATTATAGTATTATGAATTTTCTGTGGGATTGGTATTTAATTGTGTATGTGATTTTACAAACCACCTATGTTTGCAACAACAATTTTTTTGTGTTCAGTTTGATATTTACTATTTTTATGTTGAAATGCAAATGATATTTTTAAAAAAATATCACTTGAGTATTTGACTCAGTAATAAGTATTTGATTTCAAGTGACAAATTATGTCAGTAAATATGATTACTATCATAATATTTTTAATGTTCATGTTTCTCATTTCTTTGGTTGTATTATATTTCCAACCTAAGATGCTCTGTTCATTATATTTTGATGTAAATGTCAAATGGTTTGTTATAAGTTTAGTATTTATTCTTTTCCATTAATTGGTTTTTTTATTGCTGCCAAATATTTTCAACAGCATTTCTCTGTTAAAATATATTTTTTTAAAATTCCTGTGATTTATGAGTATTATCTTTTATAATTTCTCATATTTTCCATCTGGTTCTTTATAAAAATCGAAGATTTATTTTTTCTTTCATTATAATAATTTCTTTGGAAAACATCCAATACTATTTGGATACCAGAAATTTTTTTTATTTATTTTCAATAGGCTGTGCTAAATGAGATAAACTTTTTTATTTATTTCATTAATAATGTCATACTTTTGCATTGTAGGAGAGTAATCAGTATTTCTATATTATCCCATCAACCATTTTTACCTGTAAAATATATCCTTAAGTATTGTAAACATTGGATTATTTTTCAAAGTATGATGGGAAAGTAGAGAGTTAACTTATATTTTCTTTTAAATAAGTTGATGAAATTCATTTTTAATTTATATGGTTGCATGGTTTAACAACAATTTATTTTTGTGGAAATAGTTGATGGAATAATAACTAAATACCATGACTGCTAAAGAGTAGAGAACTGTACAGAGGGTAAAATCCGGCAAGCATGCGATAAAGTGCTCGAAACTGGCTTAATGGTTCGGAATGTGTTTGCATGACAAGATTTTCTTTCTATGACATTAGGTGATCATATGACATGCGTGAAATTCGTTTTGCGTGCAACCCTTGCGTTTAATGAGAAATTTTATTTGTTTACAACTTAAGAATTTGCTACATAATGTTCCCGTTATTGGACTTCTATTTTATTTGGTTATATTATCTGGAATTTTCTGAAGATATATTGCTTATAATTTTTAAAATATTGTTTCAAATTTTTAAAAACTATATTGTTAGAATTTTTTTAGAATTGTATTATTTCGAATTTTTATTTGGTCGGCCAATGAAAGATCTGTACGGGGTACTAATCATGTACTTGGTCAGTTCGAATCATGGCACTACCTATTATTTATCTAGTCTCAGAGTATGTGTGGCTGAGAAATCACAAAGAAAATACTGTACAAGATTTCTTTGTAGAAACCGTTCTTTCTCAGCCTAGTGAGTTATTTTATTTTTCAATAAAATTTCATTCAGATGGATTATTAGTAACTTTAGTTTTAATAAAAATGTATATTTACATAAGTAAATACATCTTTAAGTAAGCTTTAGTGTGTGTTTCAGGTTAGTGTTAGAATGTGCCATATTGAAAATTTTTGAAGGTAGGTGTCACATGTCCAGTTAATTAAAATTCAAGTTTGCATAAAAAATGCAATTTGTTAACGTTATATGTTTAGCTTTATTGCCCGATTGTCACTGTAGTAGGTAGCGCTACACTGAAGTTTTTTTTAAGGTGAGCACCACTGCTCAGTATATTAAAATTCTAGTTTAAATAAAAATGCTATTTTTTAACATTAGAAATTTAGCTTTATTGCCTGGTTGTCATTGTAGTAGGTAGCAATTCATTGAAGTTTTTTTAAGTTGAGCATCATTGCTCGGTACATTAAAATTCATGTTTTAATAAAAAAAATTGTTTCTAGTTTTTAGACTTTTAATACTTCTATAGTACATAATTATAATGAAATATCTGAAATTTAGATATTTGGAATTCAAAGTAGCGTGTGATTCCAAAGTTGAAATACGAATGGGATTGGTAATTAGTAAGCATATATTGTGCTTAGTGATGTAATTAAGGTTGGCAAAATAGCTGTGCAGTGCTTGGCGTAGAAATTGGAAATCGCCCCAACCCTGTACAGAGGGTAAAATTTCATTTCATTTCGTCATTTTTTACCAAAATTTGAAATTGAATGACCCTAAAATTAAATTTTTATTTGGTGAAAATTATTGTATTGAACTTTAATCCATGAAATTTCATGGGTATTTAAAATTAAAATAATATTTTTTACTTTCAAGGTCATACTCTTAAATCTTTATGCATAGTTAATTTTTATGCCAATAATTAGCAATACTCAATATTTTATCTGTATATATATATATATATATACTATATTTTAAACATATTTTTTTCCAGAAATACCCTATCTTGTATTAAATTTTTTTTCTACATTAAATTATCTGATTCTTTTTAGAATACAGAAGCTTGGATTTCCATTTCGACTTGTTACAAATGAGACACAAAGAACACGATCATCTTTAGTTTCAAAATTGAATTCTTTTGGATTTAGTTTCACAGATTCACAAATAGTTTCCCCTGGTCTAGCTACTGCTGCATTTTTAAAAAAGATGAATTTACATCCTTTTCTTTTAGTTCATCCAGGTACAAATATGTATATTAATTTTTCTGATTAATTTAATATTCAAAAGAATTTAGGGCTATTGTTATATTATTATTTTTCAAGATTTTTCAGTTTTTTTGAAATTTTATATTTTAGTATTGTATTTCAATTTCAATGCACTTTTAACAAATTCTATACTTGTTAGATATTTCTATTTTCAATTTTAAACATAATATTAGGATCCATGGTACTAGTTTCCATGAGCAATTTAGAATAAAAATTGACTTATGCATTTTTAATATTTAAATGTCTTGTCATTCTCTTTCTTATTTTTTAGAAATTCAGTCAGAATTTTCAGATTGTTTAAGTGCTTCTCCAAATTGTGTTGTCATAGGAGATGCTGCTGAACATTTTTCTTATGAAAATATGAATAAAGCATTTACAGTTCTCATGAAATCTGAAAATCCATTGCTTATTTCTATGGGAAAAGGGTGACTTGTGCATTCTATAAGTATAGTTTGTATTCTTAGAATTATACACTGTTATTCTAACTTTTTAAAAATCTTTTTTACATATTTTATATTGTAATTGAGATAAGAATTCAAGTTTTCAAATCTCTTAACATCTGATAGATTTCAGGTTTGAAACTCAATTTCTTTCACCTTCTTTACTTTGAATTATATAAAAAGCCATTCAACATTTTATCATGGGATTATTGTAAACTTTTATTAGATTTTGCTAATTTATTAGAATTTTAACTGTTATAAAGCATTTTTTATATCTCAACTTAACTAACTTTAGCCTTTTAGTTAGGTTAACAGTTTTTAGAATATAAATTCAAAGCCATATCATTGCATGATAGCTGTATATGTCATAATGTTTGTTTATAAATATCTAAAATTAGCTATTCTTGATTTCAACTCTTTTGAAAATTTTGTTTCATAATAAGGATTTATTATAATAAATAATAAATGGAAACTTTTTACGCACATTTGTATTTTATACATTTAAATTTGATTTTTGTATGACTGAAGATTTCGTGTCTACGAAATAATTTTATCTGTAAATGATATACATTGTATATTTGTTGATATGTAGAATATCTAAGAACTTACATTCATAGGATTTAAGAATTAGTTCCAAAATTTTGATTTGTCTTATAATTTTTTTTGATTGTCAATGTTAAAAAAGATTATCATCTTTTTTCGCTAAGATTGTATTACAAGAAAATCTCCAGTGACAGAATTTGTTAAAATTGCAAATTATTAAATAATTATTATTCTTTGCATAGTTGTAATATCTGTTAACTTATATATTATAAAATAACTGCTATTACTACTTAATTTATTTTATTACTGTGTTTTACATTAAATATTATATAAAATCTGATTAGTTATCTTTTGTTGACACAACTGCCCAGGGTGGACTAGGGTCTTCCTCAGAACTTTTTTCCATTCCATTCTTTTCTTTGCCAAAGCACTCCAGTTATGATTCGTAGGATCTTAAACAGCACTGTCTGCCCATCATAATCTGAGCCTCTCGTTAACTCTGATTCCTACTGCCTTGTACCTGATGATCTTGAATATCATGGCGGAAGGATTTATAATGTAGATGTGTCCAACAAATTTTATACAATTAATTTTAATATGTTTAATTACATTATTTCCAGTTTCATAATTTTAATTTGATTTCTAAACAACTTTATTTAAATTCTGAGCACTCGAATGATTAAAAGACACCTAATTTTTAAAGTTTGCTAAGGTTATTTCATATTTGTAACTTAGTGAAGGATTATTATTTTATTATATTTTGTTTGCCCTAAAACTATAATCCTAAACTATAGTCTAAATTACTGAGTAATAAAAAGATGAAAATAAAAATTTTATTTGATTAAAATTTTTGTATCTTTTTAAACACTGATGCATGGTTAGGCTCTGTCAGATTTGTAAATTCATATATTTTTAATGTTTAAATCAAATCCCCTAATTTTAAGAAATTATCAATTTTAATGCTTGGTTGGAAATGTGCTCTTGACATTATTTTTAAAATTGATTGATTTTGGGTAAAATATGTGCTTGTTTTTTATTTCTAATGATTTTATTTTAATTTCAAGAAGGATTTGTAATTTCTCCTTGACATAGTAGCTATATTCATTTATTATAAAGTCTTCATATAAACATTACATTTGTTATTCACTCTGATATAAGTGAAAATAATGTCTTTGTGCAATCATGATTTTGGTCTCCTTTCTTTAATTTCTGACTTCATTAAAAAATGATAAAAACTTGAAAACAACATATGTACATATTATTGATGAAATATTATATGAAAGAAATATTTATAATTCCTCTTGAGGTTAAACTGGAATTTTATCTTGAATTATCAATTGTTATATGTTAATAAAATTCTAGATTTGGTTAGTAAAAATTTAGAGTAATTACCTATGCTTTTATTAGTATGGCACAGTGACCTGAATGGTTAGGGCATTGTTCTCAAATTCTGAAGGTTGTGAGCTCAAATCCCGACCTAACCTAAGATATGACATGTTCACTAAAGCCACCTGAGCCACGTAAAATATGTTGTGCTCGCAATCCCCTATAAACGAAATGATATTTTTGGGCATGGCAGGTCAAGTATTGAGAGTCTTTTTTAAAGTGCTTGCTTCTATTACAAAGATTTCTCAAAAGCATTTTTTTACATAACTGGTTTAGCCCAACCATAGAGTGAGTTTTGGGAGGTATGTTGCTGCACACAAATTAATGGAAGTGCAATTTCCATTCATTATTTTTTACCCTTAAAATATATTGAAACTACTGATACATAAGAAGTGTAAAATTTGGTAATATATGTTATATTTAGTAAAGGTAGATAACAAATGAAATTTTTGTACTTTTCATTGATAAATGATAATATATGTTATATTTAGTAAAGGTAGATAACAAATGAAATTTTTGTACTTTTCATTGATAAATGAAGTAATTAATGACTATTGTTGCCTCAATTATATCTATCCCTCCTACATTCTTATCATTTTCCTCTATTTACTGTTAAAAATCAAACTGAAAATTTTCCCTCTATTTGCATTTCATTTCCGTTTTGATAAATTAGAAAAGCTGGAAAAGAAAGAAATTATGTCAAACTATAAATTAATGAAATAAAATATTAAATAACAATTAGATTTAAATCAGTTCAACTATGTAATGTTTATTCAAATGCTTAAACTTAATTTTTTAAGAAAAAATAATGTTATATACATTTAAAATGTTTGAAACTTTTATAGCATCTGTTGATAAATTTAAATTTACTTATATAATATTACATTGTCTTGAATATAATAACTTTTCATTTTGATGCATGCATGAAAAACTTAAAAAAATTTTCTTTGTGTTTATTTACAAAAAATAAGCTTTTTTTGTGTATTTCTGTACAACATATCTATTTATCATAGTCGTCTTAAAATACAAATACAAGCACATTTTTCTAAAATTTACATATTTAATTTAAGGTTTTAATATTTATAATATATGTAAAAAAGAATATCACAAAAGAAAGATGCAGAGCTGGTAGTTGAATGGTTAGTGTTCTTGGCTTTAGTTCAACAATTTGTAAGTTCATATCCCACCTTTGGCCTGGGTGTCTGCAGTAGTTCAGAATTCACTTTAAACTATAGATCTTGTTCTAATCATCCCTCCAAAGCAAACTACAAAAGAAAGATTTCTAGCTGTAATTACTGAATAATAAAGTGCCATTTTCCATACATTTAAAAATTTCATAAAATTTGTGGAAAATTATATTTATTAATAAGGATTGCAAATTTTAGCTGTATTTTGATGTTTGTAATTAATTTTTTGTTAATGTGATTATTTTATTTTTTTAGAAAATATTATAAAGAGAAAGATGAACTAGTAATGGATTTGGGTGGATATACTGCAGCTTTAGAAGTATGTGTTATAAATAATGTTAAATAATATTTCCTAGTTTTTAGCTTGAAAATTTATTAGATCAATTTCATTTATTAGTATGCAACTGGTGTGGAGGCTAAGATAATTGGAAAACCATCACCTGATTATTTTTTGAGTGCATTAAATGATATAGGTATCAAACCTGAAGAGGTAATATTTATAAAACTTTTGCATTTTTATATTAAAATATATGCTAGTATATAATAAAATCTACATATTTTTTAAAATTTTTTGTTTCTATAAAATTTATACATGTTTTAAAATTTTATTATAATTTTTTATTAAATGTAAATATACTAACCCAAATTATTTTATATTATATTCGCTATTTGATAACAATTGTGTAAGATCAACTGCTACATTTTAATTGTTATTTGTAAAAGTAAAATTTAAGTTGATGATCAATGGTTGATGAGTTAGGGAGAAAGATTTGACAAAGTTATTATTGAAATTTACCTTCATGTTGTTTTGTTGAGTCCAGTTTTCTATAATTTTTAACGCTTTATTTAAAATAGAATTGATGTTATGCTCTGCATTGTTTTTGGAGGAGACTGCTCAGATGACAAAGTCATCTGCGCTTGGGGACATCTAGCCCCTTTAGTTGATTTCAATTTGCTTACCAGGTTGTTGATATAAATATTAAAAGCTGAAAGCAGCTGAAAACTGCTCCTTGAGGAAGACCTGTTTTGAGTCCCCTGTGTTTTGAATTGTAGTTAATGAATCTGACTCTATAAAGTCGGTGATTTAAGAGACTAAAATACTATTTAAACATTTTATATTAGATTCTGATGTCTGAGAACTTTAACAAAAGATTTTCCAACCATACAAGATCGTAAGCTGGTTAAAAGTCAATGAAGATCGCTGAAAGAATTTGTCTTTTGTCCAATCTGTCTTTGATGGGTTGGCTTTGTAATGCCACATGTTGGTTGACATAGCAGAACTTCCTAAAGTTGGCTTGTTCTTTCTCTAAATAGAATTTGTGTTTAATCATAAGTTTTAAAATCAAATATTAATTTGAAAATTACTGTCATGAAGAAATCTAAACATAATTTATTGATTGCTACAGTTATTTTAATTGCTGAAATATAGTCGATGTAGGAAAAATATCATGAAAAATTAAATATTCAAATGAACACATTATGTATATAAACTTATTTAAATTAACAACTGAAATTAATTACATGATTTCATTTGCCAGGGAAAAATAGCACAGTAGATATCTTGTTATTTAAATTTCTCTTGGGTATTTTAAAAATCAATCTTTATAGCTTTGTTTTAATTTTCAGTTTTGGAGAGTATTGATTCTTAAAGTATAAATGTTTGATTTTCTTTTATAACAGTTTTTTTAATAGCACTGTTTAAAAATATTTTATCATAAGACTATATTTTAGGCAGTGATGGTTGGAGATGACATCAATAGTGATGTTCATGCTGCTCAGAAATGTGGAATGAAAGGAGTTCTTGTGAAAACTGGAAAATTTAGGTGTGTCTTTTTAAAAGTAATGTTTATAAAAACTAATAGTTACATAAAAATATATTTTTTATATCTTATGATTTTGGTTTTCCTGTCCTGGTGTTTTAATATAAGTTAGTTTGTGCAATAATTTTAAGTGATCAAACTCTATATTTATTTAAATTATGTTTTAAATTTAATTTTAAATTAACATTTTTTCGCATAAAACTATTGATTAATTGACCCTTTAAGTATTTTATTAATTTAAATAATTATTCTTATTCTTTTTCATTAAATATTTTTCTATGAGTTAAAATGAATTAAAATTTTTTTGTCTAAATTAAATTAAAAACTAGGTAAACTAAAATATTAGATTATTAGACCAAATGAAACAAATTATGTAAACTGTATTATGTGTGTACTATGTTATTTTAATTAATAATCAAACATTTTATTTTTAGGGAAGTTGACTTGATAAATTCTAATGTTAAACCAGATGCTGTTGTTGATAATCTTGTTCATTTTGTTGACATGCTATGCCAACAAAAGTAAAGAAAAATAATTTCTTTTGAATGTAATTGTTTATTTTATGGTGCAAACCATTAGGATAAAACATATATTTTAAGGGAATGTTATATTAATAAATTCCCTTCTAATTATATATATTTTTAAAATAATTAAATTGGAGTATTTAAGCTATTTGTAATATTAGTTTACTTTAATCTTGGCTAATTATGTATGTAATTGTAGTTCAAAAATATTTTTGTATATTTGTTGCATATATATATATATATATATATATATATATATATATATATATATATAATATCCAATGAAATGAGCTCTTCATCAAATTATATTTTTTTACTGAAAAAAACATTTGCATTTTTTAATCAAATATTATATTTATTTTAAAGAGAATTGATGAAATATTTATGCATCACCTTTGTTATTGTTACTGATTAAAAGATTTAAATGCATTGTTTTATTATTTTCAATAAAAAAAATTTTATAATTTAATTACAATTTCTGACTTTTATATTGATTTTATTTGGTCACTATTTCCTAATTCTACTTAGTATTAAAATTAATTACATATATTTGATTTAAATATGTTCATATGCATAATTTAAACACTCATTATACAATCAAACTAATTTTTTACTTTTACATTTATTGAAATTTCATGTGTAGACAGCATTTTTAAATTTCATTTTCAAATTTTATTGAAATAATGTTTTTGCTTGTTCTGAATGTTAAAATATTTTTAGAGAATGATAAAAATTACTAAGATTAAATTCTTAACCAGATTTAAATTTTGATAGACTCTCTAGTAATATTTATTTTAAATCAAAAAATATTGAAGTAATAGTTGCTTTAGTTATTTTTAAGATAACCCATCTTAAAAGTAACTAAAGCAGTATTACTTCAATATTTTAAAATTTTTAAATTTCGGAATTTTTATTTTAAGAATTTATACAATTAAATAAAATATTTAAAAAATATATTAAAAAGTCTAGCAAAATATTCTTCTATGTAAAACATTTGAATATCTGTGTGTATATATAACATATATCTGCTGCCATATAAGACACACCTCATTTTTAAAGGAGGAAATTTTAGAACTCACCATTGCAATGAATTAGAGTAAGAAATTCAATATTTATTTCTTTATTTCATCCAGCATCTTTCACGATATTTTTATTTTAGTCTGCATGTGCATACTTGATTTCTCTGTATCATTTGTTTTCACTCAATGAATAATCTTTTTTTATACCCTGAGAGTCCTACTTTTCTGTGATCTAACATTCAAGTATTCAGTTCTGCCTCAAGTTCAAGCCATTGTGCAGTACCCTTTTGTTTATTATGTTACCATGAATTGCTTTCTTTGGATCCTCTTTTTCATTCTGCCAAGTTCATATTATTTTTCATGTTAGAGAAGGTTTGAAATGCCTCTGCAGTTCCGATTATGTGTTCTTTAGCATACATATTTACACATAGCTTGCATGCCATCTTATAGAATGCTGACTTTGTTTTTCAGCCATAACTTGCCAATAATTTTTACTGTAGAGAATTCTCATACTTAAAACTTGTCCATAAAAACTACTGTTTAAAGGAATTTTTTATGATGCGCAGATTTTTCGCTGCTTATTATATTTGTTGTTTGCAATTATAGGTTATTGCACATTCATTGAATTTTAAGTGACTAATATTTCTACATTCCACTAGGAAAAAAAATTATTTAACTCTTAAGAGGAAATTTTTAAAAAGTAATGCAATCAAAAACTGAGTATCAACATGTGAGACACAGTATCAGTGTATGAGATGCACCATGTTCTTCAGACTTATTTTCAAAATAATAATAATAATAAATAAAAAAATATCTGTTATCTTAATTGATTTAAAATTAGTGTGACCAATTATAAAAGTAAATAACTATTTACTGTAAATTTTAATCACTTCACTGTCAGTTTTATTTAAAAAAAGAAATATTTAAATTATCTATCAAATTATTTTTATTCGTGAGAGAAAATTATGGTGCCAAAATTAGATCCTCAAACCTGAACAATATTTTAAAGCATTTAACAATCAGAAAAGACATTTTTCTCATGAAATATTATCTAAACTTCAAGAAGAAATAAAATTTGACTGGCAAGCAAAAGCTCCAGGAAGAAAATGTGGACAAAAGAATATCGTCCTTGAGATGAAAAAGAACTTATCATTATAGAAATTCTTCTGGCATAAAATACTTTAGAAAGGAAGCTTTGAGTATCACAATCGAAAATTTGCTGTGAGGTAAACAAAGTTTACTATAAAAGAGTGAATAAACCAGCCTGATATCAAATGTCTGCCAAGATTGAAAAAAATATTCTTAGCCTCTGTATTTAATAATCTCAAAGGTAATTAACAAAACTTGGATAACTTTGAATGAAGCTCTGTTTCAGTCATCCAAGATTGGCAAAATCAAGGTACAATATATGTCACATGAAAAATGAAAAGCGTCACAAAGATGCAGTTGTTTTGCAAAATGCAGGTTGGCAGGTATGGATGAATTTTTAGTTAACAAAAGTCTAAAATTGATGCTAAATATTGTCAAAATAGTTTTGAAGAACATGCCTTTACTGTCTAGGACTCTGTTTTTCACCAGGCTTCTGCAACAAGTCATACTGCAAAATTAACTATAAAATGGCTGAAAAATAAAAAAATAAATTTTCTTCCTCTATATAGAAATGACTACCATTATCTCATTACTATAAACCTTGCAATTATTTTCATGGAGATATTTAAAATAACAATTAAATAGAAATGTAAAGTAACATGTGTGAAAGTATAGTTAATATACTTTCACATATTTTTGAAAGTATAGTTAAATGTGCTTTCCTTTTATGAATGAATACATTACATGAAAGTGTTTAACTATACAATTTTCAAATATTTGATGAAAGCAAATATATTTCAGTAGTTATAATTTCAAGATATAAAATTACTTTTCATAATTTTTGTAAACATTTATTTGAATTTCAGTAACAATTATTTGTTTTTGCTGTTGCAATTAATTTTACATAATTTAATATATTTTTGTTAGCATTCTGTTGATATTTATTTTTAGGATTTATTTTCTTAAAAATAATTTAAATTTGTGTTCTGAGTAAAATAAAGTATACTCATTCAAATCAATGATATCTTGGATTTCCTGTTCTTTTTTAATACTTTTATCAGTTATTAAATGCTTGTTTTTAATTAAATGTTTTTTAAATGTAAAACTCATTGATCATATTCTCTAGCAATTAAAAATCCACTAAATGTTAGCATGCAATGCAATTGACTAAAATAAGTAAGTGCATTTGACAAAAATAATATTAAGTACTGGTGTAATGTTTTAAAAATGAAAAAATTATTTTTGTAATAAATGTATCCTACCATTTTTTACTACAAATTCCTCATAAATGTAAATAATTAATAATGTAAAAAATGACAAAACTTTTTTGTAGTGCTTGTAAAGTACATACATTAAGAATTTTAACAAAATTAAATCTTAGAAAAATTTCTGGATTGCATATGAAATTATTTCTGAGAAAAAAAAGTTTTGCATGTTATTTTGAAAATACTAATTAATTTAGCAATCAAATTAATGTAATTATTTGTCTTCTATTAAATGTGTTTGAAAAATGAATAGATATCAGATATTTTACAGTTAATTGTATTTAAGAATTTTTTCTAGTTAGAAATGAAATGCAAATTTCTCACAAAAATAAGTTTTACTGAGTTTCAAAAAAAGTATTGCAGTTGGGGAAGAGGAAAAAAATGTACAATTTTAGATGAAAAAAATTAAAAATATTATCCATTATAGAAATGTTGAAAGATATATTTCCTTATAAATTGACCTTTATAAAGATTTCATTTTTGTGTGTTGTATTTCCATTTTTTTCATATTTTTAATTTTTAAACATCATAATTATTGCATGAATTTGTTTTTTATTATTATTTAAAAGCATGTATAATATTAACAAAACTCTCAAATAGAATAATTACTACAAATTAAATTATACTCCCAAAATCATTGGACATTAAGCATTTTATATTTGTCAGTAACAAATATTTCAAAGCTGTTGAGGAAATTATAATTTTTAATCAAACTATATGAGAGAATCCTTTGTCTTAGCCTTTCAGCTTCTTGTTTATCAGCCAGTTGTTGTGCCAGGTCATTTGCTGTGCACTCCGTATTTGAAGCGATTAAAACCAAAAAGCTCTTTCTCATTTATTGTGGTTTCAATAATTTTATAATCTGTACTTCACAAAATAATACAAATCACATCTGAATTCATATTCAAAGCGTCCTGTTATAAAATATCGGGTAGCCATGGGTTTTCTTACTGAGTTCATGTATGAGTAACTCTAACTTATTTCCGTTCAAATCGTCAGGTAAATTCTCTTGGTTTTTTTAATATTATAATAGTTTGTTGTAATAAATATTGCGTGTCAGAATTTTATTGGTATTGTCTTTTCTTCAACACCATTCCAAGCTTTGACTAACAAGTGCTTTGCATCAAAATGTCTATTTCGTATTGTCATTCTTATTACTAGTTCATGACTCCATTTTGCAAAAGTAAACTACAACATTTGCGCTCAAAGGTATAGATTATGCTATGATCCATGGACTGTGAAAAGGAAATTAGATTATCCAAATTTAACTTTACGATTTTTAACTTTAAGAACTTTATGATTTTCGAAAAAAAAAATGATCTGTGAATCTCTCGGCTATTTTTTATAGATCTCCCCAATCTTCCATGCTTTGGTGTTTGCATGGAATGCAGAAGTTAGTTTTCGAAACATCTAGCCTTAAATGTTTTCCTGTAGAAAGAAGTCAGTTTTTGTCTTCTAGCCATTCATTTATTTCTAACGATTCTTCCCAGAAATACCTGAGATTTTTGCGTGTGGCGCTTCATTCATAAGCAAATCAAATTTTCAAATGTTATTTAAGAAGAAAATTAAATATTAAGAAGTTGAAAACATAATCAGATAATAATTTTAAAAAAAGCAAACGAAAAATATTTGAAAATGTGTTCACAACAAAGATTTTTTTTGAAATTTTAGTTCAGAAAACGGAATTGAAGTTATCATTCTGTCTACATCATGTTAGGAACCATCCTCTAGTTCGTAAATTCATATGTATTCAAAAATTAAAGATTCGTAAAAATGTGCAGCTGTTGTACTTTGAAATCAGTGTTCCATAGTGTTATTAATTACCAATGGTATGTTTGATTTAAATCAGTAATGCTTTTTGTAAATGCCTTTCACGTATGCATTTAAAACAAAAATATGGCAATTTTTTATATAATGATATGACAAATTTTACGAGTGACAAAAGTGTCCCAAATCTCAGTGAACTCATCTGAATTGTTATGATTCTGATTAATTTATCATTCCAAAATAGAAGTATAATTTCATTAATTTGAAATTTTGAATGCTGCTTTCTTAATTTTCTAATTTATAATAATCGTTATATGCATATATTTGGATAATTGTTCAGAAAAACCTTATTTTCTCATTTATTTACTTGGCAATGAATTAGTATCTGGTGAATATATAATTATTTATATTATTTAAAATGGCCTTAATTATGGTTTAATTTAGTAATTTTTATAAATAATATTTTTATAAAAAAGTTTTTTAAGTCAGTTGTAGTCTCTTTATAAATATGTTCAAATAATAGTTATAAAAAGAAATAAAACTAAATTATTTCATCTAGCAAATAAATTACTTATATTATGAGAATAGAAAAAAGAAAATGCATTGAAATAAATTTAAAGTATAGTTTCATATTGTTTAATCCATATATAATCAATTCCTATATTGAAATTTTCCCAATATCCTAACAATATGAAACTATACTTTGAAATAAATTTAAAGTATAGTTTCATATTGTTTAATCCATATATAATCAATTCCTATATTGAAATTTTCCCAATATCCTAACTAATTACAGTTATTAAATGCAAGTTGTGTTGTAGTTTATATTGCATAGTTATATTTAATTATTTGTCATTAGTTTGTCATAGTGGAAATGGGAATCAACTTTTATGTATATCTTAAGCAAAAACTTAATTATATATTCTCCTGTAATATGATAGATAGGTTCCTAGTAAATACTTTTTGTATGGAATTATGTTATATGAGTCAAGCTATGCAGAAAGGAGGGTTGCTAAACCTTACTAAAAAATTCGATATAACTAACTTGATTTTTATTTAAAATCTAAATATAATATATACATAACAGAATGAAAAAACAATATTTAATTTAGGCTTAGGTTTGTAAATTTGTTCTGAATCTCAGTTCAGGGTGATTATACATCAATGTTTTACGCTTGATCAATATTACTTTCCCATACCTTGATCCAATATTTCGAACAATGTTTGGTGTTAGGATTGCTCAAATCTTGTAGATAATGTAAACGTGACACTTTTTACATGGTTTCATAAACAGCGATTGGGGTCGTCAAAGATATTAGTAATTTTGATATTTCTTAGATTTATAATATATTTTTTACGTTGTATCTGAAATTAGATAAAGACAATACAAAGATAAAACACAGAATTTTCGATTCAACTTTTATGATGGGAATGTTTATTTTACTTCCTTTGCAAATGGCGAAGTTAGTTCGTCAAAGGAAATGCTTTTGCAAGATCAGAGTATTTTGGACTTTAATCGTTGTTGTTCAGCTGTAGAAAGTTATTATATTAGCAAATATATTAAAACTTCTTAAATAGTTGCTGCTGTTAATTTATGTTTTCATAAAAAACTTAGTGATTCAGTAGCTTCCCGTTAAGATCAGCAAAGTGTAACATTTGCCGCGAGTGATTACATTCGTTTTCACTGGGTTGCAGGAGTTCCGTGGGCTGGGAATGTGTCCACGTTAATCTGTAACGCCCAAAGTCCTCCCGTTGGTGTGGCATGGATATGGAGAGGATCAGTTTTACTAACTAGGTATGACCTCGTCATCTAACCGTAATTCAAAATTAATAGGCGCTTGCTGATGCGCGAGTATTCCAAATTCATTAACTTATAGGAACAGTCCGTGGCTTTCCAGCACTGTTATGTATATTAGGGTTGTGGTAACTTAGTTACTTAAGGCGTGGTTCTTATTATCGGAAAGTAGCGAGATCGAATTCCTGTTTATTCGAAGAACCGTCGAGTTCGCTACAGGTGGCTAGGGCACGTTGAAACAGAGCGTGATCACAATTCTCCTCCAGGTAAAAAGATACCTCTGGGAATAAGAGGCCAAGTATTCGGGGTCTATCATCTTGGTCCTTGCTTCAAATTCACGAAGATTCCACCTAGCTGCTTCTAACTTATAAAGTACAACTCAGGGCTGAATACAGCGAAGCATGCTGGTGCAATAACAACTGCTATGCATGTATGTCTTACGGAATTTTTGAATTAGGAGTTCCTTTCACACGTTTAAGCTACCCCTCACTCCAAATACTGTGACGTATCAAAATAAGAAGCGTTTGTAAGTTAATTATTTATTACATTTAAACAAATACATTACATACAAAGACACAACATTACACTCATATTTATAAATAATCACATCGAAGAAAATTAAAATTTAGATTATCTCAGCACCGTGACATACCCTCATTCTCTTTGAAGTCCACTGGGCGATTCCTTGATTTTCTCTCCCATGTTCTTGAGATCCAGTTGAGGTTTTCTCAAGTAGGAAGCAGGGATTCTTTACAATATATATAGTGCTACAGTTCTGATTAAAAAAAAGCCTGTCTCTTTTGCATTCGTTATTTCATTCGTTTCATCAGTTACTGCATAACTTATTTTGATAAGTTACAATTATTATCTATCTTAAACAACACTTCTTTTTTACTCAACATTTATTCTCAAAAACTTTTGTTAATCATGAGCAGGTGATTGACTTTACGTACGAGGTAGTGTTAAAGTTGTTAGCTATTAAAAGTTGTTCTGAGCAGTCATTTGTTTTCAAATATTTGTTAAAATATAGGTACAGAATATAAAAGCTTACTTCATGCAGAAGTAAAATAGTTTTTAAAAAAGCCACAGTTTAAAAATATTGTTAAAATTAAGAGTCAAACTGAACCAAAATATGATCTTGCTGATTTTTTTCCAAAATTGTGATTACAAGAATTGCTCATGTGCCTTATTTGGAAAACTAAATGAACCAAATTTTTGGCAAAATTCATATGAAAATCAAAACTTGAGGCTTTATTAAAAAATTACTATATGGAGAACCATAGTTAAATAAGGGTTTATTCGAAATATTTGTCACTTGTGAATTTTTAAATGAAAACGTCTAACTAAATCACATTAGAAAGATGTGCATTTTAAAGTGATTAATGAACATTTGTTCTGAGAAAAAACACTAAACAGTGGCCGTGGTAGCCTTGCAGTTAAGGCATCAGAAGGGCTGGGCTCGATTCCCAATGCTATCAAAGACCTACAGAGAGCATGCGATATACGTGCTCGTTAAATCTGTGGAATTGAAAGTCCTGTGGTCGGTCGTTGAGCAGCTACCATGGGTATAATAGTCTGTAAAAAATTTCTCCTCCCTCCAAATAAAAGTAAAAATATAGGGATTGGGTGCTCTGGCGGTGCCATCTATCGGAGGAATCTTTAAGCAAAGACATACTTTTACCTTCGTGGTGCTCTGGTTAAGCGAAAGACATCCTTTTGTCTTAATTTCGCCTGGCCGTTGGCTAGCGAGCTTGGTTTGCCCAAGTGTCATATATAACAACAACAACATTAAGCAGAATATATTTGTATTTAAACTTTTCGAAGAACTGATATAATTTGTAAAACCATTCGGAATCAATGTGGCAAACGTCACTTCTGCCCCATTAAATTCGCAAGAACTCAATTATGTAATGTTTCAAGCTTGAAAAATGTGATTTGAATTGAAAACCCTCGGGAGATTTTTGACTAGAAGTTAACAAATGATTTCTTAAACTACAATAAAAAATTTTTTACACTTTTTAAGGCATATTTTGTGTCCGAGGTGGTTATTGTCTATAACCACTATAAAAATCAAAATGCCCATCAAATCTAAAGAATATTGAAGAAGTGCTTTGCCTTGGATGTTACTATTTAGCAAAGATTTAATAATAGAATTAAAAATAAGTAGGCATATGCTTCCCATTGATACTTAGTACTCGCATATGTCCTTTTAACAGTAAGTAGGCTTTCTCAGTAGTGAATTTCCAAGTTAAAGGACGGATTATAAATAGTATTTGAATTTATCCAAGTAATTGAATTAATTTTTGTTATTAAAATATATTTTTAAATTTCCTATTTATTTAAATTTTTTACGTAATTTTGTGTCATAAAGTTAAAAATTAAGGCTAATAATTTAAAAATGCAATAGTATATATTATAATCACAAGTGAAGAAACAGGCAATTGTGTATTAACGCATGTGTTTTTTATATTTTTTTAAGGATGATTTATAATTTATCTAGGGAATTTAATAATGATAACTTCATTTTCTGAAAATAATCATATAATTTTTGGCAGAGTCAAGCGTCCCAGTACGCGATGTCAAAATACATTCCACATAAAATTGCTAAAAATAATTATATTTATCCTTTTAAAACTTAATCTTAAAACTGAATTAAGTTTTGGGCAGTGACTTTTCTTCATAGCATTCATGTTAATGAAATATTACCAAAAAATTATTCTTTTCAAAGAATTACTAAATTGTTATATACTAAGAAAATTTAGACAATGCAGTAATTTGATGATGTATACCTTTACTGATTAATTAAAATTTGTAAATCTGTTCGATTATATGAAATTTCAAATAAACTGTTTCAAGAGTTGACTATAGGAACGCCCAGATCATAGGGTTAAAAAGATAATGTGACGTAGGACCCCATATTCGAATTTAATGTAAATAGTCTGTGTAAATAAAACCTTATTCTGCTTATCTGTCGAATTATCTATATCTGCAAGAAATATCCTACGTGAAATTTATACTAGAATGTTTCAACCTCTGGTTTTCTTAACATAAAAATTTAGTTTCCTTTAGAAATTTTTCATAAATAATTTAAAACATAATTAATGTAGGTTGGAAGTCCTTGCAAAAATGTTTATTTCGTAATGCGATATAACATTTCTCACCAAAACCCTATGTAATTTTTTAAAAAGTAAAAATTTTTCCGATTTCTGGGAAAGCCTTTTTGTCTTTTCCAGCGAATGTGTTTACGCCTTTACCAGTACGTCAGCAATTGTTGACGCATTGTGAAAAGTAAACTGTACATATAAAAATGTCTGTAAGTTCTGTTTCTTTTCTATTAATTTATTATTTGTCTTTTCAGTTCACATAAGTAGATTGGAATTTAAAATATATTTTATAATATATATATATATTTATTATGTATTAAATTGTAGAATTTCATGTTCAAATATAAAATTCAATCAAAACAGAATTTTTAAAAACTTTTTGACTGATTTTGGAATGCCACATACAAAAAATAACTAACTTATTTCCTATTTCTGTTTTCATTCATTGAATTATTTAAAAGTTCCCCCCATTCATTACGGAGTGCTGTATCATCGAAATTAAATACATGTTTTCTGGTAAAATATAAACTAAGTTAGCATGCAGTAATTCACTTGTAAAATATAAATTTATTGAAACCAGTATAAAATAATTAAAAAAGAATGCAGCAAAGTAAGTATTATAAATATATTAAGCTAGGTATTGATACAAAAAATTTTGTGAAAAATTTTTAAAATGTTCGCCTAAACCTTCCAAATATCTCTCTCATGTTAATTACTGTGAATTTCTGCTTCTATTAAATCCTATAATTTTTACAAATGTGAGAAATCATTTCGAGGCGCGAATATATATTAGTACATTTCATTTATAAATTTCAGTTATAATCAAGTAAATTTAGTTTAATTTCTCAATTTGAAGGACAAACTTAAAACGAATCATTTAAATACGGCATACTATGTATCTAATACAAAGTTTTTTTTTTTTAGTAATGACAATGTTTAGGGAATTTTAGAGGTTAATAACTGAATAGATTTCTGGATTAAGTCAAATGAAATGCTAATATTTATAAAAAATTATTAGCAGAGTTTATAAGGAAGCATGCTTTGAACATTTTAATCGAATTCCTTTTCAAAATGCTAGTATTTCTAACGATTACTAAATGAATTTTTTTCTATGCTGTGTATTCTTTTTATTGTTAAAAAATCCATTAAGAAAATAAAGGTGTTTGATTTATTATTCTTTTTCCAGAAAAAGCATCAATATTTCGTGAAATACTTTTTTTTCTTTAAAAAGGCAATTTAAGGCTTACGAATAATTAAATGCGTTTTAAAAGTGAATTTGTGAAAATTACTTTTTTTGCCTAAACATGTATTTATATGTACTTAAATTGATACTTATGCCTGAATTTATAAACTTGCAATAAAAATAGTATAAATGTCAACATTTGTTTTAATAGTGTTAACTAACAAAATTTGTAAATTTTATTATTAAATTAGGAAATTTATAATTTATTATTATACATTTAATATTTCTTTAAAAATTTCATCTAGCTATGAACGCAATAATTATCAAACTTGGGCTATAAAATTATTGCATTGTATCTCGGTTAATTCACTTCGCTTCAGGATTGCAGCAAAGTCATCTATTAAAAGAAATGATTGTGTTTATACCCTCAAATTCTTAAATATTTTTTAAAACTTCGACTTTTTACTGGTATTGAACTCGGGATCCTCTGTTCCGAAAAGTTTGACAGGTTCAGATTAATCACTTTGTTGAAATTCACTTTCAAGAAACTTGAATGATAAATGCTGTTTTATTGCCTAGTTTCGTGTTTTGTGTTTTGGTAGCTTAATTAACAACAATATGAACTTCGAATTTAAAAAAAAATTATAATAAAATATTGCTTTATTTGAGTTGTTAAAGCTATAGTATTCGGTGATAAAATAATCCTTTTGATTCTCTGGAAAACATTTTCGTTTTTAGAAGTACATAAATACCACTGACTTTCTTCAATAGAGTTCATAATTGTATGTGAAACAAAATAAATTATCAGAAATTTCCAACTCTGAAACAAAACTAAGTGAATTTGGCATAAAAACGTATATCAAAGTGCGCAGTTAAAAGTGTAGGATATTCGAATATTTACAACCAAATTATGATCCTCTTTTTTCCTGATAGCATATGCAATAAGTTTATTAGAATTAAAATTGATTTATAATTAAAACTGCGCTAGTCTAATTTGTGTGGATCTCCTAAAAGAGCCACTACTGAAAGATTTATGCATAATTTTATTAAGCTATCATAAATGTTTATAAATAAAAGAGATATCATGAAAATTTATTTTACTTTTAATTAGCTTCCAAAAAATTTAAATGGAATGATTTCATTACAGCATCTGAATACTTTCTTTTTAAGGACTTAAAAAGCACCTGACTTTGAAATGTGTTATCTTCAATTATTCTTCAGATATTTAAAAAGTAACTGCTAAGTATTAAGAATTGGTTTAATACACAGAGGTGAAAATATGTACGAAATCAATGATAAAATTTCCGATGAAATCAATATAATCTGCTTTTCTAGATATAGAATCAAGAAATTTAAGTCTGAAGGACATGTTGCTGAATTTTTTACAGGAAAAATAATAAGTTGCAAATCTTTGTCACTGTCCATTAAAATTTCTCTCACTTCACAATCGACAATATTTAGTATTAAGTATTTATGGATAATTTTTATGACTTAACCATACATTTTGAAAAGTCAGGTAAAAATATTTATTGAAAAAATAATAAAACGTTGTAAATATTTGGCCGTCATAGATAAAAAGCTGGAGGGGAAAAACACGTTATAATTCTAGCAGCTTATATGGAATTTTTATAACTTTTACTCATTTTAATAAATAAATATAAAAATATGAAATCTATACAAATATTACAACAGTTATTAAATATCATTAAATTGAGAATATAAACGACACGAAATGCTTAAAAATATTTTTATAGTAATAAAAATAATTATTTAAGAAGCATAATAATATTGAATGCTAATAAAAAGATAAAGCAAGAATAAATTCGTATCGAAATTAATTTATAAAGCGATTTCAATTCATAATTCAGTTGCTCAATCGAAAGATATCTTATAACGTTTACCCCAACAACTTTTTGACGTTTCATAAAAGTGGAATTTGTTCATTAATCGCAAGAAAAAAAAAACTTTTCAATTCCTGTCTAATACTGGAATGAATTCCAATAAAGGTGACTTGTCTACATAAGGAAGAAATACAACATCCATCTTCCGTTGTTCAGTTTTTGTGGCACAGCACCTTCAATTTGCCATGACATAGATTGTGGTTTTAAAACGCCTTTCGAAATAAATTTGCTATATTTTGAATTATACACTTATATATTTTGATATGTTTAAGCACTTGAAAATATACCTGAGATTTTTTTAAGGAATATTAGCAGTCACTTAAAAAATTATATATATATATATATATATATATATATATATATATATATATATATATATATATATATATATATATATATATATATATATATATATATATGCCAAAGCTTTGTTACAGATTGAATTAATAGCGTTTGCCTAGAATGGTATGGAATTTATAAAGATTATATCAGAGTGCTGGTTTCTAGTTAATTTGGTGTATTTTTCAACTAGAAATTTTGTTTATAGTGTTTGTAATTAATTTAAATTATAATTAACATTGATTTAAAATCCCTATAAAAACTTT
This sequence comes from Latrodectus hesperus, assembly GCA_037975125.1. Lineage (NCBI taxonomy): Eukaryota > Metazoa > Arthropoda > Arachnida > Araneae > Theridiidae > Latrodectus > Latrodectus hesperus. The sequence goes on from CM075860.1 coordinate 58,298,243, forward strand.
CTTATGCCCCCTAACGTGCTGGAACTCAGTTCATTTTTCAGAAATAAAGGTATGTTATTTTTCTTCTTTTTCAAATAATTATTTTTGCATAACTACTGGTGAGCTTTCAAAAATGTTTGACATCGGATCCCCTTTCTTTCTGCATTCCCGTAATGTAAGTATTAAAATATATTGACATTCACTATTTATTTTATTTTTTATAAGCATTTTTTAAAAAATTCAAACGAACTAGTTTTCAATTTTCTCAATACGCCACCAATCAATTCATTAAAACGCAAACTTTAAAAATTAATAATTTCTTATCTGCAGGGAATTTTCAAGCACTGCGCATCGTATTTGATGTTTTTTAGTTGATTATTACGCGAGATTTCACACTTCGTACACACACACACACACAAAACACATTTTGAACAAAGCTAAATGAACTGCAATTATCTTTAAAAATTAATGAGCTATTTTTCAAAATCACAATATTTCGCTGAAAGCTAGATACACATTTTTCATTGAAGAGAAGATCTGCAAAAGTTGATTATGTATAGCAGCTAGTAATATATATATATATATATATATATATATATATATATATATATATATATATATATATATATATATATATATATATATATATATATTGTAATTCATTTTGAGTAAGAAAGCTATGAAAATTTTCATTCATTTTTTTCGAACAGCATGATTGCATAGAAAGATATTTTCATTTACTTACAATTAAAACTAAGTACCACCTCGTCTTGAAATAAATAAAACTCTGCTTCCTACTGTTACAATTTAGGAAATGAAAATCGACATATTTTTTTCTAACAAGCTGAAAACAAATGCCACCTAAATACATTTAGCAATAAAAAAAAAGCTTTTACCTTTAAAATTATAATTTTGATAATTTTATTTGAACAACTTTTGCAGGATATTTCATAATTAAATTTAATGTATATATCATTCAATCCAGTTATATCACAGAATACTCATCGTACGAACAATGAAACATTTTATTATTCTTTGGAAAAAATTAACTATCTTATCAATATATTGATGAATTTAATGAGCAAAGAACTCTTATTATGTTCTCACCAGGAAATTGGAAAATTAAAATTTATAACTTTTTTAGAAAGCAGTGAATTTAGAATAAAAATCAAATAATTCAAAAAATACCTTTTTTTTTGGAAACCTTACGACAAACTGGGTAAAAAAGCTCTTTTCTCAATTAATAGTAATATAGATAATATTAGAAATATATCGAAATCTTTTTGATTTAATTTTAATGAACACGGATGGAAATCCAGTCATTTAAAGTTCAATACTGATTGCAGCCTTTAAAATTATAACTTTATATTACATAATATTATACGAATTCTTCAGTATATTCTTTAACAAAATTAAAAATAAAAAAATATGAGGAAATATTTCTATTGAATAAGGAGTTGAAACATTTTATATTCATTACTAGTCCTCTCATAGTTTTTTAGAAACAAATATATTCGAATTTTGTTTCTTATAGAGTATATTATTTGAATATAGATAGGTCTGATTATTTTATTATACTTATTGTGATTATTTTTAGAGGGTATTCAGCAAAAATGTGTTCTATTATAATTTATTTTTTAATTTAAAAGTTTATTAAATTTTCAAATATCACGCGAAAGACTTGATATACGATAATTGTGATTTCGAGCTTGTTATTATTAATAAAATTATTATTGTACTTGTTGATAGGTTGGTTTCCCCAAAAAATGGATATTCCTTGTTAAGTAAAAAAAAGCAATGCACAAACTTTGATTAAATTGTTTTTCAACAACATATTTATATGCAAACTTATTTTCACTTGATATAAATTAAAATTAGGCACCGGTTTCGGTTTGAAGGATATTTTTAATTTTAGAAATTAATAATATGTTTAGTTTATTTTAACAGTTAAAATATATACTCATTTATATATTTTTAACGTTTTTTTAAATGGAGCAAAACAGAAAAGTTGCTTTGCAAGATGTTTACATATGTTAACCTGTTAATGTCTTATATATTACAGTGAGATAAATAAATCTTTGGTTGTCTAAATGTTTATTTTATTTTTCTATTTATTTTTAAACATTTTAAGTTTATTTAGTGTAACTACTGAAAAATAAACTTTTAAATATTGGTAATAAAATAGTGAAAATATTGATTTAAATAAAATATTTTATGTACAACCCCTAAAGTTGCATACCCAAATTTTTTTTATATATATAACAGGATGTTTGAATATGTCAAAACATTTTCCCTTTCCTATCACAGTTTTGGCATTAATATTTTTTCGTTGTAAGTTCTATTTTTCTTTTTCAGCTGCAGTTGACATTTCAAAAGAAAAATGGAATTCAAAACGAAAGATAAAACACGAGAATAAAAACTTATGTTTCAGATGAGTGCAAAAGTTAGAAGTTGAAACTTTTGCAAATGAACATTTTTCGTTTAATTTATTTTCTTTCAGTCTTATTATCTTTATCTTTGATAGCCTTTTCTGCATCTTTATCGAGTTTTACTTCTTTTTTAGGAAAAAAATAACCCGAAATAAAGAGCGCGTCGATTCTTCAACTTCACAAAAATATGGAAAAATTAATGGGATATATATATAAATAGCTTTTTTTATGAGAATTTTTCTTTCGGTTTCCAGAAATTGACGCGAGAATGTCAGCATAAACTCACCATTGCATTTTTTTTTATAAAATAATGATTAATCTTAATTTGTTTTATGCGATGACAAATTCTTTTCTTTTATTATTTTTCTATGCCTATTCTGAAGTATTCCAGCAAATTAAAAACACATAATTCTAATTAAATCTCACTTCTTCATATTAAACGGTGACGTGTGGCTCCGCTTGAACCTAACCAGGGAAGAACAGGGGGAAAAAATCTAGCGTTGGCAGCAGCAAATATTGAAATTTAATTATTAATACCGTCTGCTTTTATTCTCTGAACAAGAACGTATTAATTTTATGCGAAGAGATCCATTCCAGAAACATGAAAAATTGTCATTATATTTGAAAGACAATGCATTTTGAGATGCGATGCTATTCGAATATTTCTGTAATTAACTAAGCTCATTTTTAAAATTTGACATGATGTAATTAAATGCCCATCAAATGATATAATTTCTGCTAAACGATGACACAAGGTATTGAAATAAAATGTATAAAATATTTTTATTTTACAAAAAATCGTCATTACTATTCTGCTGAATTAATAAAAGACGTTAAATGTTGTTTTCACTCGAGGAATTTCAAGTGGTACAAGAGTTTAATTAGAATTTTTTACTATAAAATAATAAATTAAAAAAATATTGATTTGACGGAAAGATTTAATTCAAACGATTATAATGATTTGACTTCACGAATTATATTTTACGGTGTTTTTTAAAAGTAATATTCATTTTTTTGTACTTCGTTCCAAATGAATGTTGCTAACAATAACTATAGACTCTTGTAAAGAAACCATGCTTTCGTGCTGGAGAAAGGTCAAGTGGCGACCGGAAGTCATGGGGGGAAAAATCAGGGGTGCTGAGCAGTCGAATGAATGAACCCCGAGGAGTAGTGGTTCTCGTTGCTGAAACACCCTAAAATTTGATTTTCTTTTATATGATTATTTGTATATCAGTGTATTGTTTTGTAGGTGTATGTGGTGTGTGTATTTAAATATAATAAATAATTAGCGCAAATTTAGCTTTTTATTTTGCTACGCCACACTCTTAAAGATAATCAGAAAATATGTATTCATTTAATTAAAGACTGATTTAATTGGACTAAAGGGTATATTAGACTTAAAAAGATCAAAGAAAGCAAAAATATTGGACATATTAGATACCGATGTAAAAATCCATTTAGAATGTAATTGAGTAAGAAATAAGAGTAAAATCATTGTTGTTTTATTCTGTGTAAAAACAATATATTTATTTCAAATGTTGAATTATATCATTTTTATAAATTTGCATTTTTATTTACAATAACACAAGGTAAGAATATGAAAGCGTTTGAAGTGATTTTGAATAAAAATTTATTGTTTTCAACTTTTTATTTTATATTAAACTTAAAAAATTTGATTTTGCTTTTCGTAGTATTGTATGTAGTACAATTATAGTACATAAAATTATACTACATATGTTACATAAAATTAGAGCTTTTAACGGTAAGTGAACTTTGAATATCATTTGAAAATTAGTAGTGTTTAATTCTATTAAAAAACTGGTAAACCAATCAAATTGCTTATAAAATTAAAAATTTAACTTATTAAATTGCTTTCTTTTGTGACTAAAATATTATAAAATAGGAAAATTAAGACGAAAATAGAGTGGAAATTGGCGTTCAACTAATTCGGCATGAAAATGTACATACATTTTACTTTTAAATATAATTCGATATTTATCTCATTCGCTGCATTTCATGCCCTAAAGTAAATTTTACAAACATCAAAATGCCTTCTTTCCTTTCATAAAATCAATATTTTATTGAAAATCTTTCCTGATTATAGATTGGAGGATCTTTAATATATTTAGTTCTTTGTGAAAGTATTAAGTATTTAGTAATATAAAAGAAATATGAAAAAGGTCCAAAATTCTATAAATTTAATTGCAATGCCAAATTAGTGAAGTTCAGAATTTCAATGCAGTTTTGTGTTCAAAATATAAATATTATAGTGAAAAAATTTGATTGCTATTATTAGAACATTTTAATTATCGTTATTACTTTGAAGCGAATTTTATTGTAAATTTTTATGATAAAACTCATATTGAAATAAATATTTTAATATAAGATTTTATCATAAATTATGGAGTATATTAAAGAAAATAATATCATTTCGAACTAAGGGGTTCAAAACAAAGTTCCATTTTCAAATCAAAGAATAAACTTGTTAATTTAAGTATGTCGGAACCACTGTTTGAATATTCTTATTTTAATATCATCTTGGAATTCTGAAAATCAATCTGTAATCAATTTATATTTTTGTATAAATCGTAAAAATTTTTTGTATGACAAATTAAATTTATAATTGACAGAATATTAAACAAAATTCTCAAGCTTGGGCGCTAGTTAGTTTCTTTGAACAAAAAGGAGTCATGTAAGTATGGATGAATAAAAAAACAATTCAGTAAATAAATGATGATTCTTCCTAGCAAATATTATAATCATTATATTTGCTAGGAAGAATCATCATTTATTTACTGAATTGTTTCATATATCAAAGGATCAATGATAATAACTATCATTCATTAATAAATTTCTTTTCTTTTCTGCCTCGAACATGAAATTGACTGGTTAGCTCTTTGGTCTTCAGTTCAAGAATTTGTGAGTTTGATTCTCATCTCCGCGCCATGGGTTATAGTTTTTCGGATTTGACTTCAATTCATAAACTTCGATTTAATTAATCCTTGTATGCAAAAGATGATCATAGTAAACTAAACAGATGGTAACACCGCATGTAATTTATTTTAAATTTTGCTCAAGCATTTCTATGCATGTATTCTTAATTCAGTCTGATGCACAAAAATTTTTGTTCTTAATTTTTTTTTCATTTTGCTTTTATAATATTCTTGTTTTTATAATTTTTTCCATTGCAACATTTTAATTCTCTGTTGATGTTGCATATTACAAGTGCATAATATCTATACAGATTGGTTATAAATACAGAATTCTATCACTGATTGATGCGCGACTCTTAGCGAAGTTTTGCCGATCAGTAATTTATTATGATAGTGCTGATAATTTTTAAAAGTTATTTTGCTAGGTTTCAAACGGGAAAGGTCATTAGCATATTATTGACGTAAGAAATGCAAAATCGTGCACACGAAGAATTAAATGTATTAAATACAGGAAAATCTGTGTAGTATTTCTAAGTCATGAAATGGTGATTACAAATTTATATGGGAGTATAAAAATAATAAAATTTTAGATATTTGATTTTTTTCATTTAGTTATTTGATGATTTTTGAATATATTTGAGGAAAATCCAAAGCAGAAGAATGTAACACCCTCTTAACTTATAAGTAAAATCATGAAAGTAAAGTATAAGATTTTAGTTAGTTTGTGTGCAATAATATTGAGAGTTAAAAAGAACCGCTATATATAAACCATTTAAGATACACATTTCTTTTCAGAAGAAAATTATTCAGTAAGGGTTAATATATTCCTCAAATATGTTCACTCACTTATACTGTACAGTTCTTTAATTTACGCGACAGAACATTGTGAAATTTAGAAACTTCCGTAGTGGTGGTCACCTTATCTTCATTGAATGAAAATAGTTTTTATTTAATATTTTAACACTAAATTTTTAGAATATTTTTAAGCAGTTTTAAACATGTTGGATTAAAATTCTCAATTACGATAAAGTGGAGTTGTAAATGGTGACGGTATTAGCTGATTCATAAAGAAGAGTGGTTGTGAATAAATGTTTTTGTCTGTTATAAATTGGAAAACCATATTTCTACGAAATATCGGCACTACAGATTTCAAGTCGGGGTTAAGTTTCTCTTTTCCAAACAAACCTTTTATTACTTTTGTCATATGAACTCTTAAACAAAAAAAAAAATATTAATTACAAAAGTATGGAATTACTTTTACTCAAAAAACTTATTTATAACAACTAAAAGATTATAAGTTATTATTAAATATAAATATTTGTGCTTACTGTATAACTCAAAGTTGACCAAATGCTGCTTTCAAAGTTGAAAAAGAATATTTCTCTCAATTTGTTCATCAATACCAGAATAAAATTCCTGCTCTTATCTTATATATCATATGGTGGAAAATAGATAATGATAGAACCGTCATGTAATGAAATATTCGGTTTCATTGAATCATTGAATTCAATGAGATCGAGTTGATATCATTGAATTTCACAATGAATTTTTTTATTAAATTTCATTGAATCACAAGGAAATAATTCAGAGTGAAACGGAATTGTGTATTGGAAGTTATTATTTAAAATTAATGTTTGTTAAAAATTTATACTATTATGATTTTAAAAACAATGGTTTTTAAAAACAATAAATTAATACTATTTTATTGCTTTAAATGTATTTTTTCTTTAAACTATTTATAATATAGTTAAATGGTTTTTGTCTGAAAATGATACGAAGAATTTTCTTATCTTCTTAGTTAAGTAAATCATAACAATTTTTATGGTAAAATTACTTTTGAAACGAAGTATTGTGTAAAGAGTAAATCATTTTAACTCAGAAAATATTTTTTCAAATATATGAAAATTTATTAGAGTTGATAAAGATATGTATAATAAAATTCAGTGCCATTCTTAAAACCTTATCTAGTTTTATTTTGATTTTGATTCACTCCGATTTTATCTTATCTTTATTTTATAAAAATAACCAAAACTTACGCCATATTTCTTCTTAAGATTTGAATAGGATTTATCAGTTTCCCATTTATTATATCAAATGGCCAGAAACAATTTATTAGTGACAAAGATGGTTATAATAAATGGCAGAGATCAAAGATTTCAAAGTACGAATTTTGTGACAAATATAATACCGTATAGGACGGTGCAGTTTTTGTGTGAAAGAAAACTATCTTAAACTAAATTTCTTTAGGTGGAAAAATACTTGCTTTCGGTCAGATACCACAAATCCTCCTCAGCTTCAAAGTTTTCTTTTCACATCCTCGGTCCTAAATTGTCCCCAAACCGAGAAGAGAAATAATTTAGAAAAACGATTTTTTAAGCTTTCTCCCTCTGACGTTTTTGACTAGGAACGGATGTTTTGTGTATGGTAGCGTAAAAAAAATCGTTTGCAAAAAGAGGAATGGAACACAACAAAAAGTATTGGGCTTAGCAGAGTTCCGAAAGGGGATTTTTCAGTTTCGATGGTGTTTCTGACGCCCTCAATCGTAAGAGGATTACGATGATCTTTTTCTGAAAGCATTTTTCGGTCCTTATTTTTACAAATAATAATAGAAGAAGAAAGCGCTTATAACTTTTATTTATTTTCAACATATGGCAACAGCTATGACGAAAGTTACTAAAAGTTCTTTTTTCTCTCTTTTGTTTTAGAAATATATTTTTGTTTGCTAGTGTACCTTCTATAAGTAAGTGATTTTGCAACTTAGGTGGTTATATTTTTTCAGTTTACATAGATTTTTATTTAAAAAATATATATCTCCATGTTCAGCTGCTTTTGTGTAAGAAAAAAATTTACTTCAATTCAGAATGAATTGAATTTTTACGTGGAATTCTTGTTCAGTGACATCGGATTGTAGATTATAAAGCATAAAAATGATTGTTATTATAAAAAAACAACAAAAGTTTCACTTTACTTACAGAAAAAGAATCTAATACACAATGTGTATAAGTCTATTGAGACTTCTAGGATTTTAAAAAATAATTTTAATGGAAGTATTCCTAGACGAAAATAAAAGCTTGATTTTCGTAAAGGTAAATATTTACTTACAGGAGATTTCTATGTTCATAAAACACAAAAGAATAATTTTAAGAGATAAGATTAAAAAAATTTCTTCTTTAACATCAAATTCTAATGGAAATTGGAAATAGCCTTATTTTACTTCAACATCTTATTCAAAGCAACTTTATGTGAGGTATTTATTATCTTCCCTATTATATTTTTCTTTAGCTTCATTCGACCAAATGGTTCGAATATATTTTTTTATTTCAAATTTTTTTGAATGTCCTTGTTAGTAATTTCTAGCTGTCGTTTTGGAGAAATTATGTTTTCATGATATCATTTTGGATTCATATTTGTGATTCAGTATAAATAATATAAATTTGGAAATACGCATGTCGACATTTATGGAAAATTGTGAGTAGTTTTTTCTAATTATTGTTTTATCAGCTATTTCTTTTTAAGATTCCTTCAAATTGTTTTTTCAAAGCAGTGAAATATTTATTTTAAGACATAACGTGTTTAGGAAACTGACATAGCATATTCAAAATTATTCAATATTTATATTAAACCACAACATTTAGTAAACACATTAAGCCAAATCTAATACTTCCTCTCTATTTTTCTGATTTCACTCAATTTCATTTTACTCCTTTAATAATTCTTTCAAAATATCCATATGAAACAATTAAAAATTCTTATTAAATAATTATTGTTAATTAGTCGAAAGAAGTAAGTTTTTATTTACCTAAACAGAAGTAGATTCCTATATTTTCTTCTTTTATTTTACATTATTGTAATATAATTAGACTCTATTTTTTATAGTTTCTCCATTAATATTTTAATCAAATTATTATTTTATTTCATTAACTCATTGCACAATATTAGTATTTGAATTTAACTTAACAATAGTCTGGTCAATAAGTTTGGGCTGACCGTTGTGTATATGTATTTAGCTCACCTTTATTTTATTTCTTCACAGTAATAAAATGCGATATTAAATCGTTAGTAAACTTTAATGTGACTTCTAATTTATCTTCTCCAGCCGCTTTTACATGATTATTTCTGCTTCTTTTTTTAGATATTTATGTATAATATTAGTTAAATATTGATTTGTTACATATTTATAAGTAATTTTTGCAAATTATTAAAGACATAATATTGTGACATTATAATTTTTATATGTAAATCAAGTTTGGTGAGAGAGAGAGATTAAAATATAAACCAAAATATATTTTCATAAAATTCAAGAAAAAGATTATTTTGAATTAAATCCATGAAAAATTTTAGCCTCTGGATGTATTTTTAAAATTTTTGAAGTATCCAAAACATTAAATATCTTTGAAAAATTTTATAAACCGTAACTCTGAAATTCAAACTGAATACTTGGTAATTTACTATTTTTATTTTAGTTATAATTTTTGCTTATGTGTGCACATCAACAAAATAATTGAAAGTTTTGTTATAGGAACCATATAATTTATAACTACTTTCGTCTTCCTTACTAATTAAAAAAATGATTTAAAATACAATTTGCAAAATATGTTTGAAAGCTGATGAAAAATTACACACAGCAAAATGGATTTCAACTAATTTATATAAATTGTTGTTTCATATCATTTTAAGAAGTCATTTTTTCCGTTTATTTGAAAATGCATTTATAAAAACTACAATTATAAATTACTTAAGCAAGAAATAAGCATGGGTAGTTTTTTGTAAAAACTAACTTACAAAAAGTGGCAAATGAACTACTTTTGATAGTCATAATGAAAACTTGGGAATTTTTTGATTTCAGTTTTTTTCTTTTTCTTATAAAACAGTATTCTCAATTTGGAGGTAAGGAAAATAATTTTCGCAAATATTATCTTAATTTTTTGCTATTTTTACTTGATTATTTTTTATGATCGAATATGTCCTAATTAACTAAATTTAATTAGCACAAAATAAACACAAGGTGAGACAATACAATACATTAAAAATGGTTGATTTGTTTATTAAATCTATTATCTCTTATTTAATCAAGAGTGATTCGAATTTTTATCATAATGAGTTTAACTCTTCTTTTTCTTAGAATTGAAGATTTTTTTTTGAGACATTTTATTTTCAGGGATATATTTTTGACTTTAGACAATCAATAAAGCACAATCAATTTAATGTATTTTCATTTTAAGCATTTCTTTCTTTGTAAATAAAATAGAAAAAAGATTATTTATGAATTTTAAATGCAGGCGTTTTTCATTGCATAGTAAAAGTGAATCATATAAATTAAATATGTTATTTTTATTCTCAGATTATTTTTTTTTCTTAGCATTACATACACATAAGTAGAAATAATTATGGATATTTTCGTTAAACTACACTAAAGTTTCATTTAATTAAACTAATTATTTAAGATTTAGAAATTATTCTTTACTTTTATATACATCGTATAATTTATATTTTTCGAATATTTCAGGAAAATCTACTGCAAAGAAAATTGCTAAACTGATATTTTAAGTTTGATAAAATTTTTATGTGATTAATATGATTTTATTACATACATATTTTCAGTCATATAATTAAAAAATATGAGAAATATTGCAATAAAAACGACAATTTAAAATACATTTTACAATTTGAAATTTTTTTTTATATTTTTGTTGATATTTTACTTTTCAGCTTTTTAGCTACCTTATTTCCTTGTATGATATTTAATAAAACTATTTTAGTATTTGACAGTGATATTAAGTTTTCAAAATATTCCTCTCTGATTTCAATTTAATATATTAAATTCAATTTAAGCATTAATGTTCGAAAATATGTTTATTTTGCTAAAGCCGAAAACTGTATATTATTTTCTTTTCTTAATGTAGATATTCAAGCACATGATATTAAAAATACAAGAATAATGTGGAAATACTTTTAAATCATCTAATTTTATCTTTGTTAATTTTCAACTTTTTAAGTTATACTGTTCTAATCACTTGCCTTTATTCTAGTGACTGTAAAATGAAAATTTTAAATTTGATAATAGCTTATTTTACTGTCAGCCTTTATTAATTAGTGGATATAATGAATCATTAGACTATGTATCAAAATATTATTTTTGATGAATGCCATGACAACAATTTCGATAAATGCTGCTGACGATATATAGCTCAAAATTGAACACAGAAAAATTTTCTCATTAAAAAATGTATGTTGGTCTGGTTATATATATGTAACAGTCCCGTATTTTATTCCTTTGTTCGATTACTACTTTTCATAATAAATAGAGAAAAATCTGAAAATTGGCAATAGATCTAATAATTTATATTAATAATCATAGCCTTGAATAATAGCTTCAGTTAACGTAATGGGAACTCTAAGCCCTTTTCTGAACAATCATCAACGAAAAAAGAGAAAACATTAGTTTTGATTAAAATGGTTTTTTAAGTTTAATATCAATCATGATGAAATTAAAGATTAAATTTGATTAATCAACGCATCACATCTAGATATATGATGTAAAGTGGGTTTTGATAAAATAATTTCATGATAATATGAACTCAGAATAACAGTTTATATATGATTTATTACATGTATACATATTGTATATAATTTATTAAAGATTTTCATTATAGTAATAGACATAAATAAATCAGAGATATCTTCACTTGATCATTATTTTAGTACATTTGCTGATTGATCATAATATCTCTACGTAATTTTCTGCTAGAGTGTTTGCACTTAAACTGAGAACGCATATTATTAAGGAATATTAGCAAGATGAAAAAGCTTTATAGAAATACTAGTTTTATGAAAGTTCATGATTGTGCCATTAAGTTAATGGTCTGAATCCCATTAACAACAAAAGCTCGTTTCTAAGAATCATAGACAAGGAACTAATTCGATACCAGAACAGGAATATCCTTCTTCATACCCACTAATGAATAAACATTAGATTTGAGAAAATTTAACATGCGTTGATTGTTTCAACGCAGAAGTCTCTGGTGTAGCCAAGGCACACAAGCTGAGATAAACTCCTCCCCCACGTAAGACACTTAAGTAAAATAAAATGTCACTCTCTTAGATATTCTCCTGAAGTAAATATTTGATTTTGGTATTTTTGCAAACGCGACGTCAAATTACTATGAACTTCATGAATAGATACAGTTATGGTTAAAAAATGTCCTAAATGATATCATAAACTTTCAGAACGTGACAAAATTAATTGATATAACATTGATATATAAGAAAGATTCGCACTTTTTCAATAATTTCGACGGATAAAGAAGTTGTAATTTCATATGGCGATGCTGTTAGTGTCATTCGCTCCATGTACCTGTGTACCCGATACAATGAATGGTGTGTGTATCTTAACAATTTGGATGATCTGAATTTGCCAACTTTATTAATTATTGAAAATAATGCTTTTCTTTCACATGAGATTGAATGCTTTGTCGTTTTGCTCAGCGTGAATTACAACGCAAAATTGATAGGTGATTATGGATTGTGATTAGGTGATTATAGTGACTGATAATTTCTGTCACTGCTAGAGAGAAATGGTGAGAGTCCGTCTTCCTGAGACATACATCCACCTTTTGAAATAATTATTTGACTCCTTTGGAGCTGAAATGCAAGCGAAAGAAAGGCATAACCATTATTTAATAAAAAAATACAGTATTATTATTTATAATATATTTTTCAAATTTTTTGTCTGGGGACATCACATAATATTAAAATTATTTGGGGAAAAGCTGAACAAATCTAGTAAACCAGAAAAGACTGAATCGATGTGTAGATATCGCAAGTAAAAATAGTTTCTTTTTTTAAAATTATTTTAAACTATCTGATCAACATCAGTGCTTCATTCTGAAGATTAAGAATGAAATATTGCCGTGAAGTATTCAAACTAAGTAAGTGAAAGAGATAGTTAGAATTACATTATTTTTTCAACTTCCTACAACGTTTTAACATAAATCAATCACTAAATAATTTCATTTCTTTCAATTACTGTTTAAAAATATTGAATTTTCCTAAAGACTTGCTAGCTACGTAGAGTATCTATTGCATTTACTTTTTATATAAAAAAAACATAAAATCCCACTAAATCTTTCCAGTAAAAAATACTAATAATCTAATTTCAATTCAAAATAAAAACTTTATAATATTGAGTTTGTTAATGTTAAATGATTTCAAAAATACAATGCAGAGTGAATATTTTATATATATATATATATATATATATATATATATATATATGTATATATATATAATCGCTCTGCCTTGCATTTGACACACACACACGTTATTTTCATGTGTTGATGAAAACCGAAGATTAATATTGGCATACAAATATGACTAATATGATATAATAAAATAAATACACAAATGGGAACTAAATAAAAAATAATATTAATAATCAACTTAATTTATTACCGTTTATACTAATTTTAAATTATTGAATTAGTAAGAAAATATTTTTCTTATATTTCCGTAATTCTATAATGATTTTTTGGTTTGGTGCTTTAAAATAAATCTGAATCTTGGAGTGCCCAAGTAAATTAAATCGTTAGTTGCTGACGTTAGATTAGCGGATGATATGTGTTAGTACAAAAGAAAAAAACGGCAGATATTTTTAAATTTATTTCATTAAAAAAAGACAAGTTTTCATCGTTTTTTTAATTCCATGTAATCGAAGAATTTACTGTATTACATCCAACTATAATAAACAAATAATACTTCGGTGCAATGTTTGAGCTGTCATTCATTTACAGCTCTGTTCTATTTTAATATCACATTTTTCATACGTTTCAGGCTAAAGAAAATATTTTCTGTTATTTGGTTTGGATGCTATAAATTTTTTATATTAATATCGTAGTGTGATATTTAGATAAAAATAATAACAAAACACAAGCTTCCCATACTGAAATAAAATGAATTTTTATTGAATTTATGGATGAAACTACCATATAACAATGCATAGATTTTCCACTTACTACTTTGCTAGTATATAACAAGATTAAAAGCAAAATGTATTAATATAGTTTGAATTCTTCATTTTATAATTATCTTACAAATAACTTAAGTAAGCTAATAATATTAAAAAGCTAATGTAAGATAGCTTATAAACGATTATCTGGGTGTAGTTCACAATATTATTGCCTGATATTTATTTTATTAATATCTGAATGCATTAGTAATAATCAAATTAATAGATTTCAAAACTACAAGCAGCGGAATCCCTAAAATTAAAGGCTTCTCTATCAAATGCAGGAGTCAGGTTCTGCAAATGAGCAGAACTAAAAACTGCATAATTTATATGAGATTACAAAATATATATTCACAGTTAATGTATAATTGCAACATTAAATATGATATATTTAATGTTACAATTACATTAACTGTGAAATGAGAAATAAAAAATTGCGAACAAACTTTCTCAGTCTAGGTAGAAATGCCAAATTTTATCATTTTAGATACATTTAAATATATTTTATAATATTAATCTCAAACTATTATTTGTCATGAAGCTATGCATTAAAAAACTACTTTTAACAAGCACAAATTTGAATCGATAATGCGATAACTTTTTAATGCATTCAGCTGAATATTTCAAAATAATTTTGGTTAGTATAAAAATAATTTCACACTCACAACTTTGCTTATTATTTATTTAATAGCCTTAACTACACTCAATTAATTAATAAGTTTCTCCATTTTATAAGATATGCTAGAAATTTTACTGTAATATGTTTACTTCTATATAAAGAATACTCACAGTGTAAAACCAAAATCTTTTTTTACTCCGATATATCTTAATATATTCAATAATCATGAATCTACAATTTATCGAAAAATTAAACGTTTAGTTTATTATAGTGAGGATAGATGGCGCAGCAATACAATGATAGCCTTCGCTGGAAATTTCTTCCATTTTAGCCAAATTGATGTTTTTGTGGGCGAGGCCAGATTGTTTAAATGTAGTGCATTATTGCACAGTTCCTTAAGTGTTTGCAAAAATCCCTCTTCATTATTAAAAATCTTTAAAATTCATTTTATATTTTTGAAGTATTTGTGGTGATAAAATAATATATTTATATCTGTCAGATGCATATCATAAAAATAAAAAAATGTATTACAAATTTTAAGCAAAAATAAAAATAAACTTTGGTGTTATTCCAACAGTTTAAACCAATGATAATAGTTTCAATTGAAAATACAAAATTAAAGTCACTGTAACTTAATATGTTATGTAGGTTTAAAAATTTTTTAATTACACGAAATATTACGCAATTTTCACAAATAATGAATTTGTAAGATTTGTTGTAATTAATTATTAAAGAATTATGTCCTTTCTAGACATAATTCTATGGTGCATCTTTTAGTTATGTAAGTCTTGCTTTGTTTTGTATTGACGTTTACATATCTGCTAATATAAGAAGCTTATCTAAATTTTGGTTCTTTTCTTAATATATATTTTGTAATTTCTGTCATAAATTTGAAGATGTTTGCAAGAAAAGAAGCATAGAAAAGATTGAAGTACCAATTGATTGAACTTAATAAATGAAATCTGGCCTTATAAATATAATTTAAGTTAAAAATCGATAAAAAATTATTAATTACGTCTATGTGTTTCATTTTTCAAATGTTGGTTACTTAGTCTGAATAAAATATGTAAATTATTTATTTTGCAACGAAAATGAGAGATTTATTTTTTTGTCATTTTGTCGAGCATCGGTAAATAAATGGTAAATAACTTATATTTTTATATTCCCTTCATCTCATAAAAACACTTTATAATCGCAAACATATAAATTATATAATACATTAATAACAAAAATAACTGGATGGATTACCATGAATTGTTGAATTAATGAGATATGCAAAAGAATTTAAAGATAAAAATACTGTAGCATAGTTGTAATTTTTTTCTACGGGTTTAAAGGTTTTGTTAATAACTGCTAAATAATAGAAAAGTGTACCATAAAAGGGAATTTTTTATATTATTGGAGCGGAAATTCTAATCATGTGTACATTATTCATTACGTGAATATAGTTGATTACACAAAAAAATATGAAATTTTTCTTACATATAATTCACTATTTTTTTCAGTATCCAACCATTAATGTTCATACATACCTTAAAAATGAAAGAATTCGTGAATATGAAAATGAATTACAGGAATTCTCACAATACGGGAAATTATAATGCATTTATTTAAAACAAAGTTTGATTACTTCATGCAAAAAAGAAACGGAATCTGGAGACGCGAAAAAGAAACATAATTTTTATTTCTTAGTAAGAACTGGGACTTGGAAATGAATCAAAACAATGGAAAGGAAAATTTTGAAGCAACTCTTTTGAGCTAAGCAAAATAAATACATTTAACAGCAGGAGAAAAATAATTTAATCTTAAGAGAAAATTCTTGATATTAGAGGAGATGATTTAGAAATCGACGGAGGATTAATATCTTTCGCAATAACTTCTATTATGCGGTTCAAAATCAAGTATATCAGATAGTGTATTCAGCAGTCAAGTACGAGCACATGAAGCCTATCGCAAATCAGAGTAGCATAATGGAAGCTTCATTTGTTATTTCTATTCTACAGATACTTAATGAGTCAACATAATTTGCTATAAATCCAAATATATTAAATTTAAATTACTAATGATCTATGATTTTAAAACGCACTTGTTTCCAAGTGAAGAAAGATAGTTATACCGATTTGTTTTTATAAAAGTAATTCAGTAGTAAGATTATGAATGCATTATGTATATATATATAGTAAGCAAATCACTTTAGAGAAATGTATAATATTTATTTATAAATAGGGTTCATACACATAAATACATAGCGTTGATAAATAAATAGATACATAGATTACACGCAATGTAGGGATTAAAGTTTAACCTCAGCTTAAGATGAAATAAAACTAATGTAAAATAGAAATACAAGAGAGAATTTTTTGGTTCCGAAAACAATAATTAATGTACAGTATTTAATATGTAAAATATACAATTAAATTAGAAGCAATTTAGGCAAACTTTGAAGTTTTCTATCATTTAATTTTTACAAAAAACTAATAAGAGGAATAATTCCTATTTTGTAAAACCATGCATACTTGAATGTGGATTGTTATATATATATATTGCTTAACTCATATTATTTACAGATATTTAATAAACTGAATATTGAAATAATCCATATTTAGTAAAGAGTGATCCACGCCTCTTTTGAAAATCTTCAGTTTGCTTAGTCGCACTGAGTATGTATCATATGAAATATGCTACGGGTTTGTTCAAACCACATGTGAGGTAAATAATTCGCTGACACGAGTTTTAAAGTAGGCAATCGATTTCAATACAAGAATACGTGTTTAGGAATTTAATACTATATTCTTGAGGAATACTTGGATTCAATACTATATTCTCAAGACAACCGTAGCTTTCATCTAGAGCCAGGAATTTGTGGCAATAATTTCTGGGACTCCGGACGAAGAATGGAACAGAAAATCAAAATGGTGATTCTTTTGACTCCATTATTTTATCATTGATTTTGAGTAAGATAGAAGGCAAGAGAGACTTCGTGAATCGGTAACTTTGGCACTTTTTCTGTCAGATTCCCAAGGAAATCCAAGATGGTTGAAAGCCATGAGTTTCACATTCAAGTTTACAAAGGAGGCGAAGATCTGTGTAGAATTCATCAGCAATATCAGTTGCAATCAGTTTCTAATTACAAAAATTTATTATTTTTTTCCGGAGAATATTTTGATTTTAATGTTATGTTCAATTTCAAATTTCGCTGCTTCATTTTGAGTAGTGTCAATTCTGTTGCTTTACTTTCTTTAGTAAATAAATTAACCAAAATTAACATCACAGAAATATAATCATAAAATTTTCCTTATTTTGACTGAATATAATAAAATCATCTGAGTTAAAGTTATAATATTCAGTCAAATTTTACTTAGAACTTTGCATAATTTAAAATAACATTATAATTATTTTCATTTTTGTAATTCTTAGACATAAATATCTTCCAATCTCTTGAACTGAAGTTCCAAAAATATAAATTCAAAGACAATTTTACTAAAAGAATTTATTTTTATCGTAGAAATATCTATTGCAGTATCACCATATCTAAAATTTCAGTTTTATTCACTTTAATAAGCTTAGTTATTTCAAACCGAGGTTTCTGCTGTATTTACTAGAAGGAAATTGAATTCTTTGAAATATTCTTTTGCACTGTGACCTTTTTTGAAATTCGGATTGCATTTTCTTCGTTAAAGAAAAGAACAAACTCATGAAAAATGCCTTTTTTCCTAACAGTTGTTGCAAAGGTTTTCCCTACCATGTTTATTGTCCTTTGATTCGTTATTTTTTCGCTTGCTTTCTTTTTGTTCATTTTCAAATTCATATTTTGTTTGCATGAATTTAGACGAATATGCTAGGTTTAATGTAATCAAAATATTTATCTTATCCATATGTGATTCAGTCAGTACAGTTTTATAATTATGTATTCTTTCTATAAATTCATTGCTGTTGATAATTGTTAATTATTGTTTAATGAAATAATTTATTCTTTCGAAAATATAAAGATGTTTTTTAAATAATTTTCTTTAATTAATTAATTTCCTTAAATTATTATATCCTGTTGTTTTGTTTTCCAAAATTCACTCCTGAATATATAGTTTATATTTTACGATGAATAGTAAATCTTTGTATCATCGTAAAAAGCTTTTCTGAATTTAAATCTATTTAATAATAAGCTCTTTTCCTGCTGCTAACTACTCATTTTTTTGACTTATTAGTTGAGAACTTATTATATAAAGTAGTTAATTTGTAACTGAATGATATTTTTCAACATAAGTGTATATTAAACCAGAATATATAGCTTAAACAGCATTCCGAATAACTACAAACATCAAAGCCCTGAGTTAAACCCACGAACTGTTGAAATGAAATCAGCCACCAATTCAGCTTGATTCATAAAGTGACAGTTCTCTGTTTACAAACAATTCTCTGTATGACAGTTTTCACCAATGTTTTTTTTCGAGTTTGTCTAGTAAATAATGTTTCCAAATATTTTTTATTTAATATAATTAAATAAAAAATTATATCACTGTAGTCTTAGTCATATATTTGTGTCTCAATGTTAGATAGTAGTTATAAACATTATACATTAAAATATGCTTATGTAGATTTTTATGTATAATGTTTATAACTATTATTTAACATTGTTCGTATTTCTCGATTGAGGTAGCTTATTTAATTGTTCCTGCTTTTTGAATTCTTCATTTCTTAATTCAAATAATCAAACATTTTTTCATTCTTTTACTTCATTATCGCGTTTTTTGTTTGTTTCTTTCTTCTTCCAATCTGTTCACATCTTAATTTTTCAATTACAATAGATGGTAGTATTTTACAAATTATTTAGAATTCCTTACGATTCCCTATTAACTTGCTATCTTAAAATTTTTTCTGTCGGGAACACACAGCATTTTCCTTTATCGAATTATGTTAAAGGAAATTAAGTCATTTACTGTTGCTGAGAAAAACCAGTCTTGAGAAAAAATTCAAATATTAGTTTCAACAGTCATTCCGCATATTATGGGTTCTAATTGTAAGAACCATTTCCAACTTATAAATGTATCCGTGACTTTACATCTTTTTAATAAAATTATATTTATTTTCTCGTTAAATTTTCTTTCATTCCTGTCGAATCAATCTCACCATCTCATTTCTGATTCTTAAAGCTTACATTTTTAAAAATTATAAGCAGAGAATTGCAACTTTTTGGAACTATGTCTGAACTCCAGATACATTGGAACTTGGATACATTGATGTTGAGCAAATGAATACCGGAATTTCTTCTTAGTTGATTAATAAAATATAATGAGAAGATAAAAGTAAAGTTGTATTTTGATGGAATCTAAAAATATTTTCCAAAATTCTTTAAATATTGGTTTTAAATCTCCCCTTTTTTTAATTATCAATATTATACGGGACAAATATTTATTGATATTCACCCTAAGTAAACAATCAAATGCATAAAAGAAAAGTGGATATAGGTTATAATGTAGTTGAATCCTGTTAAACAGAATATATCACTGTACAACTGCCCTGAGGGAAATGAAATATCTGCATTCATATAAACTAGAAAAGATAATATTCAGCTGTCATCGTTAGAGTAACTATACAACATTCTCATGAAGAAGGATCAAAGTTGTTCTCTGGTCGCATTAACCATAATGTAATGAACGGAATCCAGTAAAACTTCAGAATATTGAGCAAAGTATTAAATAAAAGATTATTAATGATTTTTGTGTGATTCAATATCTTAATATTTTTAAAATTGGCTTAGAAAAATATTTGTTTGAGAATATTCTCGTTTTAACTGTGCATTTAAATTTTAATTTGTTGATTATTATATATTGAAAAGTGTTTTGGTTATTTGATTTTAAAAGATCACAGTTTTAAAAACATTGTATCCTTAAGAATTTTGATAAGAAAAGTTTTTAAAAGTTGAATATACACCTCTCAAAACAACTATAGAATTTTAAAGTTGTAGGTTGATTTAATGTCTAGGGATTTGTTTGGTTGATTGATGCATTGACAAATGTAGATGGTTATATGAGATAAAAAGCATTCGTTTGACAGAAAAAAGGGCGTTTCATTGAGAATTTGGGTACCAAAAAATTTATGCATATGAGAAATATTAACAAAAAAAGGTGTTTCCTTTAAATAAAATCGTTTTTAGTAGGGGGTATGGTTACTTCAGACGGCCAACAATGTTGAACACCTTTGAGGCACCAAGTCAATAAGGTTATTCATGAAGGGCTAGGATATTCTGTCCCACTCCTCAAGAATAGATCTTTCCAATTCTTGGAAAGTTTTTAATTTTTGTTAGCAATTCGTCTGTCTAGAATGTCTCAAACATGGCCTATTGAGTTCATCTCCGGAGAACAAGCTGTTCATTACATTCGTATGTTTCCATCCTCCAAAAGGATATCTTTCACCAAGTTAGCAGAATGGGGCCTACAGTTATCGTCGATTAACATGAAATCATTTCCAATTATTGCAGCAAAATATACTACAATAGGTCTAAGAATCTCCTCCCTATATCAGCGACCGGTCAGAACTTTATTTCGAATGACATGAAGATCAATGCGCTCTTCAGCAATGTTGCCAGCATAGATCACCTTTTTCCTACCGCTTAATCTGACAGTTTCGTGCACGACGCGCAGGATTGTTTCTAGTGTCACCTTCCCTCCAGATGAAAATACGCATATTATCAGTGTCATAAGAAAAGCCAAACTGATCAGAAAAGGAATGTTGTGTCACGACGATGCTTTGCTGTTACCGCGACACATTTCATTGGTCGGCGAACATACAGCCCTACAAAGAAAGGTGGTTTCTGACAATTTGTGTTGAAACTTTGGTACCAGTAACTGAGTGAAGGTGTTGTTGAAGAAGAGTGATCATATTTCGGTTTTTATCGAGTCGTTAGCATTAATAACGGTCTTCATTGAACGTTGCTGCAGGTCTGCGACCTTGCCCTGATCGTCGGCCTGCATCTCCAGAAAACGGATCCAGATCCTAAAAATTACACTTTGAGAAAGTACAATAGTTTCTGCTAGTTCAGATTGTGTTTGGCTCTCCTTTGACCAACCAAAAGTTCTCCAAATTTCTGATTCGGTTAAATGACTTTGTTGAGACATCATTCTCAACGAAATAAGCCCTTACGGAATATGTCGATCATTTTTTTCCTTTTTGTTTTGTATTAAGTTGAAAGTCAAATCGCTGTCGCCAAAGGATCGTTTTCGATGTCAACCTTAAAATTTGCTTACAGCAAAGATTGAAAATGAGAAAAATTGTATTTATGACTCTCTCTCTCTCTTCTTTCATTTTATGCATAATGGAAATGGCATTTATGCTTATACCGTTATTTTATAAGGCTTACACTATCCTTTAATTGTTTTGAGCAGTGTATTCTCAACAAAAGAGCTGTAAAGAAAATATTTTAAAATCAAATGTTATATTTTAATCCCCTTTGAGACGTAAATTTACTTTTTTAAAACAAAGTCATTTTTTTTAATCAAAAATTAGAATCATTTATATCTACATAATGTTACAATATTTTACATTTTTAATGGTAAAAAATTATTTTTGTGGTTTCTCTATGGTTTTATATTACGATGGTTGCCATTCTTTCATTATTAGTTGTTTAGAAATAGGGGAACATCATAGTTACTAAGAATTCTAATAAAAATTTATTGTTAATTCATAGAAAAACTTACAAGAAAAAACTTCGATGAAATTAATTTTCATATGATCAAAATCAGTTTTTTTTCAAGTTGTGTGTTGTATAGACTACTAATTTTGTAGCAAACTTAACATCTGATATTCAATTTTTATTAATTTCATCAGAGAAATATTTATATCCGACTATGCTTCCGTATTTGATTTAATTTTTCTTACATTTATAACTGTTTATAAAACATTATTAAAAATAAAGAACCTTCTGATTCGACAGAATAATTGAAAATATGTAAATTTGAAAAAGCTGAAAAGGAAACAACTACAAATAAAATTTCAAAAGAATTTCTACTGCTTTGATACTTCAAAATAAATGAGTGATAAGGACGAAATAATTCATGTTTTTATGCATAAGCTATTAAAATATTCTTTTGATATGTCTAATGGCAATATTATTTAATGCTTAAATTTTTCTGTTAAATTCATAGTTTTAAGAAATACTACATATTATACAATATGAAAAAGTGAACAGAAAATAAGAGTAATTATTCAATAATTGAAATATAAAATATTGAGTTTAAAATTGCACAAATTTTATTAAATTACTTATTAAATCGATTTAGCAGCTTAGCACGAAAAAGGAAAAAATATTTTTGTAGTGTAATTTATTCATGCCATATAGTTTACGTTATAAGTCTCATTAGGTTAAGTTTCCAACATGAGTAATAATGTTTCTCTACAAAATAAACTGACATAAAAATCGTTGCTTTGAAAAAAAAACTTTTATAATAGTTGTGGATGTAGATATACCGTATAATAAGATGTAATTTTACATACTCACATTTTTTTGTGGTTATTCTTTTCCTTCAAGTAATGAAATTATGCAAATTAAACCACAGTGGATGAAAAATAATTTAATCATTAACTTCTTGCAAATTTAAATAAAGTTTTACAAGTTTAATTAAAGTTTTGAGTAGAAAACACTTGGAGAAATAGCTCGCCGCTCTAACTATCTTGTAAAAAATGTAACCCAAATTAAAATTATTCCATTCGCAGTTTAAATTGCGCGTTTTACTTAATTTTTCATACCTAGTCAGACATGTGGCTCTTATGGAAACTAATTTGTAAATTTTTTAATCTTTTCTGCACATTTAAATTAATGCAAAGAACTTTAAATTACACTTCATCGGGATATTTATGTGGGACGCACCCGAAAGCTAAGTTATTAAGTTGAAAACTTTTAAAGCTTTCTGAACATTCGCCAACTTGTGCGAATTGGGGTGCGTGACGCCAAGTATTTCATCAAGCCGTTGTTTGACAAATATTAAAAACGCTTTCGTATTTTTCGTTTATTTAAACCAACCCTACCAGGTGGCTGAATCCACACTCATTAAACATAATGTCAAGGCGGAAAAAGAAATCAAAAGAGGACAAGATTTATGGTACGGGTAAGAAAATTATTCTTTTTACCATTCTGCTCTAAAGTTACGTGCGAAATCTGCTGCTGTTTTATCTGGCGGTGCTTTTAGCAGGGGAGATTTTGGTGTGCTGATAAAATATGCATGCGAAAAGATCACTGTTAACAGGGTTCCACTTAATGCGTCTCTAATTGCTTTCATTAGCTATAACACATTTATATGCTGATTTATTTAATACATATACCTTCAGCTGTGTTAAATTTAGATAAAATATTTTATCTTTTAAAGAAATTACCGAATACTTAAGTTTGAAACAAGTATTTTATTATTTTTAATGAATTGCTACTTTATACTATTTATAATTTCGTAACAGATCGCAACTGTTCAGATTGCTTTGTATAATATACATGTTCATTTTACAAATAATGATATAAATAATATACATGTGTTTATGTGTAACATTTCAGAATATCTGGAAATCAGCCAAAATAACGATAAAAAGAAGAGCCCACATATGAATCTACAAATATATATTCCATTCCAGCCCTTACAAATAAAAGTATTATTAAAAATCTAAAGTAAAACAATGAACCTTGAAAAAGAAAATACATCGAAAACTTTATAAGCACAAGCAAAGTTTTTATTGTGCTTCAGCCTCTGCTTTTAAAGAATGTCTCTATTTCAAAATTAATATGATTCTATTGACACGGCGTGTGGTGCTTAAAGATATTAGAATTATAAAACAGAACATCTGTGTGACATGTGTTCGCCGTCTCTTTGTCTAATCAATGAAATTTTTTTTACAGAACACAAAAACGAATTTCGGGTTCCTCCTCCACACACACAAGCATTCCACTAGAGAATACCTTACAAGAAGAGCTGGATTAAAGTTCCTTGTGTATTTTGCTCAACATTAGGTAGTTTTTGTAGTAGCAACATGTTTCCCCTTATACCTCTATAGCCCTGAGCTGGATTCTATGAGTTAGGTGGAAGTCTACTTAATTTAGAAACAGGGACCAAACAGAAGACTCTCCAATACTTAATCTGCTACAACTCGAAGTTTCATTTCACTTGGAGGTCATTGCAACAGCGATCTATTTAACGTGCCCCAGTCGCCTTTAATGAATGCGACGCATCTTAGGATAAATCGGGATTCGAACTCACTACCTTATGATAATGAGAGCGACGCCCTAACGAACCAGGCCACCACAACCTTACCATAAAGTAACAGCTATTGGGAATTAAGGAAGCGAAATCCATTATTAATTAAACACTTACCATTCTCTTTTACTAGTTTTCTGATTATTTTGTCCTGGAACAGTATAACTATAACATATTCTTGCATCATTATTTTACATATTACATTTTTAGACATTTGAACAGTTTTAATTTCTTTATTTATACCTTTTATTAAATATTTTTTAATGAAAAGGCAAATATATTTGAATGAAAATTTATATTTATTTATTTTTTAATTCTCAGCATGTAAATGAGAATATATTTATTGTTAAACTACGAAAGATTATATTATTTAATTTCGTTATTTATATTCCTTCTATTCTTAGCATATACAGATGAAATTTCTTTTAGTGTTCACGATGCATAAATATTGATTTTAATTTATGAAAATAAAAATTATAAGCCACGCATCATTTTTTGATTATGTGATGATTTGATTAATAAAAATATTTACGTTCAACATTTTTTGATTATATAACAATTTTTAATTATTTGCTTTTTATGGTAATTTAAAAATATTTTGATTAAAATGTTCCAATAAAAAGCTTTAAATTTTAAAAATTAATAATTGTAAAATATTTACGCTACATGAATATTTTCTGAAGAATTCAATTAATGTTTATAAAATTTATTTTAGTCTTAAAAATTATTGAAGTTTTATAAAATTTTTAATTGATTTGAAATGCTATATTTTTATGCATCATACATACAACAGAAATAAATTGTTTTATATAAATAATAAAATTTATTATCTAATGTGTTAATATGCTGGTTATTAAATCCAGCTTATTAAAAAATAAATATTATTACAAATTAACAATTAATTGTAAAATATGTCAATGAGAATAAGTAAATAAAAGAATATGCCTTTGTGTGAATGAAATTGGTTCATAAATAACGACTTGACAAATGACTTAAATTTAAAATAGTATTTTCTTATTTAGGAATGTAATTTTAAAGTACAAATAATAACCTTGTATCTTAGCACTTAATTAGCTGGTATATTTGCATAACTTATTTCACAAATTTACTCGGATTTTTTTCTATTGACTGACATTGTATACATGTATCACGTGCATATAATCATTTTTATTATAAATTTAAGTATAATAGGAATTTAATTATAACTGTATATAATGTAAATTATATACATAAACAATTAAAATATGTAAGCACTTTTCTTTTTCAGTTTCATAAATTTTAACTTTCAGTATTTGGATCTTTTGTGGATATCTATATTTACATTATTTTATTTAATTATCTCTTTTCCTAATTTAATCAATACCAAAAAGCCGAGATAGAGATTGCATTTAATCTATTCAACTAAAGGGCTACAAATTAACATTCATTGGCTATTAACATTTTATTACTTTAGTTAATTAGACATTAGATTGTAACACTTTCATTTTTAAGGGGATTTCCTTTTATTTCATTCAGTTAATTTAAACGAGATTATTAATAATGTTTTTTATAACAGCATTTTTAACGAAGTTTTGCTTCTTTGTAGTTATTTTATTGGCATAGATTTTTATTTCGCGTGCGTTAAAATTTATTTTAGTACCTATTTTTATGAGAATTGTAATGTCTGCTTTTCATTTCATTTTTTGTAATATTTTCCAAACTCATTTTAATAAGAATTTTTCTTTATTTGCTACATACTGTCTTGGATATTTATAGACTAATGTTTGTAAAATGCAAATGATAATGAAAAATACTTTTATTAATTAAATGCTTTCTTACTTGAAGATTCTTTTCAATAGTTGTAATTAATTCGGCCTTTTACTCAGTTTGTTTTTAATCTAAGGTTTCTATTATAAAAAGATTTTTTAATTTTTAAAACGAAGAATTTTTCATAAAATAATGGTTGATCATTAAAAATTGTGATTACATTTATTGTTATTTTTAATGAAATTGATTTAAAAAATCCAATGTGTATAAATTTTAACTGTTGATTTAATAGATTTAAGAAACATATTGAAATTTGTAATTAATATTTTCCACACTTAGACTTTATATTCATAGATTCACATAAATTTGAAATTGAAATTTTAAAAATGACTGTTACAACTATTAAAAAAAGAGTTGTTGAAAATTATTCCATACATTAAAAACTAAAAACATTCCAAAAATGTATTATTCCATACATTTATATATATGAAATGGAATATCAATTATTACATATATTGCCTTAATTTTTTCATTTAAGGTTATTTATTTAGTTTTTTTTTATATTAGATTCCTTATATTTAATATTTTCTTTATTGTTGAATCAACATATGACATTTTAGTTTTGTGATAATTAAAATTTACGATACACATTTAAAAAATTTTATAAGTACATTTAAAAATCTCAATGATTTTCTTGTTTTTATATATATGCACACATACTTTAAATTATATATCTAATTATTATTTATTTTAATTATTAGTCCTTATTATTATTTATTTAAATAAATTTTAAATAATATTGCTAACACAAAAATATATTTTATTTCAAACTCAAGATTTAAAACTATTTAAATAAGATTCTGAATAAACTTTAATTAAAAAACTTAATGTGAATAATTCCCATTAAGTCTTGGACAAACATTACGCAGTGTTACATTCATTTAGCACACTAATATTCTATTTTGATAAAACAAAACGCAAGCACTTAAGAAAGGCACTGTTCTCCAAACAACGACATACAATTTGACATTTGATTTCATCTTAAAACATTTTCCATTAAAAGCATACTTTCAGCAAGTAAACTGATGCGGACATTCCAAGTCATCTACTTCTTTCTTTCTTTCCCCCTCCCCCCAGAGAGGATAAGTGGATTAAATCAAACAGCGAAGCTCTTTGGATGCAGATTGTTCTTCCGGGCAGATTACGACGGACTTTTAAGTGTAAGTATCTTTCACGGTTGGCTAACTTTCATGGAAGGAATCTAATGATGCTGAAGTTGATAAGTGGAAGAGGTCGTATTTTTAAAAGAGTATGATTATAACTCCACTCTTCCGAATTTCCGTTTAATTGCCTTACTTGTAATATGTAATGCCATTCTCAGTCGAAATCGCAATGTCCCTTTACAAACGTCAAAGAACTTGACAAATGAAATGAATAAATGAATTTCTAAAAATAAAAACAACTAACTAAGCGGCATTTTCTAATATTTAAAAATGTCGAAAGGGAAAAGGAAATATCCTGGTAATAAATGTAAGGAAAACATTCATTACTTTTTGATGACTGAACTCTGGAAATGATATTTCAACCTATACAGTTTAATTATTTCTGCCTAATCCATCCTCCCTCGTCCAATAACAAGTCTTAATCATTGTATCGACTAGATTATCATCAAATTTGTATCCACTCATCATTTTGAAGCCCTCATTTTGTTGGAGGAATAAATTTGAAATTCGTATGCGTTTCAAATGCAAAAATATAAAGAATCGAATGGCATATGAACTTACGCAAACCTTGAATGAACTATTGTTCTCATTCGAAACAATTCTACGGTTATTCATACATAAAGCAAGATTTAAAAAAAGAGCCTGATTTAACCATTTATTATTCAGCAAGTACCATTTGATTATATCTCAAAAATGACTTACTGTCATTTTTGAGAACACCGAAAAAGTATACGAATTTTCTTATTTATAAACATGATCAAAAGTTTATGGCTTCATCCCACATGTTAGCATCTTAATTTAAACGTATTCTATCGAAGCAAGCATGATCATAAAAGAAAAGTTTTTCTTTTCAGGCACCTAATCTTTCTTACTTTTCCTGTTTGACATGTATATATATATATATGTATAGACATATATATATATATATATATATATATATATATATATATATATATATATATATATATATATATATATATATATATATATATATATATATATATATATATATATATATATAGTATATATATATATCTTTATATATATATATATATATATATATATATATATATATATATATATATATATATATATATATATATATATATATATATATATATATATATATGTATATATATATATATATATATATATATATATATATATATATATATATATATATATATATATATATATATATATATATATATATATATATATATATATATATATATATATATATATATATATATATATATATATATATATATATATATATATATATATATATATATATATATATATATGTATATATATATATATATATATATATATATATATATATATATATATATATATATATATATATATATATATATATATATATATATATATATATATATAGTGTTTACACTTAGTCCTTAAATTTATGTATTTATTTGATTCACACGTAGTATTTGGTGCGGTTCTTGCAGGTTTGCATATTTGGGTCTGGATTTAATTTTGATTATTATAAATTAAGTGTATTTTGGCAACATTGGATTTTTGACTTATATATTTTGACCTGACTTTTACTTCTTTTATTCTGGTTTGATATTTTTGTTTGACATTTTTGGTATGGCTTTCGAGTGTATAGGCTTCTTTAAAATTATGTCTTGGGCCAATGCAGAAAAGACATACTTTGTACCAACCCACTGAAGAAGCTCAGTTGGTACTTTGCTCCATTTTCGTTCCATTTTCCTTTATTCTATTTTCTTTGAAATTTTAAACTATATATTAAACATTTTTCTATATGTTTACTATATTTCGTATTTTCTATGTATTATTCTCCATCTAGTGTTTGTTTATTATTCTCAATTTGGATTTTGATTAATTTTATAATATATTTTATTATTCTCCATTTGGTTTTTGAAATTTTATAAAAATGTACATATATATATATATATATATATATATATATATATATATATATATATATATATATATATATATATATATATATGCTGTTTGGAATATATATATGTGCTGTTTGGAAAGCAAAACTGTACTGTTTTAAAATTATTTAATGGAAACTGCGGCTAAGCGTCTGCGGTATTTTATTTATTTGATTTCAGTACTTCTTTCTAACTCTAAAACAGTTAGGAATAGTATACTAATTATTAATATAGTCTCTGCAAACACATAATCTTCGGACTTCTCCCAACATAAATAGAGACATTATCAGTTATTGAGCATAACAACAGTCCAAGATAATCAAGCTTTAATGTAAGTAATAAATAACGCACAGCTCAGTACCTTATCTTAATCCGAAGATATTCCCCATATTCTACCTAATCGCACAGTGTTATTTATACGGAATAGGGCAAATCTCGTAAATATGTGTTAAAGATTTACGACGGCATATTACATATAGGCGCGTTCTCCGCCACGTATCTGCATCCTACAAATAACACTTAAGATGCGATCCTTTCTACTCGGTATGGCGCGGTAAATGCAGCCATGCTTTTACTGGCGGTCTTTAAGGTGGCAGTAAAAAAAGACTTCCGGTACATTACCTCCCCTTTCTTAAGCTGCACTATAACAGAAGGGGTTGCTTTCTGATCAGTGGTCGCGCAGAATTTAGTTTCCTTCTTAGAATTTATGAAGAAAATAAAACACAATTAATTTCGCTGACTGTGCTTTATATATTTTGAAAATATTAAGCGCAACTCACAAAAATGTATTAAATTTATAAATTAATGAAAATTGCTACTGATTCTTTTCGCAGTTTTTATTATGCTTATAACTATTCAAATAAAACAATTGCATCATATTGCTTTGTAAATCAAAATGTGTCACGATTATTCAAATAAATAATTGTATTCAGAGGTTTTCATGGGCTTCTAATTTGTAGTTCTATATGATATCACAAAAGTTTCACCTTTGGAACGAAATGACCCCTTAATGTATATGGAAATGATTGTTAATAGAAAAAATTGTAAAAGGATATTTTTATTGAGGTACGGAAATATCTGAGAACATAATTCTTAAATTAGTCGGATTCAACTTTTTACAATAGCACCTGTTGTCGACAGATGGCGCCATACGAAGTTAAAGAGTAATGAAATATTGTGTTTAAAATGTTTCAAAATTTTTTTAATATCATGTTATATTTAATATAATGCTCTGTTTTTTTTTTCCAAATTAATGTAAAATATCTGTAAAATTCCAAGTTTTGTTATTAACAATTATACTGGTATTTTTCTTTTAAATCTCCGTATTACATAGAAAAACTGTTGGAATACGACTACTCTACTTACAAGCCATTTGAATCTAATAATTTTTTACTTTGAATTGAAGTTACTGTAAAGGGGAAAACATGTTTTTATAAAACAAATTATCACAATTCAGTTGTTCAACTTATAGAAATTGGTAATATTTAACAATTTCCTAATCTAAAAGTAAAAATCTATTTAGAGCTAGAACTTACATTTTTAAATTATACTGAAGCAATTATTTTTGGTAATATGTTTCACAATGTTTTTACTATACATCAGAATTGAGCCAATTTCACTTTATAAGACAAATGCTTAAAT
Organism: Latrodectus hesperus; assembly: GCA_037975125.1. NCBI lineage: Eukaryota > Metazoa > Arthropoda > Arachnida > Araneae > Theridiidae > Latrodectus > Latrodectus hesperus. Next base: position 58,329,980 of record CM075860.1, read on the forward strand.
TTAGTTTTATGAATAATTTTTTATTAACACTATATATTAGTTTCACTTACAATATGATTTAAATGTTTATGAAATAATATTTTAATTAAAATTAATTTTAAAGAAATTTAATTATATTCTTAACTATCCATATTTTTTATAACTATTAAAAAATTCTGAAGTTTAGTATCTTTATAGGAAATTTATAACTTGAAAAGCACTTAGTTCATTCAATACAAATCATAAAAGTAATTTCATGTATCAAATATTAGTTCAATAAATCAATGTCTACTGCAAATTTTATCTACTGATTTCTTTTTGTCTTATAAGAAAAACTCATTTCACATTCTACTCATCTCAAATCTCATCATCCAATAAAAGTGGAACCTGATCATTTGTTAAATTTCATCAACACGTAATATAAAGTATGAAAATCAAATTAGATATCAGAGAGAAGTCAACTCTACTAAATGGAATATTTCCACACACACACGTATAATTTAATTGATCAAAAAAAAAAATACCTCGGTGTAAAAAGGAAGAAAAAAAAGAACTTCTATTATCATCCGTTTGTTGATAATGCAATGGCCTCGAGATTATTTTTCAATCTTCCCCATAAAAGGAATTCCACTCGACAATAGGAAGATTTCCATAAATCAGTGACCGAGACGCCGCGCCAATTAGCATTCAATTCGGCGGTCGCCATTAAAGTTCCTGATTGGACCAAGTTCGAAGTGATCCATTTGTTGATTGGGCGTCGGATTCCATTAGCAACAAGATGAATGAATCACCCTAGAACAGAGCTTTTCCATCACGAATCTCAATTAAGAATATTATTTGTCTTCTTTTGAGTGGAAAGAGGAAAAAGAAGCTCTTTATAGATGCAAAAGTTTCTCAATCGGAAGGGAGATATGAGCTTTGCAAAATGATGGTGCGTTGTTTGTAAAATATTGCTTTCTCACTATCAACTTTTATGATTTAGCAGGATCATTCATTAACAGAAGCTTGTTGTTCCAAGTTAAGTTTCGCAAAGTTTCTAGTGAATCGATCTAATTAAAAGTTGAAAAATTGATTCAAAGAATTTTGATGCATTTCGGAGCAGTATAAATGACAAATTGTTAGCAAGTACCAGTTTCTTTTAAGAAATCTCTCACACCGGAAATAAATTATATCCTATTTTACTACTGTATATGATTATATTATTTTTTTTATCCTAGAAACTATTATCGATTATGCGATAATGAAAATGTAACACAGATATTTTCCAAAAGCATCATTAGATTTTTAAGAAAAATAATAAAGTGGAATATAAGCAGTAGTTTAGTTCAAATAAACTCGCAATTATAATGATTTTAAATTTCCAGCTTTAATATGGTAATAAATTCAAAATTTTGTTTAAGAAGCTTATTTTGTCTCATGAAAATTTCTGAAGAAGCATTGAAGATCGGAATTATATATTTTTTCGATTGACAAAATGGTCTTATTTACCATAGTTAAATGTAAATTATTCCATGTAGTTATTGTTTATTTTTTACAAATTTTGAATCAAAATTTTGTATAAAAAAGAAAGAACCAGTGCTAATCTATTTTACGCATTATTCTGAATATAATTTATATCTTGTTTTTATTTTATGCAGTACAAATTTCCATAAAAATTGGAATATGTGAATTTTAATAAACAAAGACATCTGATGAAATAGAGAGTTATTTTTTTGTGATTAAATATTTTTATAAATGAGAAAATGCGAGAAAGAATGGGAAATGTTAATCTATATTAATTTATCTAAGATAGTTTTTTAAATAGGACTTAGTCTGGGAGTACAGTCCTAGAAGTTAGCAACTTGTATTGGGGAACATAATTCTGATAAAGAAAATGTAAAAAAATACATGCAGAGATATAAAAGTGCTTATACGGAGAACAAAAAGCATTCACAAGGCAGGTTTAATACGAGTTTGGACTACTCACATGTCTGTATAGAGTTTTTTCCCAGTTAGTGGAAATTTCCATGTAAAGGAATCTGGCAAAATATCCAAAATAGCAAGTTACGAAAATTGGAAGTTGCAAACAAATTTGTGACCAACAGATACTATGTTTCTCCTTTATTCCAAAAACAAAAATACTGGCATTACTCCTTTTTCGACCAAGTAAAACAATTTAATTTGACATCATGCACCAAAGAGTTTTTCTATCTTTTAATATTTACTCTAGAATTGATAATACACGTATCAGATATTACAATTATCACTTGAAAGCTGTAGATTACTTTAAAAACGCATGAAAATATTTCGACAATGAAAAAAAATATCCCAAAAATTTATTAATGGTTTTGAAATGAATGAATTTTCTTGCAATGAGATCCATGCAGATATTCCACAGATGTAATTTATATTCTGATTTTATACAATTGTATAACATCATTTTTGAAAATACATTTATTTAAAATAATATATTAAAACTAAAGAAATATAATTGGTAAACATTTAAAACAAAAAATGCTAAAGGAAGACAACGATGACAATAATTAATTAACGGGGACAAATATGCTGTATATGCTGCAAGCACTAAAAGTAAATTAAACACTTATTCATCTTGAAACAGATAAACTCACCTTGCACATATATAAAAATAAAAGATCCAAAAAATTATGTGAAAAGCAGACTTAAAGTATAATATTATCGAAAGGGACGGAGTTGGTGATTTAAAAAGTGGAGTTGGTATAAAAATTGACTTTCCACTTTCCGGATTTAAGTTCTTGGAATTCGGATCTAATCTTTAAGACGGAGGTACCGTCTCTCTGGATTCTCTTCCAAAGAGTCGAAGATGTTCTTCAGGAAATCACTGCTTCATACCATCAAGAGATTAAGCAATGAAAATAGTATCAGAAGTCTTGGCTGGAAATGTTTTACGCATCGCTAGTATAGATCAGTAAATAATCTTATAAAATGATTTTGAAACTAATAATACAACAAATAGACACTTTCTAGGGAGCTATTATTAATTTTTCTGTTTATGTTAAACTAATAACTGAGTGCATTATTTATTTCTCGGAAATTATTGAAAATATATTTTTTGGCTCCAGCTTTGGACCTATTTATTTTTCATTAGGAATTATTAAGGAATTTTTCATCCAGCATTTAAATTTTCCTTTTATTTTGTAAAAGTGCTTTTTTAATGCTTCTAAATTATTCTATGTTTTATGAGAAACATTTATAAATTTTCACATTTTCCTATATTTCTGTTATTTTTATATCTTCTTGCATGAGGAAATAATCTGCATAACAAAAATTAACTGAAAACTTATTTCCTATCTAAAAATATGTTTAAAATATGTGTATTTACCTTTGAATGTGAAGTTTTAATTTCTATGGGATCATATATATATATATATATATATATATATATATATATATATATATATATATATATATATATATATATATATATATATATATATATATATATATATATATATATATATATATACATACAGGGTGATTATAAAAAAACTTTGCCAACATCTGCACTTCTAGCGTCCATTCTATTTAACCGATCAAGATGATACTTCAAATATAGTTCTTTTGAGATATGCGCTCGAGATTCTGTGAATGGCAACACAGTGGCCCCCGCGGTTACAGTTATAGTGACAGAAACTCGAAATTTTTGAATGGCAACGCCTACTTTTTACCATCGCAAAATGTTCAGCACATGCGAAAACCCTAAATAGTGTTGAAACGGTACCGATATGTCCTAAAACCGACGTGTTATACACATACAAACAGTTCTTCAAGGCGCACGGAGGAATAATGCATACGACAGAGACAAGACACTGCTCAATGATGAAAACACATAGAGAAAAAAATCTTTATTAATTTCAAACATTTTCCACATGAGTGCCATCACAGGCAATTACGCATTGCATGCGGGAGACGGTGGACAATGTCGCTGCACGCAACATGACACGAGGGATGTTTCCAATCTCACGCCGTATAGAATCCTTTAAGTCCGACAATGTTTGAGGATTGCACACATAAACTCTGGATTTGAGATAGCCCCAAAACCAGAAATCCATAGGCGTCAGATCTGGGGATCGCGCAGGCCACGGAAAAGGATAATAGCGTGAGATGATGCGATCACCAAAATGCTGATCCAGGAGCCTTTTAACTGACCTCGCTATATGTGGAGGTGCGCCATCTTGCATCCAAACAATGTCATTGAGTGCATTCAGCCGACGCAACTCCGGTAAGACATAATTTTTCAGCATGGCTGCATACCGAGGGCCCGTTACAGAACATGTTGCAGGGCCAGTCGGGGTCGTTTCCTCAAAGAAGAACGGGCCCAGAACAAATGTAGCTGTAATGCCGCACCACGCAGTCACTTTGGCGTCAAATAATGGTACTGGCGCCACAGCATGAGGATTCGTCTCTCCCCAGTGCACACAATTCTTTGTGTTAATGCTGCCATTTAAGGTGAAATGCGCCTCGTCCGTCCATAGTATGCGAAGTGGCCAGTCGTTATCCGCATCATATCGTAACAAAAATGCATTTGCGAAGTCCAGATGTTGTTGTGGGTCACCTGGCTCCAACATCTGGACGCGCTGGAACCGATAGGGAAACATGTGAAGTACCGAGCGCAAGAGCTTGCGGACCGTTGAGTTCGGAATATCCAACACGCGCGCTATGCCTCTTGCGGTTTCTGTGTGTCCTGCAGTCACTGTATGGTGCACTTCCATGACAACGTCCTCAGAAACAGTTGGCCGTCCGGAGCGCTGTTTGTCACAGGTGCAGCCTGTATCTTCGAATTTAATTCGAATTCGCACTAAATCACGCAGAGCTTGCAGAGTACATGGGCCGCGTCGTTGTCGATGATTGCGGCGATACACACGCAAGGCTTCCGCAGCGTTCATACCTTCTTGGTTATAGAGTTTGATCAATTCACCGCGAACTTTCCTAGGAAGACTCATATCGTCGGCATGTGCGAGTTCCCGAATGACGACTTCGCATACCCGCTTGGTATTTTATAGGTTTCCTACGCTGAATATCTGGCGACCGGCGTTCTGTGATTGGTTTCTTGAATCTGTCACATGCAAATTTATTGCGTGCGCCCAGATCGTGTTTTATTGGCCGGTTTTCAGAACTCTTTTTTGTGTTTGCAGAACACGTCCGTTTTTAGACATATCGGTACCGTTTCAACGCTATTTAGGGTTTTCGCATGTGCTGAACATTTTGCGATGGTAAAAAGTAGACGTTCCTATTCGAAAATTTCGAGTTTCTGTCACTATAACTGTAACCGCGAGGGCCACTGTGTTGCCATTCACAGAATCTCGAGCGCATATCTCAAAAGAACTATATTTGAAATATCATCTTGATCGGTTAAATAGAATGGAAGCTAGAAGTGCAGATGTTGGCAAAGTGTTTTTATAATCACCCTGTATATATATATATATATATATATATATATATATATATATATATATATATATATATATATATATATATATATATATATATATATATATATATATATATATATATATGAATGTATATATGAATCGAGTCTAAAAAGCTGTTACTTTTGTAAAATAACTTTAGTTAGTTTTTAAAGAATTAAAAAGACATTAAAATAAATTAGCTTTAATAAGTTTTATCTCTTAGGAAAGTAAAAAAATTCTAGCATTATATTTGTAAAATATAATGACTAAAATAAATTAGCTCAAACATAAAATAATATGAATGTTTATTTAACACTATAACACACACACACTTCAATTTCATTTAGATGTTTGTCAGAGACATCATTCCATACATTTGATCATAACATGAATAAAAAATAGTTCATATATTATATATTTCACAATTACTTTAATCAACTTCTGTTCCTATTCTGTTCATCTTTTCCCCAAAATATTGTGACTGGATTATTATATTGGATATAAAATAATTCCATTCTCCGAAAATAATAGCGAAAGCAATACGCAGTTTAGTATCAATTACTAATTTTTCGTATGTAATACACGCTAATTTTAGCAATGGTAAGAGATTTCTGTTTCAGAACAGTATGGGTTTATTAAGAATTAAAGTTTTAAACTGAATTCATTAAAAAAATATTTATTTTTTCCCTCCTTACCCAATCTTTATATTAATGAATTCGAGGAAATTAATTTGTAAGAATTTCAGTAAAAATTAATTGGGATAAAATATTTAATTGAAATGCTTAACTGCAAGAAATTAATAACTTTTCATTTCAATAATTTGTTTAAAGGCTCAAATTAAGTTAAATACTGTGAGAATTCTTTCCGAAATGCCCAATAAAGTAGTTACTTAATTCAAAATTTTTAATCACTTCTCTTTAATTAAATTGACAATTAAACGTAAAAAATGTGTCAAAGAGCTAGTGAATGACAAAGTAATTCATTTTAATTAATTTGTATCAAAGGAAAACTTGAAAAGTTAATTTTAATTTAAAGGGTTTTCTCACATAAATTTAAAGAGATTACAAAAGCGTGATTATTTAATTATTAAGATGTACTATTTTTCAGAGCAAAGAAACTTATACACGCTATGTTTTATCAGTTATTTTTTATTCGTATAAGCACAGCTATTTTTGTTTTCTAAATTAAAAGATTTAGTCGATTCGGATTTTTGATTTAAGACAGTAAAAATGTTGCTCATTATTTCAAAGCATTTTTTACCTTTTTTGTTGTGTGAATAAGTATTACTTTTACAGAGTACTTCATAAGAATGAGTTACATTTAAGCTGAAATCTTTAAAAACTATAAGGTTAACTAATTTATATTTTTGTAGCTAAAAATATTAAATAAAATTATAGACAACTGATAAACATATTTTTCTCTCTGAGATGCAATTTAAAATAATATAGTTTTAGTGGACGAGGAATATGTTAGAAAAGAAATTATCAAATATGGATTATTTTATTTTTATTTCTTGATCTTGCTCATTGCTATTATTTAATCAACACGAACTGAATAATTTATTTCATACGGTCTCTCTTTTATATGTGTTATCAATTGTTAAACAATCGGTTCCAGGTTTGATGTTTACTAGTGGCGAACAAATGGAATGGTAGTTATTTACACAGATTATCTATCGCACTGCGAGTGCTTTAAATTTTTATGTATTTTATTCTCGATACATATAACTGTCTATACCAATGAAAAATCTTTCTGGAAAATTCACGCTTCAGAAATGCCAATTTACGGCTCCCATAAAATATGTCAACGTCAGATTTCTAATTAAATATTTTTGAATTTTGTCACAAAGTTATCTACAATTACTGTCATTTTATTATCATACAATACATATATTCTTTTAAAATTAGTAAAACTATGACATATTTTTGGTTAATAAATGATAATCTTAGTTTTGAATTTATTAATTTTAATATTATCTTCTAACAGTATAAAACAGTATTTCATTATAGCAATGAAATAAGCATATTAGAAATTAACTATCAAATATTATTACTTATAATTAATTCTCTGTTTGAATATTTAAGCTTTTCACTTGTTGTTGTCGTATGTCAGCTAGGCAGGCATTATGGGGTGCGCTGCTCCACTTTTCCAAATGAACCATATTATGGTATGGAGTCCGACTTTCTCAGTACATACATGCTATGGGTACCCTTTTATAGGGTAGGCAACCCTTCACAACCCATTCATACAAGAAAAGGACAAAGACAGGATAGATAGAGAGAGAAAAAGTACATCCGATGCCAGAACCGGGATTCGAACCCAGGACCTCCCTATCCGCAGTCAGGCACTCTGACCACTAGACATTTTGGGCGGCAGCTCTTCACTTGCAATAAAGAAGTGCACATTTTTCTAATAATACTTAATAGAATCAAAATAATGAATTTCTTGAATCATTAATGAAAAGAAGGAAGTAAGCAATTAAATTTGATTCACGTGATAATCAAAACGTAATTCACGTGATAATCTATTTCATATATTTTTATGTTTCATATAAGTTAAACATAAAATTATATTAAATGACGTGCAAATATAACTAAATTATCAATGTCTATTCAATTTGAGTGACACGTCTTCAGAGATCAATGAAACATGATTAAGGGCTTAATATCATTTTAGTGTATTCAGGTATTAACTTACATTAATTTATTGTATCATTGAATTTTAAATCATATTTATTACACTTGCATTTGGTTAAAGTTATGTTGTTCACTGTAACAGTCTCACAATTTAAAGTTAGGTAATACAGGTATTGATATTGTATCAATATTTAAAAATATTTTTTCGCAATTGTGGGGAAATATATTCCAGCAAAACTTTCTGTATTATGGAAGTATATGTATTTCTCTTCCATTTTTGTCATTACCGACCCTCACCTACTACTGACCTTCTTTCTTCTCCTGCCGAAGACCAATACCGGTCATTTTTGACAAGTTTCGCTCTGATAAATAATTCATCCGGGTTCCTAATAACAGGAACCTGTCTGGAAAACTGTCATGACTCCATATTTTGCAGAAAGTCAGTGTCAGCAGATGTTCCCTACAAGTCACCGGAACCACAATAAAAACAGCACCTTACCGTTACAGAAATAGTAATGGAGTTGAAAATTTTTTTTTATTTCGACTCCACATCACATCCTACTCTTTACCATTTTTTTTTCTGACAAATTATAGATTCTCCATCCTAGAGTTTGAAATCGAATAACTTGAAAGAGAAATTATTTTCCCCTACTCCCAACAGAAAACCGTTTTCCTTTCATTAAAAAAATGCGTTGGTATTCGAAAAAAATGCTTTCAAGATATACAGTAATAACATTTTTTGTGCATACTTCGATACATCTTATTTTTTAAACTTATATTACCTATATCACATAAGCTAGTTTAAATATATTTTTGAATATAAATGAAAATACATGTAGGATATTATGTATCATAAATACACTATTTTCACAAAATTTTTATATACTCATTTGTTAAAAATAGCATTTGTAAGAAGTTCATATATTAGTGTTAAAAAATAAATTCTAAATAGGCAAGGATGACTGATAGGAACTGGCATCAATGTAAATTCAAGGTAACTGGTTCCATACTTTACCCAATCATAAACCGTCATGTTGAAATGTCTATGTATTTTAAACATTTAATGTTATTGATTAATTTCCAATGTTTTTTAAAACAAAATATTCAAAAATATTCAGTAAAAGAAGGATTTTTTAAAAAAATTTGTTATCGAACATTATTTTATTTACACTCTCAAATATATTTACACTAGTTTAGTGGTAGAAAATAATACTGAAAGGATTTTTTTAAATAAAAAGTCGATAAAGAGAGATTTAAATAAAAATTTTTAACTAACAATTAGAAAGTTAAGTTTTTTTGTTTGAATTACCTTTTTCTAAGGAACAAAACTTTTCTCAATGAAAATCTTTGGGCCAATAGATTCAGTTCAATAGAAGAGAGATCAAAATCTAAGCTTTAATCTCGAAACAGGCCGTCTCTCCAACAAATTGAAGGGCCCTCATTTATTTTGCGTTTCTCTGAACAATGTATAGTCTGTTACAGAATAAGTATTTTTTCAAATTTTTGGAATTTTCAAAAAGAAACCTGAATAAACAGAAAATGTATTCCATTCTTCAACAGTAGTCAGATTCCAGCATTGGATCTTCAATTCTTAAAGGATCCATCTTATTAAAAACATATGATGGATAAAAATTATAACCAAACTTAAACACACAAACTTGCTTCTTTTTCTCCAACTCTAACGAACTGCTGTGGATTGCTTTGCAATTCGAATGATATTAAAGTGAGATTTTATCACCTCTCACTCACACAAGGCGCTTAGTTATTAATACCAGAAGATATTTAAAAGCAAGAAACTTTTAAAATGCAATTTTTTAAATGTTCAAAAGGTTTTAAATTATTTTAATACAATAAAATATTTAAAGAGCTTAAAAAAGTATGATTTTAATCAGTTAGAGATATTTACAATTATCATTCTTAATTACTTAACGTTCCTTGAAAAGGGAATTCTTCGTTTTGAACTGTTGTGGAAGCTAAACAATTAGCGTAAAGAAACCAGAGAGTTAAAAAAATACATTGTGTATGTAAAAATATAACAATCATTTTGACAATAATTCTTCCAGGGTTGTATTCCAAACGTAAAATGCCAGGTCAGAGAAAGACATTTAAATTCTTGTTTTATATTTTTTTTTTCAAAATTACACCAATAGTTTTAAACAAGAAATAATGAATAGAAAAATTTAAAAAATATAATGATGTATATATCACACGTTTTCATCTCTTGTAAAATCATTTAATTTATAATCATGACTGTTATTGCTCTTGGCTCTACGGCATGGTTCTTTTTTTTCCACTGAATATCTAACACAACTTTTACCTAATTATGTTAATTATTGCTAGATTTAATTTCAACTGTGTATCATCCAAAAACGTTGTGTATTTAAATCATATTTTTTAATGCAGTCATTACTCTTGGTTAAATAATAATTTCCATATTAGATCTGAATAATTATACTTTATTAACCAAACCAAAAGTTAGTTGTTTGTAAACTCTTAAATAGTTGGTAAAGAGAAAAAAATTAATATTGTTCATGTGTTATTTACTATTCATATTAATGGTTGGTGCGTGTACTGGTCCATTAAAGTAAACTAGGACACGCATTATGTCAATGAATGCGTTTTAAGCATTAATAAATGACTTTAAACATTTTGTACTAGAGTATAGCATCAAGGCTAAGCTTTAACTACGAACGAATTTAAACAATCCTATCGTTTTCAGAAGAACAGAACAAAAATAATATAAAGTGGAATAAAGCAGTTTTTAAAGTATCGAAAATTAAAAATTGGCGCAATTCCTAACAAAGTATAACATTAAATTTTCATGTAGAATTTTTTTTTCATGAGAAATATAGGGCAAAAATTTAAAATATATTTTCTTCACCATTAAGATATTGCACGTTTAAGTGATGCATGTACATTGTCTTTTTAAAACATTGTTTCTGCATCATTATATTTATGAAGAGTATAATGATAAAATATCGTTAGCATTATTTGATCAGTGACGATTTCTAATTGATTGAATGAAAATTTTCAAAACTTTTTGAGATATTTGAAGCTTTGTACGATCTTGCATTGAAAATCTGTGAGTAAAAAATAATTGTAAATAATTTTTAACATTTACTCCATATTGTTTTTTTACCGAAGGATTTTCATAGAAATGGAGCTGTTATCATTTGCTGCAAAAGAGGAAGCTTTGAAAATATATATCTATACAGAAAGCAGAAATCACCCCATTCTCTTTGTTCAGTTGTACTGAAATCGAACTAAAGACCTTCCATTTGGCAGATTATCGTATTATCACAAGACAGTGAAGCAAATATCAATGAAATATATAATAAAATATTATGAACACTAAATATGCTTTTTTATAAATTGCATCTTTTGGTTTTGTCACTTTACAGTATTTTTTTTCTATTGCACAAGAGGACTAATTTGGATATAAGCTATGGTTTTAAGAAAATCTCGAATTTCTGCAAACTATTCGCCTCTATGAGCGATTGAACAGAAAGTCGGACCGGAAAATTTCCAGTTTCCAACTATTTGTAAGTCAAAGGACTTGATTTAGAAATTACCCCATAAGAGTTAGGACGTAAAATACCTTACAAGTGAAAAAAATTTTTCCTTTGAGAAATCCGCCAGCAAAAATTGCAATGAATGAATAAATAACAAATTATACTCATAAATTACAAATGACTACGATTATCAAAGAAAATCTGTGAATTATTTAATGCAATTTTTCTTGCGCAGTTGCTTTAAATATAAAAATAAATAGTTTATCATGTTTTGACTGAAAGGCGAATATGATACAGTACAATATGAAAGAAACTACAAATATGACAAAAGATACTGTAAAAAAATTCTAAATTTGATCCAAGAGTAGGAAAATTTTTAACTTACCCAACCTCCCTATAAACCTTTTGTTTTGGGCAAATATAGCACATTTTTGAATATTGTATTCTTAGCATGTATAATATTTAAAGCACTTTAATCGATTACTTTAAAGACCTCAGTAATAGATAAAGCTTCCATAAACTGTAAAATTGAATCGAATTATGATTACAAAGCTGTTTCTCTAAAACATGTTTGAAAAAGAATGATAACCAAACTGGTTTTAAAAATCGAATAACAACTGTTTTACTATTAAAATTTTTAATGTTTCTAACTTATATATTACCTTAATTATCGAAACTTATTTATGCAGAATACACAGCCAATTTCGTACTCAACGTTTGTTTTTGCAATAATTAGTCACAGATAAACGTTTGAAACGTAATTAAAAATATTTAACATATATATATATATATATATATAAATTCATGAATTAAAATATTATATTTAATTTGAATAGATAATTGTATAAGAATTGGTAAATTTTAATAGATTTTCTTGATCCCTTTAATGTTTGATAACATTTAGCAAAATTTTGCCCTCAAATTTATAAGATATATTCATGTAACTATTCTTAAAACTTTTACGTGGATTCATCTAATTATTCTTGACTATTCTAAGTAGATTCACGAATTATACTTAACTCATGATAATAAATAATGAAAATAATTAATTTCTTTTGACGTAAGTTAAATAAAATTTTTGACAAATATTGAGGAGAAACGCTTAACACTCTACCATTTTTTACGTGAAATTGTTTAGACATTTGAAAGCAAATAAATATCATTCTTTTAAAAATACTATTAAATATTTTTTTAAGTTTTCCCCCACATAAGAAAAATATATAGATATATAAACGATAGCTTTTAAAAATCAAGCGAAGTACTGTTTTAAAACCAATGGATTTCAAGGAAAGAAAAATGAATTTTGCACTCACTATAAAATTATTTGAAAAACACTCATATTGTTCAGAAACATTTTTGAAAATATTCAAATATCGATATGATTCGTATTTAACTATACCTGTAACTGCAATATTTGTGGCATCATTAACAAAAAAGAACAACATGAACAATGGAATGGGGGAAGAAAATATTAAATATAGAGGAGGCCCTCATTATTGAGAAATATAATTAATTCGAAGAAAATGAGCTAAAAAATTTTGAATGAACTGAAAAACTTAAAGATTTATTTGTTTTAAATATTTTTCCAGATTTACATGTTGTGAGCTCAAAAGAAAATGACTTACAAATGAATTTCTGATTCATATGATTGATTTAAAAAATGGAAGGATAGAAACTTGGATCATTTAAGTAATATCACAAAATAATTCAGTGAAATGACTTACATTGTTATGCATGCATAAAATAATTAAACGTATTTTTGTTAGATTTTTATTATTAAACACTGATGGTGGTGGTGGGACTAATCCCCATCTGGTCTAGTGGAACTAGACCAGATCCATGAGATCATAGATAGCCAAAAAGTCCAAAAGCAGATGTGGATTTTTCACAGCCTCATCACGAGAAAACCCCAAGCACTTCAAGATGTGTTGCGGGCAAAACGGAGCATTGTCGCACTTGGGGCATGATGGGTATTTTCTTTCACCGTCCTCAAAGATCATACACTTCAAGTGGCCAGTAGAAAGTCGAGACAGTGTCGTCTGATGTACTCTGGAGCCCTTAAATGTTGTGGCGGCTCCAGGATGTCTTTGAAAGTACCAAGGGTAAGCAGGAGGGTCAGCCCAGGTTTTAGAAGTAAGTTGCTTTAGTAATGGAAGAGATCTCTGATGGTGTTAGTGCCATGCGATCTTCCGGGTTCAAAGGATTACTGGCGGCAGCCTTTGCAAGGTCGTCGGCTACTTCATTCCCAGGCAGACCAACATGGTAAGGGGACCCACTGGAGGTGGATTGGGTGTTGAACTGAAAGGCTTTTCAACAAGAGTAGAATACTTCTACTAGTACTGTCGCCGATGGATTGCCAATTGAAAAGGTGCTGGATCGAGGATCGACTGTCTGTAAGGATCCATATCTCCGAGAAATCATTTTGTGTATTGTTATCTAACAAAGAAAGTCCACTCATGATGGCGATGAGTTCCGTTCTGAAGACGGACGTGTGGTCAGCAGTTCTTTTTTCAAGCTTAATGGAATGGTTGGGGAGTTCAATACATACTCCGCTGCCAGTTGCATTGGTCTTCAATTTGCTTCCATCAGTATAAACCCTGGCTGCTCGATAGGAATCTTGTCAATTGTCTCTAGAGCCAATTGCTTTAGAAAGTATGGGTAAACACTGATTGTTACACATTTATACATTTACGCTTTTGTTGTCTTTAGATCTTAGAATATGAATTTATTTTAATAAACTTTGAGAAAATTTGTGTAAATTAATGCACTATTCCTACTCCATCTGTTTTTTACCCCATTCAAATATAATGATAAAAATGTGAAATTTCCAAAGTATGAAAGTTATTGTTGGAAATTTTCCCTAAAATGCAAAATGTGATTCATTGTAATTTAAATGTTTTTTTAATGTTGAGTGTAATTGGATCATTATTAGAGCACTAAAATTTCATTAGCTTTTTCACCATTAAATTATTCGAAGTATGTCACCTTAAATATGTGACTTGTCATCACACAATATATACATAAAGACACTTCGTTTTTAATTAATAAAACAATAAAAATTGTGATTACAGATCTTTAATTTATAATAATCATATTGCTCTAAATATTTTTATTATAATTCTTTTTTTATTTTTTGCTTTTAAAATATTTGCAATTCTAAAAAATATCGAGACTTGTTTCATCAATTTGTAACGAAACAGGCATAATTTTGACATATTTTCCCATTTTATTTGTCAAATCATTATTGTATTTTGTAATAAAATAAGATTAGTCACGACAGTGTTAGCAAAAGAATTTGTGCCATTTTCTTCCTCTGTACTTATAAAAAAAAAAAAACAAAAGTAATTAAAGAATTTTGTTAGTAATTATAGTTTACAAGAAAGTATTGCAATCTTACCATCAAATCAATTACTTTTATTGCACACTACATTGTTTTTCTAATCATCTTTAACAACGTTTATATTCAAGTAAAGTGAGTTCAAGCAATTCTATTCACTTTGAACTCAAAACAAAACGCCAAATAACAAGTTCCCCATCAACGGTAAAATGGGCGTATTAAAGATTCACTTATTTTGGCGACGAACATCATTAAATTGAAGAAAACCAGACATTTTTTTCGTGAACTTAAATTCACGTACAGAACCTGTGAATTACCATAAATGTCCAAATATTAGTTCTTTCCTTCTTTTTTTCGCTCGCAAGATCACATTTGCGACTCTATAAGTACCTTGTATTTTTTTCCAGAATATTAATAGAGAAAAAAATCGCCAAATGGTGGTTGCGTGACGCATTTGAATCATGATATTTTCCCTTTCCTTTAACAAATATCACATACATTTATTTGATGGTTGCTAGGTACAAACATTTTTCCGTGCAAAAACGCAAGGACTATCTGGTAAAATCGCATTCCGAAAGCCATTAGGCTATGCGAAGTTTTATTCAAATTCGTCTGCTTTTCTAACTACTAAGCTAACATGGCAAGCAATGAAACAAAGTAACGAATGGCTTGTTATGCTCAGACCTTTATTTATTTATTCTAATTTTTAATGACGAAAGCAACTCTGATTTTTTTACTTAATGAAGGGGAAAGAATGGTGTATTAAGGTTTTATAATGGAAAAATTTAAATATTAGTACATAGTGTCTGCGTTATTTCCTTATTTCCATCTGCATAATCAAGCTACATGCATATTTTGTTTTGAAATCTGCAGAAGCTATTCTTAAAATTGGTTCCTTTAAAGTAATTCAAAGTTTTTTTGATTTACTTAGAGCGGAAATAAAGAAATTTTTTACAAAAAATGCTTAAATCCTGATTATTCTTATAATAATCCACTTTGCATGCAATTTATTTAGTACTTTTTAAAGAAATACTAACTATAAAGGCGTTATTATTTTAAGTACGTTTCCGGCTATATTTTTCTGCCAGTTAACTCCTTTATAGTTTGTTCCGTGATCAAGACATAAAATCCATACAGCCTCTTTTCAAAATTCCGTCCTAACATTTATTTTAGGATTTTAGATTGTAAAATCTTAACGGGTATATGTCTTATAAGTATTATAATCTTAGGTTGGATAGATACATACTTAAGTATGAGATGCGCCATTTCTCGAATATGTCAGCGAATTCTTTTTAAAAAACTGTCAGTGCCTTTTATAAAATAAGAATACTTGTGCCTGTTCATGGAATTTTATTCCCAATTTACACTGCTGGCCACCCAAATTGCAGCACCAAGAAAGACAAAAGATATCATAACAAAATTTATTTTGTAGATAGCATGTTGACCAAGTATCAAATAATTAAATTTATAGACTTCTGTTAAGTGTGATTTCTGCCAAAATCACTAGCCACCATTGTTGGATACCACCGCTGCCACACGGCTGCGCATTGATTCAAAGAAACTTTAGATGTGTTTTTGGGTTACAGCAGACCACAAATAGCTTCTACATGTTGCCAAAGTTTATCTGGAATGGAAGCTGGGGATGTAATCTGGGTCAATCATTGAGCAACCATGGACCACATGTTTTCTATCGGTTAAAGTTTCGGAAAGCGAGCCGGCCAGAAAAACAATTCAATCTGGCGATTAACAAAGAACCCTTGCCACGTGTTGTTGCGCTTTACCCTGTTGAAAGATGGCTGTTAGCAAGCCCTGAAGGTAAGGAAGGACAACTAGCTCCAACACCTCAGAGATATAGCGCTGGCTGTTTAAAGTACCGGAAATGCGTACTAGAGAATTGCGAGAGTGATATCCAATACCATAATACCCGGTGCAGGACCAGTGTAGCGTTGTGTCGCGGTTCAGCTTTTTCCATGGTGTCCCCAGACTCGAATGCGACCATCGTGGTGTTGCAGACAGAAGCGTGAATCGTCAGCAAATACAATTTTATTCCATTCTGCCGTCTACATCCTTCTTTCATTACACCATTGGCGGCTGAGACGTCTGTGGTTGTGCGTCAAAAGTAGACGAAGCAATGGACCTCTTGCGGACAGACCACTCTGCTGTAAACTGCGTCGAATGGTATGCGCAGACACTGGATGATACGTTACAGACTGAATCTACTGTGCCATGGTTCGTGATGTGGCTGAGCGATCCGTTATTGTCATGAGTACAATTAGCTTCTCATCACGTGAAGTGGTGCACTGAGATGGATGCGATCGAACACGTCGGTCCGTCGTACCCTCCTGCATCCAACGCTAACCTATCCGCATTACAGTTGTTTGGTTTCGTCCAACACGACTACCGATTTCCCTGAAAGATAATCCACAATCTCAGTCGGCCACTATCCTTCCTCTGTCGGATACTTAATCAAAAAATGATCGCTGTTTTCTACGAGGCAATTGATCGTATAAGAAAACCCACAAGAGAAACAAAAATGCCGAAGTTGAAATCGTCGATATCTCTAAGCTTTAAATAGCGCTTTGAAGTGAAAACACTGGCGCGCGTGATGTGCGTCGGCGCTGAAATTCTAATCATTTGCATATCTCACATCTGCTAATGCATGTTTTAAATTTCATGTTATTTGCATGCTTAATTCAGGGTGTGGCATTTATGGTGGCCAACAGTATATTTGATGCTTTTCATGCTTTAGTGAGATATATTGGTGATAATCAAAATCAAGAAATTATTCTTTATTTATAAGGAATTCCGTATGGAAATGGTTCAGGATTGCTTTTGGCATGTAATGCAGTTTAGATTCACCTGTAAATTGAAAGATAAAAAAATAAAAAAACAGAACGGTGCTTTGACACCACGTGTGGACAAACTGAATTAGCTAATTTTACAACCAAATCAGCTTTAGCTAATTATTAGCTAAAGCTTTTAAATATCTACCATGTATGTTGCCTTCCAAGAGGTCTTTTCGCAAAAAGTGAGCCAAATTCAATTTAATTCCAAATGAATTTTAAATGTATAATGTCAAAAAGAAAGAAACTCATACTCATAATCTGTTGTTCAGTAGGATCAATGATCGAATCTGAGATTTTTCGCTCTGTTTTGTTTTACCACCAGGCCAAGGTGAGCTCTTTAACAGCATTTACATGAATTACAGTACAAATCATGACTATCATGTTAGTGAGTTCAATGACACTTTCGAAATTTGAAGTTTCTAATGGTTCTGAATCCAATTTAAGCTGTATATCTCAGTCTGGTTAGCCTTGTGTGTACATATATGACTGTTAAGTGATAAACTACAAAACCAAGTCATGCAAGAACAAAGTTTGCCTCATAGGATAGATATAGTCAGTTAAACTTTTATGCACTTCTTCAAAATAAATCCTTTTTTAAATTATTAATGAACCTATAGGAAAATATTACAGATCAATTTGATGGTGACAACCAAGATCATGTGCAATTGTGCCCTCTAAATGTGCACTCACCCTATTTTGCGTGAAAATGTGAAAGATGTGAAAACAACTTATCATTTATCAAATGATCAGGTTTTGTAGTTGTACCACCATTCAAGTAGACATTTGCCATTTACACTTGAATAAAAATATTTATGCCAGATCAGAGAATTACTCTGATCTGGCATAAATTTTTTTATTCAAATGGATGCCTGCTGAATATAATTATTGTCATTAAAGAATGTGTACGCTGATTAAATTATGCTGTTCAATACTATTTTTATTCTATTCCTTCAAGTTTTATTTTCATTCTATTTACTATTCTATTTTCCTGAACATGTCTCGCCATTTTGTGATGACGCTGTCATGGTTTTAGTCTCTCTAGAATGTTGCAAAGCTGAGATTTTTAGGTTAACAGTTATTCCAGTTACATTGGTCCTTATCATTTTTTTTTCGAAATTATTTAACATAGCAGACGTTAGACATTTAACAAAAATTCAAGATGTATGTCATTTCTCTGAAGCTACCATGATATGGACTTTTTATGTTAAAAAAAAACTGGCAGCTAGAATTGCATTTTAACGGTTTCACAGTATATTTTTAAATATATTTTCATTTGCAATTGTTTCCATTATTTTAGTAGCAAGTTTGTATAACCGAAAACTGCGAATATCATACTCGAGTTAAGGATTGGATTATTAATGAATTCTTGAAATAATAAAAAATACCATGTATTCCATATATTATGAATAGGAAAACCTATTTACAAACAAGGATGGTAAATAGTGTAAAATAATTTCAAAATTGCATATTGCATACAATTGCAGAATTGCCTGTCTTACCACTATTAATCATTGTTAAGAATCGGTGGTATCGTTGTGTAATTCAATAGATAACACCAGCATCACCATTTTTATACACAGTAATTATAATAATATAAGAATACAGAAATAGGCGATAAAATATTCGTATAAGACTATAGAAATGAATACATTTAAAGCAAAATATAAAATTTATAATGAACTGGTTATTTTATTCCATGAAATAGAAACATATTTAACATAAATTTTATATAGAAATATATAATTTTACTTAAAAAATAGCTATGCTGTATGCGCATTGTTAATATTATATAAGATTATACTGAATTAAGTATTATGCGTATTGGAAAAAAAGAAGAAAAGCTGTAAACAGCTTTTGTTATTCAGATATTCGTTCCTACAGTAAGTGGAACAAGTAAAGAAAACTACATTTGACGTAAAAATATTCTAATGCACGTTTTGTATAAGAGACATAAGTGACAATGTGCTGGTCCAATATATTACTGAAATTACAGCACTTTAGCTGAAAACTTCTTCACAATAGCAAAGCAATAATTGATTTATTCGAAACGCCTCTATATTCAAATAACAGCACATCCGTTTTATGAGATTCAAGAAAACCCTTCTCTTCCCACAAGCAAAAAAGCAACTTCTACTGCGAATAAAAAAGTTTTGTTTCCGTTCGGCTTTCGAGAAAAGTAGAGTTGTCTGACTTTTTGTTGCCAAGGATAAGAGAATTGGGAAAATTTAAATCGGGCTATTTCGCAAAGTGTCACGTCCCACTTTCTGAAGGGTTTCCCCAAGACAAATAAAGCATTTTCTACGTCGGTGATATTCCACTTTTTTGCTCCAAAATATTGATTCCAAAGGACTGGAATACAAAGTAGAACTTCTTCCTTAGGCGAGCAGTGTTGAATGTGAAATATAACACCTAAAAGGTTTTCTCTGCTTCTTGCTCTGGAATATCCACCTTCCCGCATCAGTGGCGAAATGGGTGTCCGTCTCAGCAACTCCTTGTGGTTGCATCCCTCGTATAACTTGTCATATTTCAATAATTCAAATGTTGCGTCTCCCAAACTATGACGAACGAGGCTCATTTTTTAACATTAAATGTAAATTTTGAGCACCAAAATGGCTGCCACAAAATAAAACTTTATTTGGTTGAGAAATATAGCTAGCTGAAATATAATTTAAAAGTAAGTTTTTCTAGATACATTGGTAGGTAGACCATAACACATTATTTTCATTTATCTTTATGTACACTCAATATTAGCCACTTTTAAATTTATTTTAATATTTTGTATTGTGGAATTTGTAATTTTTCATGATATTCCATGCAAATTTTTATTTAAAGAAAATCTAGTGTTTTATTTAGAAATTTTTCTAACACAATGTTTGTTTTATTTCATTTTTAAATAATCATATCTTAATAAATAATAGCAATGAATAAAAATTCATGGGTTCACAAGAAGATCATTGGCATTCTATTATCAAAAAATACTTTTAAAGAAAAGCAACAACTAAATGAATATTTTTATTATCAATACATATGAGGTTTCAGATTTTGCATTTACCGTAGCATTTGTTGATCAATTATATCAATATTTGTTAAAATTTTGTATGAATAGTTTACAGTTCATTTGGATGTAATTCGAACGGATATTATACTATCACAAGATAAAATTTGTCATAAATAATATTATTTAATTATTACCTGTTAACTAATGATATTTATGAATATTGCTAATGTATTAGGCAGTGTAAGAAAAAAGTAATAACATTCACAAATGTATCGAAACATTTAGAAGTGATTTTCTAAATGATAATTTCACTTAAGTTGCAGGATTTTACTTTTCACTTTTTTTGGAAAGGATAAATTAGACGTAAATTATTTACTATTTGACTTTTTTGATTTTTGGTTCAAAATAACTTTAAAGTTTCCTTTTATTTGAGGAACTATCTAGAATTGTGATGAAATACTTAGTCATTTGAAGTACACAACCTAGCAATCTCCTGCTAAAAGTTATTTATTTGATTTTAAAATATTGTCAAAAATGAAGCACAGTTTTATCTCAATTATATTCAACTAACAATTATAAAACTTTAGAATAATCAAGATAATTTAATAATTTTAGAAAAAATAATTCGCAAATTAGGAAATAAAATGGAAAAAATAAATGGAAATAAAATCCGTACATTTATAGACTAAGAAAGATTATTTGCTTATAATAATATATAATATGCTATGAATACATTATTACGTAGCATATTATATATTATTATAACACTTGTTTTTGTTATCAATTTCTGTAATATATATTATTATTTAAGTATCTTAAAAGTAGGAAATAACATACTAAATGTACTTATAACCTTTTTGTGTTGTAAAAATCTATATTTATGAATATTGTGTATGGTTGCATGTTATTTTTCCATTAAAAATAATTCTACTTAAGAACATATTAAGTTAGTGTATATTTATTCAAAGCATTCTTTCTTTCGATTTTTTTACTTAAGTGGAATATAATTTAATTTTCTTCTTAAGAAAATGAAGCAGTAAGTAGATTTTATTTTATTTTATGCTCCACACATTTTAAAACAGTTTTTTTCACGTAATAAACGAAAATATTTCATACACACATTTTTCAAAGCAGTTTTGTGTGTATGATCAACTTTATTATTAAAACTATATTTCTAATATGTTTAGTCGTACTTCAATCAAAACTGATCAAACAAAACAAATTTAACTATTGCATAAATCAAACAGGCTGTTTTAGTATAAAAAATTAATTTGTTAATCCATCATAATTTGAAATTGGTGAATTATTTTTCTTTAATTTCAGAAAATGCATTTCTCTATAAAAGTGTACGCAAACACACATTTATGATTTTTGGGACTTCAAGAACTAATTTATTTCTCACTTGAAGTTAAATTGAATTTTTCTTAACGCTTAAAATATACTTTCATAATTTTTTTCCTTTTGTTTTCTATTTGCTCAAAAACATTTGCTCTAATTTAATTTGCAGTTTCTGCATTTGGGAAAAACATCATGTGCTATTTTCAATTCCAAGAAGCTCTTTGATGTTTTTTTCATGCTTAAAGCAATTTTAAAAGTATGTTTATAGCTGTTATCTATGCTTCTCAAAGACATATTTAAACAGAAATAAAAATAATTACTTCCCTTCTCAACTATTAAAATGGAATAAGATTTTTTATAAAATGATGGCAAAAATTTTATAAAAAAATTATCTGAAAGCACTTAAAAAATATGAATTTTCGTTAAGCGCATCATACTTTATTCTATACTTCTTCAAAACTTTATTCTATACAAAACATCTTATTCTACACAAAAACATCCAGTATTTCTCAATGCTAAATATAAAAATTCCATTGCAAGATTATAGAAATGAGGGAAAAATTCATTTGTATGTTATATCATTAATATATTATACTTTTTTTCATATGCCCGGCTTGTAGGATAGTTCATCTTTTCATCTCAACAACGTGCGAAAGTGATGGACCTTATAGTGTGGGTGTGCCACTGGGGACCCAAGAGTGGGTGGTTCTTTGTAATTTATAAGCATGGATCAAGCAGATCCCCAGACATGGCCTGCTGCCACCAGAAATATCATTTAACATGAAAGATATCGCAAAAAATTGCCACATACGTTATTAGCAAATAAAACGGATCTTCGATTGAGATCGGAATTTGAAACCATTACCTTCCGAAAGAGAACGCCCTAACCAATCAGGCCACTGACATATGAAACTAATAAATATTACAAATTTAGGGAAATATTTATTGCTAAAAAATTCTCAAATGATGAGGGGATACCAATACCGACTTTCAAATACGAAGGAAATGCAATATTTTCTGTGATGGTGGAATATAATTTCTCAAAAGCTCCTGAGACATTTTTAACATAAATGACATTTACATTAACCAAGCATTGGATAGTTCCTATTTTAGAGTACCAAATATTCTCTTGAGCACTGAATTAAAAGAAAAAGTAATAGAATATGCTAATCATAAAATGTTCTTAGTTTTTGTCATTTGAACAGAATATCCTGAGAGTTTGTGTGTCTTGATCTCTTTTCATAATCTGTGATCTTATTCAACGAGACATTGATCAATACCTACATCAAATATTCTGGTATGGTTGGTATGGTCCATTGATTGGTATGGTCCTAAATTTCGTATTAGCTGATAATTTAAATAAATAAATATGGCACTAAGTTGGACGTCCTGCATGTTTATTTAATTTATAAGCTATTTATATAATGCTAGTGTTAACAAATGTTCCAGCAATTACGCTGACATTACACATCGCTTGCACTGCATAGTACAGCTCCATTAGAAGCGGCATAACATAGAAACACATTTTTATTTGTTAATTTTTCTACAATAAATTGTTTTGTCAGTGTTTGCCTTGATAAATTTCACACATTCGGTAATTCACATTTGCATCTGATCAGTGTTCAAAACATTAGTATTTTTTTGTGTAACTTATTTCGATTTGAGTATTTACATCTCAATAAAGTGACTGAATCAGCTATTGATTTACGAATTGAAATGAATACCATGTAGAGACCTGAAGAAGGAGACTCATAAACTAAAACTACATTTATAGGACGAGATCAATGATTGAACTGAAATTTATAAATAAGAAATATTAGCTGGCGGTTAGATAATTAGTTTAGATTACTATAGTATGATTCTAGCTGTTCTTTTTTGAGGACTGAAGCCACTAATTCAGTTTACCCATTTGGTTTTATTTTGAACAATGGACAATTAAAGATATTGACACCTGATTTGACTCTCTTCTCCAATTTATGACATATTTGTTGAGAAACTTTAAATTCCTTTTAGTTTGATGGTTTTCGGTTGGATTAAATAAAGAAACAACTATCTAAAATATAGATTCCCATACTAAACTGATTCAAGAAATATTATTTTATAGTAGATTCACATGCTATTTAAATGAGTTACAAAAAATAATGTCTCTTTATTAATATAAATTTGGTTTCTGAATTTAAGTTATTCGTTACATGGAAATATATACGTTAACAAATATTTTGTTTTGAAAATATTTAAGACGGAGGATCTAATATTAGATTCTATACCAGCATTTATTACGACAGATTAATTTGAAGATATCAGAAATTATAATTATATATAATAACATTCACGTGAAATTGTTTGGATTTATTTTCTATAAAACTGGTTTCTGAATTTAAGTTATTTAGGCAGAAATATCCACATTAACAAAAATTTAGTTTTGAAGATTTTAAGGTAGAGGATCTGATGTTAGATCTTATAACAACATTTGCTTAGACAGATTAATTTGAAGACATCAGAAACCACACACATAATAGCTTTCACGTAAAGTTGTTTCGAATTACTCTGTGTAAAAGTGGAGCAGAAAATCTAAGTTTATTTTTAAATTTTAAAATTGAATCATTTTAATTCTCAATAATCTTTTTTTCCTCGTCATTGTGGGTAGCCTAAGAGCTGAAAACCGTTATGAAACTTTTTAAATGCCCACCGTGCAACACCTTCTAAAAAGATCATCTCTTAAAAAGTGGGTCTAGTCATGTGACACAATCGGGAAACATTCTGACGAGCACCCCCATTCTGAAAGCAGAAGTGTAACATCTTTCTCCCATTTGTTGGAAGAAGCAGAATTCGAGTATAGAACGTTCCGCTTTCAACACCAGTCTTACCATTAGCCATGATGAGTTACTGTTCAATGATTATTTGACACCGAATAGATGATAGCTCTGTGTAATGTTTTTACCAACCAGAGCGTTATCCCATCAGAGTAATCTTTTTTTAGATAGTGGGTCGTATTCCCGTGTCATGATAAAAAAAAATACAGAAACATCCACAAGAGCTACTATGATAGATATGTACTCAGAAAGCAGAAAGACAATAACAATTATCAATGATGACTGGACTCAAATCTGGACACATCTATTCCAAAAACAAAAATAAATGTTACTTTTATCACAAATTCACGATATTATTCTAAAAGGATTTAAAATTTCAAATACTTTTCAAAAATGCTTAAAATATTATTTTAGAATTTCACTTTTATGTAAATTTTGCAAATAGAAACCCTTCTTATGTCTCTTATTTCATTTATATCCGAATTTATTGTAATGAGGAAAGTGTGATGACGTGTAAATGAAACTTTTGTCGCATATTTAACTCTAATTATTAAAAAATATTGAAAATGTTTTCCATTTTCCTTACCATGATGCAGAATTATATATATAATATATAATATATATATATATATATATATATATATATATATATATATATATATATTCATACATTTATAATATGTATGAAGCCTAATCATTAATTTTGGTACGAAAAGAAAATGGGTATGAAAAACAAAGTTAAACAAAATTAATTTAATAAATGGACGCTTCAACATGAATACTGATCAAAAGCAAATGCTTTAGTGCTTTTTTATATTTCAATTATTTATTACTTTTGTATAAATTTTCAAAGTTAAATTTATCCTATTTTTTACCATAATAAAATTTATAATGAATAATAAATAATATTATTAGATGAAATATAAAATTGCACTCTCTCAGCATCTTTAATACAAATATTGCAGGAAAAAATAATACCGTGATTACAAATAGGTAATAGAGCTAAACTGAATCAACAGGGCACTCTTACGGTTCGCAATTGGGGTGAATTAGTTTCCAATAGGATACTTTTATATAAGGATATAATCACTGTTTTTGAAAATATATATATGATAAAAATATTAGGTTACAATAGTATTTTCCAGATTTTTTTAAAAACTCGAATATATTAAGGAATTTTAAATTAAATTATTGTATGAAAGCTTTTGAGATTATCAATTACAATTTGCATTTCATAGATAACATTTATTCGATACTAGATTAAGAATAAATAATTAACAAATGTACTTTCTCCATTTTTCTAAGCAAAATTATTTTAATTAAAAGTTTGTTTTCAAAAATAGTTAAAACAAAATGTCAAGGGAAAATCATTTCACAATAAATTCTAAATTGGATATTAAAATAATCAAATTATGAGCAAGAAGTATTAATTTTAAAATAAGTAATAATTTAAACTTAATAAAAGGCCATACTGTTGAAATATTCAAGTGACGCATGGGAATTGAACACAAGTTAATGGATATTGTACACGAAAAGCTTCCAGCGCTCTAACTATATATATAGTAGAACAATGGATTTTGCACAATTGCCTTGGAGGTTGGCTAAATCAGAACAATGCTCATAACAAACTCATAAATACAAGGAAACTCTACTACTGGGCCTTTCAACACCATTTGCGCTAGATAGGTAGCATTCAATTTTGAGAACAATGTTCTAAGCTCGTATTAAGCTTCGAACAGCATTTAATTCCATCGATTTGCACCAAGTTTCAGTCGATTTAATCTGCTTTTCTACTTCATAGAGTTAAGTTGCTTTATTTTTTCGAGTTGTCTAAAAGTCGTTTGGTTTTATTTCAAACTCCTTTTTTTAAGAATCGGTTTGGAAATCGTTTAGTTTTAGTTACAGTTGTTGTTTTTTTTTAATCTGATAAAAAATGTTCTACTCGAAGTTCTTTTTAATCTGCTTGGAAAATACTTATTCGATTTTAACTTCATTTTTACAACTTATCAAAGATTCACCCGATTTTATTTCGGAAAAAAAATTTTTTTTTGGTTAGAAAACCGCAAATTTAATTTGAATTTTGTTTTAAATTTTTCTAAATAGGCTTTTATTCTAGATTCAAAAGAAAATTATCGTAAGAAATTTGTTCAAAAATAAGAAAAACTACTTCACCTCAATTTTATTATCAATAAAAATACTGATAATACAAAATAAAAATTCATTGTATTTCTATAATCATATATTTTGCAAAATAAAATTTTTTGCAGTGAAAAATATGATATTGAAAACTAATCTTTAGAATATGTTTTTTGTTAAAATTATATATTAAATTATTCTTTTTTATTGAAACAAATTTTATTTTTTTAAAACAAAGAAAATTTTTTTATTACACTTAACAAGGATGCACAATTGTTTCAAATCTTGATGGATTTTACCAAAAAAGGTAATATTACAAAAAGTTCCGGATCCTTTGTTTTTATGAAAAGCGTAGTAAATGGACGAATAAATATTTAGTATATATATCAGCAAATATATATTTCATGCTTATAAATATATAATGCTTTGCGTGACGAGTTACGCCCTCTTTCCCAGATATCATGGTTGAGATGCTCAAAGTGGATAACTTGTTTTGCGTGAACTGTGTTTTCCACAGCTAGAAAAAGAGCTATAAAAAGAACTGCAGAAATCAATGGTTATAGTTGCTAACAGCCAAACATCATCATTAAACATACAGCTACTTTTGAATGTTTTATTTGGTGGAGTAATTGTGCAATATTAATAATGAACACTCGTCAATTTCAGTTAATTTATTCATCATCACTGTTCATTCATTGATCGTAGAGTACCATTCAAATATTTTTCTCTTTTGTCTTTTAATTGGTAAAATTATTCTCGTAAACTTAAAATGAAACGAAAAAAACTAATACCATTTTTTGTTATTGACTGTTTTAAAATTTATAATTGAAGCATTAATCAACATTTACCGTGTCATGCATTTCTTAAACATATTTTGGCTAACAACGCAAAGTCAATTTCCTTAAGAATTCACTTTATTTTTCAAAACTGATTTAATAAATCTATTATTGATCTTGTATTTATACTTTAAGGATCTTAACTTTAAGAATTCAAAATTAGTTTGTCTCATCCTGGTGTTGCTATCAAGGCAAACCTTACCCTCAACAATGCACAAGTCGATGTTGGCTAAGTGATTAGCGTTTCTGACTTCTGAGATGTGGGTCCCGGGTTCTAATCCCGGTTCGGGCATGGATGTTACTTTCTTTCTCTGTTCTCTCTGTTTTTTCTTCTGTGATGATGTATGAATGTGGCCCACCCTATAAACGAGTTTGTGGTGGTATGGCGCGGGCAAAGCTACTTGCCTCTGTGACTTGGTTCACAGATGCCTGCTGGGTAACGACAAATGAATAGCAGTTTCTGGCGCCTTGTTGTGGCATAGTGTGCGTCACCCAAGTGCCCGTCGTTGGAAAAAAATTGTTTTTTGTCGAGAAATTCTTAAACTTCTTTTTGTTTCGCATAATATTTTTGAATTCAATTTTCTCTTCAAAATTGTTTCACTTGTTTTTTTAGATGCAAAGAAATACTACTTCTCTTTAAGAATGTTACTTTTTATGGAAAACTCTATTACTGGGAAGTTGGAACAAATATAGTTTTACTCTAAATTATATGTAATTAAAATGATTAATCGAAAGTTTAGTTAAACTATTATTTCAGTTATAGATTATGTCTTATTTATTTATAATTATTTGATATTTTTCCCCATGTCTTCAATTTATATCGTTCTATTTGTTCTGAACTAGGGATATAGATAATGCTTCTATAATGTGTTGCCACTGCTACAAAGACGAAGAAATAACTTAATTTTCTTTTATTCTAATTTTGGAACTGATAGGAATCGGGTTCCAATTATTTCAGACACAAAACCATTGACTTTGATGTACTGTTTTAAAATAAATACATTAAAGTTTAGAGTTTTCTTTTATCATTATTTTATTTAAAATTGCTCAATACGATAAATGTAATGAGATTAGCAAATTTAAAAAAGTCAATAAATAATTTTCCTTTTATTATGCATAATATTTACATTAATTGTAATTATCAGTTGATGCAGTAAATGCTCAAATGATATTCTTTATTTTCTTCATCTAAAGAAATTAAAAATTTAAATTATCTAATAAGAAATAACATTTCAGGAATTGAGAGAAGCGAAATCTGTTTTATTACTTATGAGGTTTAAATGCGTGTAGTTTCGCCAGCTAATCTATTTTAATACTAGATTTCTTAACCATTTGTCCCATAAGATTAATCAAATGACTTCAATTCCCCCTAATATATATATAAGCATAATTATTCAGTCGTTATATATTTTGTAAGTTAAAACCATCAGTTTTTAAAAATCCCATGGCTCTTTCCATATTACTTTTATTTTAAAGCCAATAAAATATATTTGCAAATTATCTTATAGAATGTAATCTTTAATAGTATTCTAAATTAAACTAATTTACAAAAGAAGAGAAACATTACTTTTATAGAAAGTCATTTTAAATGTTATCAAAATAAGTTTTTACCAAATAACCTTAATTAAGAGACTCATTAAATCGTATATTCGTTTATATATTTTTTTGAATAACTTCTTTTAAGAACCAGTAAACAACTCTCATTGGTATGTTTCAAAGAAACAGATGTCAGATTATCTTTGCTTGAAAGAGATCCGTGGAATAAATACCTATAATTGAATTTTATCACCATTATGGCAATACTCGGCAAATGTACACTCTTAACTTTCGATATACTATTTCCAGATCACCCCCCAAGTGAAGTAGAAATGGAACAGGGCAAGCAGAAAGAGAAGAAGAAAATGCACTATCCTTTAGATGATTTTGATCTTAAGTCCTCCAACTCCTCTACGTCGCTCGTTCTTCTTCTTTATTTTTTTTCCTACTTCACTTAGCGCCCATGAGATAGAAAGAGATACAAAAAAATAAATAAATGGAAAAACGAAGCAAAAAGAGAGAAAGTCTGGAAAACGCTACACACACAGGCAGAGGTAGTGGAAAGAAAAATATCGATGAAGATTCCGATTACGATACCAAGCCATTGAACAAGTTCGGAAACGCGGTGGGGGCTCCCCTTCAAGAATTCGGACAATGATCTTCGATTACATCGGAATGGCATCGATTAAGAGTTTAGGAAAAGTAACGTTCCAGAACATTCCGAGGAATAGTTCGCTTCAGTAACAAAAAAATGGAAGTAAATAAATAAATAAATAAAACAGGAAAAGAGAGAGGAAAAAAAGAAAACTAGGGTAAAAGTGGAAGCTTTGTTGTTTATTGGTTTGATTTCAGTCTGCGAACAAGAACAAGAAAAACGTTGAAATTCCGAGTATACTGCTATTCCTTTTCATTGTAAAAAGCATTTTATCGAGTTGCCAAAGGTCTATAATTATTTTCAGATACATTTGACAAAGTTTGAGCTCCCAAACAATGGTAAATATATTTATGAAATCAGGATACAGGATATAATCTTTCAGAAATATTTTCGAAGAAATGTTTGGTTAGGTTGGTTTTATATTTTTCTCTGAATTGATATATTTTTGCTGTGGCATTCCACAAACTATTTCTATGGTTTCGAAAATGAAACTCAATATTGTTGTTCAGTTATGATTATCATTTATCACGATGATCAAGAGTGATTTAATTATCCTTTTAATTGTTAAAGTTTAATTACGATAAACTTAGCTAAAAATATGGCTTAATTAATTTTACCATACAAAATGTTGACAAATTTTTGATCAGAAAATTTTCAAATTAAACTTTCTTAAGTTATAAGGTTTAGTTTAGAACGATTGTAGTCAGTAAATTTTTCACTATTAATTAAGATTCTCTGATTCTGATTTGTGATTATATATATATATATATAAGTTTGAGTTATATATATATATATATATATATATATATATATATATATATATATATATATATATATATATATATATATATATATATATATATATATATATATATATATATATATATGTATGTATTTATATATATATATATTTATATATATAAATAGATATGTATTTATATATGTATATGTATTTATATATATATATATATATATATATATATATATATATATATATATATATATATATATATATATATATATATATATATATATACACACACACACACATTGGGTTGGGAAAAAAGAAATCCTTCATTTTTGCGTGAACTTCCTGACTTATTTAAAATAGAAATCTGTAACTCTTAGATAACGCTATGATGAAAAGCACATGCTAGTAAACTTTGATCATTTCTTTGATTTTATCAACATTTCTGAAGAAGGGTCTACCAGTGTTAGGTGTACTTTTAACATTAAAATATTTAAACGGAATAGGCGAAGCCGAAATTGCGCATAATTGGCTGTTATATACATTGTGACCTTACACATAATGCACAATGTATGACGTCTAGCTTGCATTTTCACCTTTATCAAAGGAAAACTGTAAAATATACCTAATTTTCTAAACATTATGTTAGTCATAACTGTATAAATGGACCAAATAAAAATTGATAAAATAATTTTTTAGTGCGAAATGCCATTTTTCTAACGAGCATAAATCTCAAATTATTTGATCGATATTTTATGATATCGATAGCTACAGATAACTAGCATGTGGCAAGCTAATATTTGCATTGAAGCTATTTTTTTAGAAAGAACATAACCCGACTATTTTTTGATAAAAATAAGAAGATCAAAGATTCAAGCGAAAAAAATTTCAGAATAAAAAACAATTAATATTAAAAAATATCTTAGAAGGATTTAATCAGTTTCTTTACAATCTCTTCTCTTCCCAGGTAAAAAAGAAGAGATTATAAACTGTCATCTCATTAGAAGTTTCAAGACAGAAAACTTATTCATATGACTTATTTGTTTATGAAAAAATCTTGTATATTCCAGCTAGGAGATCTGGAAGTCATATTTTTATATCATATTTTGTAGAAAGGCACAAAACAGAGTGTTTGAAGTTTAGTCAACAGTTCAGGACCTGAAATGATATTTTTTGACGTAAAAAAAGAAAATTCATTTAACTCTCAATCTAAAATTGTTTCCATTATTTTCAAAATTGCTGTAGAGTTCTCTAACTACCAGCAGAAAAGTATACTTACTTTTATCGAAAAATTGTGATTTGGAGAAGAAAAAAACGACACAGATGCCGTATTATCCAGTATGCCAAATTCTGAGTTCGTGATTTTTTTTGGTGGATTTTCCTGTTTTTCTGGCAATCTAGTTTTTATTACGTCATAAAGATGAAGACCTATAAGAATTTTGTAGAAAATTCTTTTTTGTCAACCCTAATATTTATGACATCGGGAATTGTCATTTTGGCATCTCATCAATGAATGTCATTTTGGCAACATTTCTTCGTCAACAAAAAAGTTCAGAATTTAGCATACTGGATTATACGGCATCTGTGCCGGAAAAAAACAGTTCGTTTGCTTTCAGCTTCATTTAAAATACTGTTTTGAGCCAGATTTTCAGTCTAGATGAACTAGAAATAAGTTGAATGAAATATGGAATGTTTGAAACTCCTTTCTTTGCGAAGTTCTTAAATATTAAAGTCAGGATTTCATTCACATTACAATACATTTCTGACAACCTACGTCTCAGGAAAAAATATTCACCGCAATCGGCCAAATTAATATTTCAATTATAAAAATTTAATGGAATATAAAATCCGAAAATGTACTAAACATTATTGTTTTAAGAGAAAATTACTGTAAGAATTCTGAAAAAATGGAACATTTTTTGCCATACATATTGTGTCTCTGCTCCCAGTTGTGAAGCTTAGATGATAATTTTAAAAAAAAGGAAAGATACATACTTTCATCTTGAAACGAGAAAAAATTCCA
This sequence comes from Latrodectus hesperus, assembly GCA_037975125.1. Classification (NCBI taxonomy): domain Eukaryota; kingdom Metazoa; phylum Arthropoda; class Arachnida; order Araneae; family Theridiidae; genus Latrodectus; species Latrodectus hesperus. Next base: position 58,362,802 of record CM075860.1, read on the forward strand.
GAGTAGTGTGCATCAAGGCATAAGCAACTTTACAATGAATTCATATCAGTATTAACTACTGTTTAAAGTAATTAACGCTAATCAACGAAGTTGTTATGAAAATTTAAAAATGAGATATTTTAATTTAGCTAAAAATCAGTATCTTGATATAAGTTTTATTTCATTTTGAGTAACCATTCTTAGTTCATTCTGCGCAAAAAATTCGGCGAATAAACAGAATAAAGATTAGAAATATATATACTATTATAAAAGTTTAGAAAATTTTATACGAAATGAATAGTTTATATAAATAAGCTCCTATATAGTTTGGAATAAATGACAATTGAATTCTATTAAAGGAAAATTCGTCATTACATTGAAATTACGAAATTTAATTTTCGATGATCTCGGAAAAACGTGTTTATTTTAAAGATGTATAACTATCTATATTATTCTGAGCTCTTTTAGAAGAGTATTCATTATTCAAAGCAAAAATATCACAACAAAATGAATCAGTCTAGACTTCTTAATACACTTTCATTTTAGGAACAAACATTTCTGAAAGTGAAATTATCTTCCGATGTATTCATTTTCTGCCTTTATAATACAGTTCCTTAACAAATAAGTTTCGAATAAATTTCTCGACTGTCTATTATGAAGACGCATTCACCTTCAAGATACAATGAAAAGAAAATATACGTAAGCACGTGTCATAAAATATTAAAATTCAAACTGAATCTGATACAGATATTAAAATGAGTATCAAACTCTTGAGAAAAGGTGAATATGCCGCTGGCAGTTTACAGAAACGTGAATTATTATTATAATTAATTCTCGGTCCGTGACTTAGTTTCTCTTAAAATTGAGGGTGTGTCGGAGATTTATAGCAATTTTCGCACAGTTATTCATGATATGTTAATTTTAACTTGGGTAATCATTATGAATTTCGTTGAAGGGTATATCTTAACTTTAAAAAATTATTCATAGATTAATGTTTCACCTCAGCAGCTCCAAAATATATCTTTTATGCACTGAATTACAAAATATTCATAATACTCTTTAAATATACAGTATTTCTGTGAAAGAAGTACATATGCGTATTATTGAAATAAATAGATTTAAAAATTGAAAATTAACAAAATTATTGAAAAATTCAAATGAGACCAATTTTTTTTTAAAAAATTACTATTAACATAAATATATATATAGATTTTAACGCGAATTTTTATTTCAATTTATTTCTTCTCATTTAAAGATGATTCTTCTTGTGGCAATGAATTTAGAGGAGAGATAGTAAGCATTAAGTAAGAAAAATCATTTTTTTTAATATAAAAATGTTATTTTTGACAATATTTCCTGCGGTTTATCAAGTTAGTTTTTTTTTCTTTTAATAATTTAAATATAGAAAGATTTAGTGATTTTAAGTTATCTCAGAATCTGCTATGTATTATTGTAGAACTATTTTGTGAACTTTTTAAAGATATTATCAAACTTGTCATTGAAATTTAAAAATTAATTGTGGTGCCTTCTGTATTATTTATTTATTATCTTTTAACAATTTATGATTTTGTGAAACGTCATCTTCTTTGTTTTTCTTATCTCAAACGATTATAAATTATTATTTTTTCTCTCTTAGGACTAACAAGCTCTAAAATCTTTATTTAAATTGTTAAAATATAATTTAATATGAAAAAAGAGTTTTAATAATTCTTCATTACTTTCATTTTTTATATTTCTCTATAGATATTGATTTCTTCTCGAATTCATATCTCTTGCAAATATTCTGTCAAAACTCAATTCTATGAAATGTCTCATTGCAATAATCAATTAAATATTCCTTATCGATTTTATACTTTTTCCTTGGATATAGATTTATTATATAGCTTTCTAATGTTGAAATATTCCTCGAGAGCAACTTAATATTTCTTTTGAAAATTAATATTAATCTCACATGTAGACAGAAAATATCTGACTTTATTTAATTTTCTAATACATACATCAACATATACCACCTTGGTTTAAATTTTTTTTTCTATCGATTTAATATTTCTCAACAATGGTGGCCCTGATGGTTTTGAAGTTATTTTTTATTGCGTATATCCTACTTTTACTCTTAAAGTTTCTGCGTTTCCGTGACCTAAATTGATAACATTACAGCTATATATATAACATAAAAATCAAATATAAATTTTATAAAAACTAGCGCATTCAAAACATCTATTTTGCTTTTAATTGTCTATGTAACATTCAGCAAAATAGTTTTAAATGCGTTGATATGATTTTATTGACATTGTGGTTTGTAAAGACAGTTGTGCTTCAATGCCTATGGTTGCATAATTTAATACAGACAGCTATATTAAGACATTTAATAACATTTATCTGAATTTGTGCGTATAAACGAATTTGTAATTTCTTCCATTGAAGATGCATGTTTACCGCAATATATTTCACGTTTATAAAATAAATATTTAGCTTGTTGGTTGCATTTCATCTTTTCCACAAATTAGTTAATATGTTTATTTTTTGTTTTAAATTTAAAGATAAACATAAATACATAATGTATGATAAGTTAAGCGCAATTAGAAATAAATATATGCAAATAACTTAAAAATTACTAATTTAATATAATTTAAGTCAAATTTTACATGCATCAAACAATTATTTCCAACGGCGGGCACTTGGGTGACGAACCCTATGCCACAATAAGGCCAAAAACTACTACTGATTTGTCGTTACCCAGCGGGCACCTGTGAACCAAGTCACAGAGGCGAGTAGAGTTGCACGCGGCATACCACCACAAACTCGTTTATAGGGTGGGCCTCATTCATACATCATCACAGAAGAAATGGCAGGGAAACACAGAGAGAACAGAGGAAGAAAGTAACATCTACCCCGAACCGGGATTCGAACCCGGGACCCAGGAGTGCAAACCACTCAGCCATAGGTCGGCATAGTAAAAAAATTATATTTACCAAGACATTTTACAACATTTATTATTTACATTAGTTATAAAATTTATGAATAAATTTTAGGTTCTAAACAATACCATTACGTAACGTATACGAATTCTGATATGTTTTGGCACATAAATTATTTCATGATTAGTAAAAAATGTTTATAACATACATTAAATATTTCATTCTAACGAAAGAGGAACATATTTTTCAAAGCTCTTAAACCTATATATTACGCATTTTATTTTAATGCTATTTATTTAACGTTAATTTCATAAAGACTATTAAAACAATAACTTATTCAGTACATTTCTGTTGTTATATTTGTTAAATAATAGTTAATATGATACATGCACACAAAGGGAAATGGAAAATGTTCTTAATAAATATCTGCATAAAATATTCTTATGTTCTTAATGCCAAAATATTAAATTAGAAAACAAACAAATGAAGTAATATATTCAGCCACCGATGTTTCTTCGTTATTATTTGTTTAGAAAATAGAATTTCATTAATTTTCAATTTGCTTGCACTGTCTTTGTAACAAAGATATTTTACAATAACTGAAAAAAAAAAACTTCAGCACATTCGTTACTTTGCAAAATATTCGCGATGAGCCGTGGGAGCGAGCGGGGAGGAACAAGCGAGAATAAGAGAACATTTTTGTAAGCCTTAGTAATTAAAAAAAATAAAGAACTCACGCTGATGGAATGTGATGAGGGAATTGGATTTTCTATTCCTTTTTCTTCTATGTTTTTGTCACCGGAAAACGTTACTTCCTTTTGGCAGAGAAAAAAAATATCGTCTGTTACTTTTAATTACGAGTTTTTAGTTTTGAAGTGAAATAAAAATTGCAGATGAAAATTCTGAAGACTAATTTTTACTGTATTAAATGAAAAGAAAAAGATTGAAAAAAAATAAAGGCTACAGTTTCGTTTGATTAGAGGAAGAGATATGTTTAATTCCATAAATTTTAAAATCTGCTACGTATAATCGAATAAAAGGAAAATAAAAGAATAGCAGAACGAAGAGAAAAGAAAGGAAAACGATAATTTTAGTTTTTATTAAAAACAGATTCTCTCTTTCATGTTTGAAAATGGCAACACAAGAGGAAAACAACTGGTTCATAACAAGTGAAAAAATTTGAATTGTATTTTAATAAACAAGATTTTATGTGTCGGAAATACAGAATGCATTTCAAATTTAAAACTTTCTCTTAATGCATTCATGTTTAATCTCTTGCATTTTTAAAATATTTTATTCTCTTCATTGAGTTTTTACTTACAAAGAAAGATTTAAAACTATGAAACTAGTCTAAAAGTAACATCTCATTTAATTCTATGTCCATAGAAATTTCATTAGCTCAAGAGATTTTAATACGAAAGGAAAACATCTAGCTTTAAATAATAAAAATAGAGAGTCCATAAATCTCATCAGTTCATTTATCACTTCCATAAGAATAATTTTCTAAGATTCTAATTAAATCTTACCACTATGAAAATAGAAATGATTTCCAAACTTTTATGTATTTAATTTCTAACTAACATTCATGTGAATCAGCATTACGTATTCTCAATGTAAAAATACTCCAGAATGAAATATTATTAACATCTATAATGCTAATAAAAAGTTTAATTCGCTATGATTTATGTAAAAAGTATCTTTAAATGGGACATTTTGGTTGAATTGTTTTTATCGATGCTTAGTTTTAGTATGAGCTAATAATAATTCAAGCAACAAAATAAAATCATGGTTCATTATTCATTGAAATGAAAAGTTTTGTTGACGTTAAAAATGATCAAAGTTATCAAAGTAACTATTTTTTGCTCAATTTTAAATATTTTTGAAGCTTAAACTTAAGTTTTTCTTTCGATTAATAGTTAATATGAAACCACAGTTAATAAATAAACTTAAATTTGTAGTATTCTTAAAATTTAGAAAAAAACTTTAGAAAATAAAATTTAGATTCCTAAACTAAAGATAAAGATTTTTCTCTTTAGATCACATTCTAATAAATTTTGGAAGCCACATAATACAACTTCAACAAAACGTAGCAGATATTTTGAGAATTACTGAATTTTACATTTAAACATAAAAGAAACATTAATAAGTGATACGTATATTACGTTTTTAATTCCACATACTTCATTTAATCTTCAATGTCTTCAAAATATCTTATGATAGCTTTTCTTATTTGCTGAAGAAAGTATGCAATACTAAAATATTTTTTTACTTTTCCTGACATTCGAAATGTGTCTTCGAAGTTTATTCTGCTATAGTTGAAAGCTGTATTGTATAAATTTTTTAAACACAAAAGCTAACTTAGAGATAAACAAAGCTTTCTTGACAAAATAACAATTTCCAGTAACTTCGTCTCCATAGCAACGCCTTTAAACTGAGATCTGGTTACATCGTTATTACAATCACGTTTTTAAAGTAAACTAAAACAAGATCTCTTTCACATCAAGATAATTGAAAAAAAAAAGATTACAAAAAACTCATATTTAATTAATTTCTCACATAGAAGCATGATAAGAAATTAAGTAGCATGACACTTTCAAGGGCAGAGTAACTTAAAAATATCACCCTACTTTGCTCACTTTTCACACTTTTAACCTAAATAAAAATTTCCTGTAAAATTTATTAGCATTTTCGACAAAATATAAAAAAATGATCGATAAGTAATCTCAATCAACTTACGCCATCCATTTAATTGCCAGGAATTCTGCTCTAAATCCTGACATCTTTGATGTAATTCAAAATACTGGTCTTTGACTTTTCTTCTAAAATATTAGTTCATAGTTTCGCCATCATTTCTCAAAAAGCGATTGTAAGTGATATTTGGCGGTAAAAATTGCTGTAAGAAGAAGAAAAAGTGCGCCATTATATATTTTATCTTAACATCAGTGCCTAAGTGCTTCATTATCATTATTTCTCCAGATGCTCTAGGAAATCTGCTTTACTGTAAGATAAATGGAAACTCAGTCACTTTTTATGAAGTGTAATAGTATTTTTCTGACATTTTCATCATTGGTTTAATGCGTAAGAAAAATTTTCGAATTTGGTTTTCTTCTTTCATGTCATTTGTTTCCGTTAAAAATTTGCGGAGCTATTGATTAATTGAGTGGAATTAGAAATTACTAAACTAAAACGGCAGTCTTCAAATTTTATGGTTTTCACACTCTCTGTGACAAAAAGTTATGAAATTATAGGGGAAAAAATGAACAGAGATGTTATTTATAATTATATCAAATGAGAGTTTCCAGACTTTTAAAATTTAGTGTTAATTGCATTGCTCTATTTATCTAAAATGTTAAGAGCTTTTATTCAAAACGACAACTTTGAAGATTAATATAGAGAAGCATAACATTATCTTATAGATAGATAATAGGAGATAAAGGAGAAGTTTCTCAGAATTTAGTATCACCCACGCACAATACAAAATAGTCGACTGTTTTACAGAAATTCTGAATGTAAATTTACTAATTTTCCAAAGAACAAATATATAAATGCAAATGAATTTTTCACTTGTCCATTATTAAGAATATTTCTCATTGTGAACAATTGACATCTTATGTTGTACAGTTTCAATAAAATGTTCACTTTAATGGAATTAGATTATAAATTGGAAAACTATTTTATAAATATGTTAAGCTTTTAGGTGATTCATTTATGTACGTCAAAACTCAAGGAATTTGATTAATAAACAATCAAAAATATGTGAAACATCCAATTAACCAGTCTGTTGAAAATTTTATGTGTAGTTCTTTATTATTATCAATGAAACACTATTATTATCATCAATGTATCAATGAAAGTGAAGTATTTTTCTTTTCATATCTATGCATCTGCACATAGGTATGATTCAGTACAATCATCTAAAGACTATTGAAAAGACTCAAAGAAATCTGAAAAATATGAAATATATTTCTGTTTCCTAACAGAACACATATTTAATGTTCAAATGACTAAATGTTCAAACATTTTTTCAAAATTTAAAATAATGCCTTCGTATTAAGAGTCTGTTTTTATTTTGACGATGCTTTGAAAATTTCATAATCTTCAAAATATTTCGAACAAATTTATGGTATTATAATCGTATCTTTGTCTTTTTTCCATAAATTTAGATTTTTTGTTGGCAAGAAGTATGTAAAGTCAAACTTTATTTAAAATATCATTTAATATAAAATGAAGCATATTTAAAAATTATTGACATTTAAACTCGCAAAAGAAAATTAGTTATGGGTAACTGTTGCAAAAAATATTAGTATGTAATTTTTGGGGAAAAAAACAGTGGTAAAACCGCTGGTAGTAATCCCTTTTCAACAAGAATGTTTAATAGGCTAAACAATCGTAACTATTCGAACACTGTAATTCAATCCGAATTCGCAAAAATTTTAAATGAGTAAGTATATTTTTTATACCTGCAATTATTATACAAAGTAAACAAGAAAGTTCTTGCCGTTCTTTATGACCCAAAATAACATGATCCACAGAAAGTGTAGCCTATTTGTTAATCTATCGTCATCCAGCACCTTCTGCCAACGTGTCTCCAGATGTGAAATCTCCTTTTTGTAATATATGGACGTTTTGGACACAAAAAGTCTGGGAATGCTTAGCACTAGCTTCTTTCTACGAAGTTGATTGTCCAGGGAAGGGTAAAGGTGATAATCTGATGGTGCAAGGTCAGGAAGGAATGGAGGAGGATGGCACAAATATTCCCAACCAATTCGCTGCATAGTATTCCTGGCCAACCGCGTGATATGTGGACTCACTTTATCTGCCAAGAACAGTATACTCTTGCGATTAACCAGTACTGACTCCTTCTGTTGCAATCCCTCTTGCACACGTTCGAATTGCTGCGAGTACAGGTCCGCTGTGACCATTTGGCCCGTTAGTAACAGCTCATAGTTAACCACTTGACGACTAGTCTACCAGCTTCATCACAGAGTGACAAATCTCTCTACCTGAATTTGTGAAACCGGTGCCTTGCCGTATATTCATCCACAGCACTATACCCAAGAGCTTGACATATTCAGTGATTTGATACAGCTGCTGATAAGCCCACTTTGAAGTCGTAAAGCAAATAATATTGAAAGAGCTCCATCGACAAGTCCATTTCTTTTCGCTACTGTTCGAGTTATGATTGATGAATATGAGCAGCGTACTTGGTTTTATAACGACTGATATTCCTATTCTCTACTGACCGGTGACTCAACCACGTCATACATTAATTTGCATAATTATTCTTATTCCATTCAATAGCAACGTGAAAATGGAAAGAACTTTGCCGTTTACCATATAGTAAGGCAATACATTTTAAAACACCAATTTCATACAATAAAATTGCATAAAAAGTTTTAGAATTCCAAACCATCACGAGTTATATAATATTTACAACTATCCAGACCCTATATGATTAAAACCATTGTTATCAAGCAAGCATAATTTATACCGATCATGATTTTAGGCATTTCTTCATGAATTAAGACAATCTTTATGCAACATAGATTGAATTCTATTAACATATTGTATAAAACATAGAAGAAAAAATGTAAATAAAATAATCTATTTAACCAAAGAAAAGATTTTAAATCCAGATGGAAGGACTATGTTCTAAAAAGTAAAAGTTTTTAGAATTGATTTCCCGAAATCTATCAAGCATGTATTCTTCAAATTGGATTTGCGGAAGACTGAACGATGTGTAAAAGCAACTTCCTAAAGAAACAGAATTATTATAACGGAAAAAAATAGAAACCAATTTTCGTTCACTCTAACTCCAAGTGATAATGAATTATTCATAAATTTCTCTAAAGTTATTTCTTTCACTTCGGTTAACAAGAACAGAATTATACGAAACAAGACAAATGTAACTAAATAGTAATCTTATTTGCTCAATAAAACTATCAGAATTATTGTCTGTTATTTTGTCCCATTTAGTTTAGCTACTAAAATAATTTAAGCATATGAAAATATTTGAATTCAAAAATACATTACATTATGGTTTTAAAATTTACACTTATTTTATATAAGCTTTTAAAATTATAATATATTATTTATATTAATTAATCTTTTCGATTTTTATTTCACTTAGATTAATTTTAATAATTCTGAATGCATTTGTCTTAGATATTATTACTAATTTTAAAGTCATGTCTATAGAATTTTATTTTTAACTTTGGAGATATGTTGCTATGAGACACAATCAAGTATTAGGTTATTAATATTAGATTATGGTCATTAATAATATTTATTTTACAATGAGTTTTCTGGGTTAAAACGTCCACTTCAGAAGTTGCTTTATTTGCATTTGAAAAAGAAAAGTATAAATATTATCAAATGTATTCAATAAAACTCTAAATAGTCTGGTAAAAATCTTTTAGATAAAATGTCCTAATTGCTTTTGAAGGTTTTAAGAATAAATTAACATAATTAAGTTTTAATTCCTTATTAGTTTAATGGATAAATGAGTTGTCAAGGTTACAAATACATATTCATGTACCCTTACTAAAGCATTTAGTTATTTTTTTATGTTAATCTACTAGAGTTAAAATATTAAGCGACATGTCATTGTGTGTGACAACATTATTTTTGTTCCTTAAATATTTTGGATAATGTTATTCGATAGTATAACGTAAAATGAATGGATTTTTCACCAGCTATATTATCTTTGGTAATGTAAAATGAAGCATTTCGCTTAATATTTTTCCAATGATAGTAATCTAGAGAAAAACACTTTTGTTAAGCGATTTAATAAGTCTCCGCTGTATCAGTTATAGATTTTAAGTGCTTTTTGTATTTTATTATTTTTTATTTTGAATTGAAAACACGTTTACAATCATTGCACTTAATTCTTCCTGAAATATTTCGAAGATATTATCTAAATTTATGTAAGTTGATCTCACTTTTTTACCATAACAAATTAAAAAACAATCATTACTATTTCTTTTTATAATCATTGTTATTTTTGATATTGATAGAATCATATTTCTAAGGCAAATAATTGTCTTATAAATATGATCCAGTAACAATATCATACCTGTTACAAATGTTAATTATTATTGGTTGAATTAGCATTTAATTCCAACGATTAGCTTTACTAATTATATCATTAAAATTAATGATTTTAAATTTGAAATAGTGAATTAGAAATAAAATGAAGCTCTTAAAAAAGAGCATTTGAATTACTATGAGCTTATAATACCAGTACTTTTTGATGAAATATTTTATTTCATTCAATAAAAATTTATAGGAAATGGAAAAACGCCACATTTGTATGTCAGCCCATCTCAACCGTAGGTTATAGTAGAAATTCTTAAAATTTTTAAAAGATACTTTATAAAATTTAAAAGAAATTTTTTTATTTTTCTAAATATGACTAATAGACATTGTTTATATGAATTTTCAAAAAGTAAACATTCATTGATGGAATATTTTACCTACTTTTCTTGTGAAATCATTTGCTTAGAATAGTTTCGGGAATATCATTAGTCATCAAATCTATACATTTATCAATTACCTTATAATATTAAATCATAATTTGCTTGTGGTTTGTTCTTTTTTTCTAAGCACTGAAGATTACTTTCTAATTTCAAGTTAATGAACTACTACGATTTTCAGTTTAGATCTAGAGTTTTTGCAATACGAGACGTGGTTAGTCAGAGAGTTCGTTCTCATTATCGGAAAATAGTGAGTTCTAATACCTGATTAATCGAAGATCCTTTGTGCTCGTTAAAGGCGTCTATGATACGTTAAAACTTGGCATGGTCGCAATGTCCTCCAAGTGCAATGATACTTCTGGTGGTGGCAGGCCAAGTATTAAGGGTATTCTTCTTGGTACTTGTTTCTAAGTCACGAAGACTTCACCCAGCTGCTTCTATTTAACTGGTAGAGCCAAACTCAGTACAAGTAAGCATGCTGATGCAACAACAATGTCCTCCATTTGTGGGGTTGGCAGTCGAAATCTGGAGGCCTTCTGCTTGGATCTTGTTTCAAAATTATGAGGGTCCACCCACTCTCGTGACCCAGTGGGTGCTCCACTATGCCCTCACTTCCGCTTCATTTAGTGCTGAAAGGTGAAAATCCTAATACTCAGGCGTTACGATAAAGTTTTTACACTAACATTTATATCATGTTTTAATTTTATTTTAAAACAAATCGAATTACATTTTGTGTTTTTAGAAAATTGGTAAATTGAGAATTTTGGTATACATTTATCCGATATTACTTGCTTACATAAACATCACTTGCTGCATGCATTTACAATATGTGATTTGATTTAATCATAATACTTATATTTCCAAAAGACTATTTATTTCTCATCTTATCTTGTTCATTTTCATCTTCGGAGAAAGGCAGTATAGCTTAAAAGCTTTTCTTATACCCATTTTTATTTATTCTGAAATTTCTATGCCACTTGGCGCAGGATTTGGTACAATAAAGTCAAGCTGCTATATATTGATAGCTGAAATAAGAAAACATATGTTCATATATTCTACTAATTCACTAATATATTTACGTCTGAATACATTTTTAAGAAATATAGTATTTTTATCACAATGAATTAAACTGGTTTACGAACTTAAGTAAATCTTTTCGGTATTTAATTGATATAAAATGATTAAATTCCAATTGCAATGTATTTACTCGATCTTTTTAAAGAATTAATTTTCATATTTTAAGATTCATTGAACAGAAATTCACTCCATGTGTGTGTAGAATTCCACTCTATATTTTTAAGAATGTAAATTATGTACATATTAATTCTTTTGTATTTATTTTTTGTATCGAAACAAGGTCAAGGAGTTGGTATAAGCATTTGGAATATGATGCAAAGTGGGTAATTAATCATAAAAATGGATTAATTACCCACATTGCACCATTTTAAGTGAAAGAATTTGAAAGGATACTTGAAAATGTTGTCCCGTGTTTTAGGAAAATATAAGAAACAATTATATAATTTATAATCACGCATAGTTTTTAAAATTATGGAAAAAAAATTCCATGCAAAATATGTGAGAATAATAAATGTCCTCAATTTGATAATACGAGTATAAGGCATTTACTCAAAAATGAGCACATATAAATCAGTTACAGAAAAATTAAAACCACTTATTCCTTTTAATGGAATTATGATCGTTTTTCAGTCTATTGCTACTAATATAGATTTTATTTATTATATTAGGCAATATAGTTATTTATGAATCATAATAATTTAAAGAAAATATTAAGATAATTAAGAAATGCGATCCTGAACTACAGTATCCAAGGGGAAAATATGGCACATTATTTACTAATAAAATGAAGAGCTCTTGAAAATATTTTAGACCTTTTAGTGGGTGATTGGAAAAATTAATACCAATGATTTGATTGCATACATTTATTAATCTGTCTGATTGATTAATCTGATCGAGTATATTCATTTGTTAATCTGTTTTTAGCAATATTCTTATTGTTATTTTTTAAACACTTAAAATAGATTTAAAATAACTATTTTTTATGCTAAGCCAATTCAAATACAATGTAATAAATAAATACAATCTTCAATGAAAAAACTTTAAAATTAACGATTTGTAAATAGCTTATGTATAACTAATACAGCTTATACTTGCTTAAATCATGAAATTTTACATTCAGGGAAAATAAAATTAGTTAAATATTTAAAAATATATTAATTCTCTTTTAAAATTGAAATTTTATGCAATTAAATATTAAAAAATTGTTAACTTTAAATATTTTGGGAATAATAAATTAACTAATTTACACAATACATAAAAATCTATGAGTAAAAAAAGCAATAATTTTAATTTAAATGTTAATTTTAAACGGAATACGATAAAAATATAGTTATGCGTATCTATTTTTCTTTTTTTTAATGATAAAAATCAAGATCTTTATCAATATGAACTTTTTTTAATGAACATTACTTAAAGAAAATAACAAACACACAAATATTTACTTTACGCATGCATAAGCTGATGTTTATTTTTAATAAATTTATTATTTTTTCCTTTTTTTAGTAATTAACTAATATAATAATTACTTAATTAATATTGTTATTTTCTGTTACTGCATGGGATGGTATTAAATTTAATTAAAATTTTTGTGTGACAAATTTTTTACAGTATGTTGGAAAGTATAAAAAAACATTTAGACAAAAAATATCATCCATCTTTTTTATTATATTAACATTGCAAAAATTCAGTGAAATCTTTCTACCGATTTTTTGTCTTAATGAAGAGCAGTTGCATTTTGGAATGAATAAAAAATAAATCAAAGTAATTTAAATAATTTTCTCATCATAATTTTTGGCGCATTCATACATATTTCTCTTAAAGAAGACAAAGGATTATTTTTAATCATTGTATTAAAAGCAAACAAAAATGGAAGACTAAAGAATCGTTAACATACACAGAATTGATTATTGACGGTTATTTTTAGAAGCTTTTATTGGTTAACTGAATCGTTAGGAATTCTCTTTCTGAAATTAAATTACTTGAAATAAGTTGAATGGATAGTTAAATCCTTCATTCGGTTAACATTTTACTAAATATTTATTATTATTTTTTAATTTAATTTATGAATTTATAATAGTGGTTTCACCTTTATGATCTACAAATCCTCAATTACGTTAGAATGGATTTCTCAAAATTGATATTTTTTGTTTTCAGTTATATTAAATTCACATAAGGAGATAATAATTTAAAGAACATTCATTTTAAATTCTTACAATTAAAAACACAACTATTTTAAATTTTGAAATGATTATTTTAAATTATTTGTTTATTTAGAACATTACTTCTGTGAGATTATTGATCTACTTAATTATTTATCTGCAAAGTGATGAGAATGAGGAGGACCCTCTTTTCATCCAGCACCAAAAGGTAGAGGTCTGTCTTTGCTAGGCAGATTCTGTTTGTCCAATAACCAGAGGCACCTTGCCCTCAAGAACGACTATTTCCAGACTAGCAAGTGGTCATATACTCATTTTTCAAGAGCAGAAAAATCTTTGAAGCCAGCTCAAAATGTCAAGCTCAGCAAGTTTCTGCTGAATACATCCTGGACTGTTTGGGATTCTCCAGAGAGGACACATATTCGTTCCTCCATACTTGTCCTTGATTTTTTTTATGATCAGAGGTTTGATAGATCTTGTCCGAATTCATCAGACAGCTGTAGACTAAGCCACAACAACATTATTTATCTTTAAGTAATTACTGCTTAAAATAGGATTTACATAGCTCAAAAAACATATACTATTATTTCACTATTTACATTGATTATTATGAGAAAACAATACTAATATACGTAAATACTAAAATAATAATATTTTAAACTTGATTTTTAGGAGAACATACTTCTAGAGCAAATTACATGTGTGTTTTGAACTTCAGCATGATATTACACGCCAACTTCAACATAAAATACGACTGCCAAAGGCAATACTTATACAAAAGAACAATTTGGAATATATAATAATTGTAAGAGAAATTTTTCTTTATGAATAGTCTAGTTAATTTTAATATGATTTTAAATTTTTAGAACACTAACGCATGCCTTCTTATCTTATGACTAAGAAATTTCGCACCATTTTTACCAAAATCAAATTTTTCCATATTTGTATTTAACGCAATTTCAATTATTCAATATAAAAAAGTGAGAATACAGTATATAAATACAACTATGTTGTTCATCACTTATCCTTATAAAGCATGATTAGAGCCCTTATAATTAAAACATCAATTTTTTAATGTCAAACCATTAATTAAAAATAAAATTTACCTTTCAATCCACAGATCATAACTTGGATCATAATAAATTAGTAAGTTTGGGAGAATTTTAAGTCTAATTTCAATTCTCATTTATTCCAATATATATTTAAGTCCTCTCCATTGCATTTTTTTAACATTATTTAATTTACTTTTTATGCAGTAAATGTGCGTTATGCAGTGCAGATATGCAGTAAATGAGAAGGTATTATTTTAAAATAAATTTAATATAACCTCACAAATGATTAAAACTACTTACTAATAGATCATGCTATCTAACTAAGACTAAAATATTTGTGAGCATTTTTATCAAAATATTTTATTTATAATTGAATGATTTATTAATAACTTTTTCTCTGTTTAACAAACAAATTTTCGTATATTTAGAAAATTCTCTCCAATTATTATCTTTATACCGGACTTGTAATAGTATGAAAACAAAGTATAGGAGTTATTTTAGTAGAATTATGTCAGGTAAAATTAAACTATGTTTGCAATCCTTTTGTCAAATTATTCTTCCTGGTCACGTGTATGTCATCAGAACAGTCTAGACACAATTCGCATTGCATTGTTAGTTTTTGTTTGTTGTTTGCCATATTCTTAATGTATGTTGTTGGTCATTCTCTTCAAAATTTCTTAAATGATTCTTAAATTCTATGTTGTCTGTTGTTAAATAATATTGAAAAGATTTAAATTTGATAAAAAAAGTAGGTGACATTTAAATCCCTGTATGTTTTTCCTTAAATGAAATGACTTTTTTTATATAAATTCGAAACATTCCATATTCAGATTACGATTTACAATGATTTTTATTTCAATTTTTCTCAATGATCCTCATTTATTTTAAGCTAAGCAAACCGATATTTTAAGCTATTTTAAAAATTACACTCAAATATATTTTTTTAATTTTTAGTATGTGATGACAAAATTTAACTTGTTTTAGTATGATTCATATATAAATCAAATATACTTGAAAAAAAAACTGTATGTTGTATATACTTTTGGTCATTGTTTCGCAATTTTCGTATTTCTAACTATGCATGTAAAAATAAACGGTTCAAGCATTAAAATTATCTTACAGAATACAGTTAACGATTAAATAAGTCACAAACAATAACAAATATATACATAAAGGCCTTCATACTATGTGAAACTAATTCACTGAATAGTAGAATTTCAACACGAATAAAAGTTTGAAGTTCAAGAGGGATTATTGATGCATAATGTATGCATAATTTAAGGTATATCAGGTTTTGAATACCACTCAGTTCTTCTGAATTTAAAATGTTGCTTCCGGTTCCAGGGATGAAAAGTACCCTTAGAAAGGTAAATTAGAGCATTTAGATTTTGTCGGAATAATTTTTATTTTAGATTGTTAATCCGACTCTGAAATTTTAATGGTTCTTAAAGTTGTGTGAATACTTTTGAAAAGTAGACGGGAAAATGTGCAACAACTGAAACAATATTTCTCATTACTATAAATTACATCCTTTTTTGGGTCTTGATACGGTTCTTTCTTTCCCTGGGAATGAGGAAATCTGGATTTTGTCGGACAGCCGGAGAGCCATCCAGCATCTTACTAACTGGCACAGAGTCCGTGATAATACAGGAGTAGCTATCTTGGACAAGCTTAGACGGCTCTCCTCATCTCGTGAGATTCACTTATAGTGGATCCCTTCCCACGAAGACCTTGCGGGTAACGAATTGGCTGATGCCCTAGCAAAAAGAAGAACTGACGAGCCTTTGCTTACTCTATCGTCTCTTACCTATACTGAACATAAAGGCCTTGTTCGGTCTGCATTTGCCATTTCCCCTGTGCACCATTGGTACCAGCGTAAACGTCACGGTGGATCTCTATCCCTCCGGTGCAGCAGACTGGAACAAACTACAATAACACGTTTTCGAAGTGGCCACCTAAGATCATTGACATTTAACAACAAAGAAAAGGAATTTCCAATGTGCGCTAAGTGTTCCAAAAGCCAAGCCACTCCGGATCATATCCTTGAATGCTTGGGACTCGATAAAGAAGACCTTCTGGAGCGACCATTATTGGTCATTGATTTCCTGAGAGTGTGCAATGTCATAGACTCGGTCTAGCGCTGCTTGACAACAGGGATCAGCAACAACAACAACACATCCTTTTTTAATATTAAAATAGAAAAATAAAAAGTATCCTTAAAATTAAACAATGATTAATCAAGAGTTTGAAAGCTATTTTTTTCAAGTTTTTCAATTTTTTCGTTCCCAAAATCAAATTTTTGAGGAATTCTATCATAAAGCATGCATGATTAATATAAAAATGGAATGACTTGCTTATTTACTTCTCTTCTGATAAAAAAAATATTTGGAATGACTGCTATTTAATAATCATATATTTAAATAAGAGATTTTTCTTGTTACGAGGAATATTATATCCTTTGCAAGTAGTTTTGGATTTTTCATTTAAAGTGCAAATATTTCTTATTTTCATATTCTAACAAGGTATATAGATTTTAATATTCAATTTAAAGTTATTATTATATTCACTTATAGAGACTAAATTTTAATTACTCCCAATTTTAATTGATAACAAATGGATTTTAAAATGTATCTTGTGATGAAGCATACATATTAAGTTGCAAAAATTAAATTCGTCTCATGCATATGAGATATCATTGCAAGAATGATGAAATTGAGAACATCTCACTTAAAATATGAACAAATTAAACATAAATATTGCTTGCTCCTTACCACGAGCTGTTGGTGTCCGGGTGACAACTGGACATGACTATCTACAAAGGCATCTGCATCGAATAGGTGTAATGGACTCTGCTCGTTGTCCATTGTGCAATCATGATGATATGAATGCTGCTCACCTCAAGAACTGCCCGGAAATTTTAAAGTTTATAACTGACAACTCCTTTGAGGCTACTAAAGCGACTTTATTCTTATTTTTATACTTGTTCACCTTTTTATTGGGCTGCTCGTCGATTAATGGCAGAGATGCCGAGGACGGGCGTAAGATATAAAAAGCAGTTGATATTAGTGAGAGAACATGATGTTTTGTTTGTTATTATACACTCTAAAGTGTCACAACGAAATTTCTGTAGAATTATAAACACCTTGAAAATTATTACTCACTTTTGCGTAACTTACTTTACGAAATAGAACCCAAGATTAAAGAGTTATCGGAAAAACTTGGTTCGATATTTGTAAAAATTAAGGAAATGTTTTAAATATGTTTAAATTTTTGTGTAAATGATCTCAACAAGATGGTATATGTTACATAGAGCAAACAATTATGATAAAAATTTTCAGTTTAGAATGAACACTGCATTTATACTTCAGAACTTTTAATGTTAATTATAATTGGAGGTATATTTTCCTTAACATATATTCTTATTGGATTTTAAAATTTGTCCATTATATTGTGCTGAATAAAGTTGCCCATTACATCATATTTCACTTAAATTTTCATCAAAACATCAAAAGCAATTATATGCAGAGGGTTTACAATACTGTACTATCAATGGTACATCAATACTAATACCTTCATTAATGATTCTTCACTAATAAATAAAATAATTCGCAGAAAATGTTTTGCGCCAAATGTTGGATAATAATAACAATAATATTATAGTAGTAAATGTATATAAATAAAAAAGTTAACGCGAATAAATTATAAGTTTATAATATGCTCATTTTTTATAGTTTAACAATTAGAAACAGCTTTTTTAAATTAAATACATTCTTATTTACTTCTTTGCTTTGAGAAGCAAACAAATATTAAACCTAATTTTTAAATTAGACATTGAAATTGTATATTTACATTAAGGTTCCAGTAAAAGCAATAATGTTTGTTGAAAAATTATGACACATTTTGAAATTGACAGACGTTTTTCAACCTCATTTAAATATTAGCTATTCTTTGTAAGAAATTGGTTAAAAAATTTTCAATTTTTTCCCAATTTTCAACAATAATTTTTAAATACATTTTTAAAAGCACTTCAATTACACTCATACTTGTTATTTTTAAACGCTATAAATCTAATAGCGAAATATAAAAAAAGAAACTCAAAGAACTCTATTTAATGTGGTGTGCAAAGAAAGCTGATGGAAACGATTGACATAATTGGTTCTTCCGAAATGAAACTCTTCGATGGAGTAAAATTTATCACCGTCACTGAAATAGTAATTAGAGTAATTTCAAGATAGTTCAGACGGGTACTTAAAAAAATAGTTTTTGCTTTATTAATTGCTTTTCATTTTTCTCCTTATGTCACATTTTTCTTTCAAGAGGACTATATTATTATTATTATTACTCGACAATTGAAAAGTCCTGTTTGCTTGTGATCCATAATAAAAAGGAATAGCGCTTAATCTGACGGAATTAACTAAATACTACGCAGAAATTGAACGCGTTTCATTATTCAATATGCAAATTTATTAAAGGTGTTTATTTTTAACTTATTTAAACTGCTCAGGAAACATTTTAAATACAGAAATATTCAATGAATTAAAAACATAATTTTTTTAAAAAAATATTTATTAAATATAAGCATTTAAAATAATATATTATATATTTGCTATTAAATGTTATTTATTTTAATTTATAGTTAAATGTATTAATTTACACTTTTGCTGAACGAGTTTAAATGAACTAAGCTCGACGTATTGACGGAGTGGATACTCTGGTGGTGCCATCTATCGGAGGATTTAAAGAGCAAAGACCTACTTTCACCTTCGTGGTACTCTGATTAAAATGAAAGACGCTCCCTATTGACTTAAATTCGCAAAGACAAGATAGAGCGAGCTTTGCTTGTCCAAGTGTCATAAGTAACAACAAGCTCGACAAGGAATGATTATATTTTTCAAAGTGCATACTTATTCGCATATAGCTTTCACATAAAATAGTTTTATACCGACTATATTTTTTTATAGAAATTAACAGATAAATCCTTTATCAATTCTATTCAACCTTTTTTTAATCTATAATTTTTCATCAGTTCTTATTTAAAATTAACTTTTATTACTTTATTAACTTTTATTATTTGTATTTTACTTAACGAAACAACTACGTGGTTGATTCTTTTGTTATCCATTTTAGTAAGACTACATTTCAATGAAAATACAGGGTTCATTTTCCAATGTTAAACAATATTCACTCTTCGAATCCTTTATTTTCTTCTCTCAATTTGTTAAAGATTTAATGGCTTTCTAATTCATAAACGCACGCGTTCGATTTCTTTTCATTCCTAGTAGTTTTTATTTAACTATGCCCATACATGTTAGCTTATGCATGAAACTGAAATTTTTATCTTGCAAAAGATTTGAGTTTTGGTTGCACTTTTTACCAACAAAGGTCGTTGTTTTTTAGCTGAAATTTTTGACAACTTCTTTTTACATTCTGGCTCAACATGGTTATCACAAAAACAAACTGTTACGCTATTATTTACTTTGTAATTGAAGTTAATATTTGAATAAAAATGACATACCATTTTGAGATTTTTCACTTTTTAAGATTTGACATTTTGAGTATAATAATTTTCAAAAAGTGCTGTGTGTAAAATATATATTATGTATTTAATTTCATGAAAGAGAATTTACTTTACTAAAGTTAAATTTGCAATACAGTTCAATATATTGCGCTTACATTTTCAATCATAAAGGAGAATTACTTTCTGTGAGTATTTATAAAACTACATATTTTTTTTTATATAATCACAGCTGAAAAAATATCCAAAATTTGAAAAACTGAACTGTTGTGTTCTTTCTTAATTCGAAAAATACTATTATGGCACATATTATTGATGAAATGTTTTCCGTATAAATTGAATACAATACAAAATACTTTTTCAAGATAAATTCGCTTATAATAATATTTTCAGTTTTATAATTTATGATGAAATATTTAAAAAAAAATTAAGAATGAAAATAATTATACTTAGTTCAATAAAAGTAAAAAGATATCGATCCAATTTGCAACGGAATTTATTAACGTTAAAAATGGTGATGTTTAACTCTAAATATTAAAAAAGAAGAAAAAAAAAAGACCTCCCCTTTTTAGAAAAGGTTTTATATTTCGAAAATTAGCTCATCATTATAATTTCTAACGGCTCGTTTTCTCCCCTTGATATCATATTTCACTTCCCCGTATCGTTAAGTAACAAGCTTCAGACCACATAAACTAATAAGGGTATAAATTAAAACTTCTGTCACAGTTACAGTGAAGAGCCAATTAGACACAAGGACAGGAATAGCCTTAGGGTTCGCGTTTGTGATCAGAAAGTGAAGTAAATGGAAACCTGCAAGAGGTTTGATATGTGCTCATACGAAGAGAATTATTACTATTAAAATGAATAAATTAAGTAGCCATTTAATGGGGTAATTGGAAATAAATAAAAAGAGAGCAATGGATAGGCAAATTATGTATCGCAATATGACCATTTGATTTTCAATTAGAAAGTTTTTTTTTTACTGAGAATCTATGATATTTGATATAAATGTGCACATTTTAATTAATGCGCCATTTGTGTGACATTTATTTATGTTTCCATATGGCTTTGTAAAGTTATTTCTGTAACGTGAAATATCAGATTCCTTAAATTGAGATATAAAATTACAATAAGCATTGTGAATAATGAAAATTTAGATGTTTATTTGTTCTTTCTTATATAAAAAATTAAAAAAAGAAAATCGTGTTTTTATTACTGAAAACTATGATATGTATTAGAAAATTCTCGTTCTCTGAATACAAAACTTATGTATTATGCTATTTCTGATCGCTTTCTATTAAAGTTTTTAAGCATAAAGTGGGTTGTTTCTTTTGTTCCAGTTGAGATCATGATTACATCGCTTTATAACAATTCTCATTGGTTTAAAAAATCCATGACGTCAGAATCATAAGTAATTAATTACAACATCATTTTGAGACGGCGTTGTAAATTAACTTGTCGAAGAATTTGCTGAATGTCTTCAAGTCCAATTTTTAAAGTGGCAGCAAACAAGGCGAAGTTCACCTTCGAATGTCTGAGTGAAGTCAGCAATGAGAAAAAAATCCTTTCATGATTTTAACTAGTAATATAGAAGTATTTTTTAATTATAACTTTTTCCGTTTGTAAATAAAGTTTTGTAGCCCGGGTTCGATTCCCGGCACACTTTTCGCGAGTAAGCTGTCAGTCTACGGCGTCGAAATCGTGAAAAGTGTCTATTGTTCTAAATAATTCGATTACAAATTTTCAAAAGCCGATTCAAGTTTTCTTGTCTGGCCCTCCGGCTCACCAACATCTATTGTTTTATTTCCCATTCTCATGAAATATGTTAAAGCTTCTGTAATTGTGTTTCCTTTCTATTTTTGCTTGATGAACACTTTGAGCGAAAAACATTGATTGTTACGAATATCCAGAATCATAATTTCAGAAGATATCGAGTAACGACTCTATGACTTCGACTCGTTGGAATCAAGATTAGAAATATTATTGAAGTTCATTTTGTTAAAAAAAAAATTTTTTTTATTTAAAGACTAAAGCATCGGTTGGAGAAATCGTTTTCCATTGATTAAAGCTATTAACACATTGACAATAAAACAGATGAAAAAGCAAAATGAAAAAGACAAAACAAAAACATCCACTTTTTTGGTTAGTTTAAATCAACAAGGACGATTTAAACTTTCTTATATTAATTTTTTGACAATTTGTTTTATTTGTTACAAATTTTTGAATGATCAACATTATTGATATTTTATAAATATATTCATTAAATGTGAATCATTTGATATTTTAAATATAGATCTACATAAAATTACATTTCTCACAAAATAATTATAATAAAGTATTTTTAACTTTGATTATTATTTATATTTTTAGAAATACAAACAAATTTAGTTTAAAAAAATTAGAAACCAAAACAAATTTTGTTTAAGAATGAAAACACCTAGTCTGGCAATAGTAGAAACGTGGAAAAAATCCTTTCTTTTAACTTGTGTTTTCATTTTAAATTTCTTGGCGGTAGAGATTCAAATTAAGAAATCTCACTATCATTTAAAAATAAAAATGAGCAATAAATGTTTTAAAGTATGCATTTTTTCTGTCAGGATATTCATTCTAAAATAAAATATATATTCTTTGGATAGTTCTTTATTAAATATATATGTTTAAAGAGATTTATATTTTTAGTTAAATAACATGTAAAAATTTTTAATATTATATCTTTGAACTACATAAAATACCAAAATACATAAATGTTGTTTTTAGATAACGGATTTACATAATTTTAATATTTTAATGAAAAACATCTCATAATATAATGGAATTGTATAAAAAATTGCATGTGTTATCAATTTACATAAGCATATAAAGAAAAATATGTCTGTAATTACATTAATTGCATTTCAGTTTTGTAGAAAAGTAAGTATTTTAGAAATTTATGTCTTTATGTTGTAATATATACTGATTTGTTAATTAGTGTGAATCTTTTTCATAACAATTAATTTCAAAAATTGTTGAAATTATGTTTTCCATTGCATTTTATCAATTATTCTAAAGAACAGGTACATATTTTTAATTTACATTAAAGAATATTATAAGAACATATGGGTTGACACTGGTTCCCATTTGAAAACGAAATCAAATATTGCTACAAGCCGGCATAATATGAGAAGAAAGCTTTACTTTTCTACTCAGCTGGCCACTCAAAATTCAGCATCAAGAAAAACTTGCGATATCATAGCTATATTTATTTCGCAAATAATGCGATATATGAATGATTGAAAAAACAGATGATGACAAAATCAGAAGTTAGTATTAAAGTGTGAGTGATGACAAAATCAGAAGTTAGTATTAAAGTGTGGGTGATGACAAAATCAGAAGTTAGTATTAAAGTGTGGGTGATGACAAAATCAGAAGTTAGTATTAAAGTGTGGGTGATGACAAAATCAGAAGTTAGTATTAAAGTGTGGGTGATGACAAAATCAGAAGTTAGTATTAAAGTGTGGGTGATGAAAAAATCAGAAGTTAGTATTAAAGTGTGGGTGATGACAAAATCAGAAGTTAGTAGTAAAGTGTGGGTGATGACAAAATCAGTAGTTACTGCAGCCGCAATTCCAATGGTTGATCGGTTAACGAACATAACTCATTACAAGACTATGTTCGCTATCTGAATCGTTCGTTAACTGATCATCGATTTACCATAGATTTTTTGTGAAATCGATTAATTCGTTCTTGAGAATCTAAAAATTAAATTAAAATAAAGATTTGTAATTTCTTAGTAACTTTATTATAAAAAATAATACATGCGTATAGTCTTGCACATATCAATCAATTTCATTTTTTGTTTATAGGGCATTAAAGAACATGTCCAATGTCAATTGCTTTCCTCTCTTGTTTAAGATTTTCCGGAAGTGATTAATAGCATTGTTGTAATAAAAATCTTTAACCCTCCTGATATCAGGTTGGTTTGAGTGCCATTTCAGACCATTCGTCTGACACATCTTCCACTTCTCAAAGAATAAACGATAGGGGGCGGGGTTACTCAAAATGAAGTCAGTTTCAATTTTGAATGAAATCAAAACCGAAGCTGATGGTCTAATTTGTCTATAAATAATCGATTGGAAAATCTTTTCCAGTGTAGGGCATTGAAGTTTAATAAGCAAGCAACATAATTGAAGAGAGATGAAAAGCGATTTTTAGTCCATTAGGTTTGGCAACCCTACACATTATACTCCGAGGCGCGAGATGTGTTTGTTAGAATTCGTTTTAGTTCATTATCCGAATGTGTGTTCGTTGTCCGAACACAAAAATCTTTCGTAAAAGTGTTCGTGGTCTAATTGTTGATTAACCGATCACCCACTGTATAAGTTTTGTCACATGCTTCGGAATAGAATCAAAGAGAGCTTGAATGTAAAGAGGCTTCAAATTGGCAAGCTTTTCTTTCTTTATTTGCAGATGGCTCTACAGTCGGTCGTAATGAGCATATGTAATCTAGTGCTTATGATTTTCAAAAGGCATGATGTAAATTTGACATCATTTGCATGCTTCCTTAAGGGTGATGGATTTGGAATAGCCTGCATCGTGGTCAGTGCAGTTTCATTTTTTGTCTTAATCAGAAACCATTGTGCTAAGATCTATCCAGACTAATATTTACAAGGCAACCCATCCGTCCACTCATGCAAACTGTTTACAAAGATGCAGGCTCCGATATTGAGATAATCGTTTTTGACTTAAACTGCAGTACCTAATGATTGTGAAGATTTCAGATGTCAACAATTCTTTAATATTGTTATGTGGATATCCACATTTTAAATTATGTATTCATTGGGCTCACCGTGGGCCCCTTTTATTGAATACTTCTGCTCAGAGCAAATTCAGAATGTTACGAAATAGAACCCAGTCACTGTTGAATAACAGAAGACAGATATTATTCTATTGCACCACTTTCGTGGTTAGGGACGCAGTAGCCTAGTTGGTTAGGCGACGTTCTCATTATCGAAAAATAGTGAGTTCAAATCCCGGATTAACCGAAAATTCGTCGTGTTTGCTAATAGTAACTGGGGCACGTTCAAGCTGGACGTGATCGCAATGTCCTCCAAGTGAAATGGTACCTCTGGGATGGCAGACCAAGTATTGGGGGTCTTCTGCTTGGTCCTTTCTTCAAAATCACAAAGACTCCACCTGGCTGCTTCTGTCTAACTGGTAGAGCTCAACTCAGTGCTAGATACAGGGAAGCACGCTGGTGCAACAACAACCACTTTCGGGTTCGGTGCTTAAGAGTTTTCTAGGTTTCCTTTCTTGAGACAAATGAATGCACTCATTATTTATTAAGTCTTCTAGGAAGGCAATATATGAACACTAAAATACCTTACAGCAGCTTAAGTATTTAGGTGCTCCCCTCACGATATCAAAATTTATGAATTAATTAAGGATATTTTAGTAATTTGTTATCAGCAATAATGTTTTAAATTAAGATTTAATGTGACCTTTCAATTTTTTCAAAAAATAGATTAGATATTAATTGTATACTATATGTTATATATAGCAATGTTTATCAACAACTTTTTAAGAAAAAAATGCTCGCTTGTTTACTGTTTCCCAGATTCAAAAATAAGTATTATTAACTTAACATTTCTCCTCGATACAGAAATTAAGAAATGAATGTACTTTATAGCGACTTATCCACAGTGAGTAATATAATGGAATGATTACAAAACGTCGGGATTAATAAAATTAATCTGAGTAAAGTTATTTGTAATCGCTAAATTCAATAAATGAATTTATTTCGATCACAAAAATAATCTTTTCTAATGCTTCAGTAGTAATTACTTATTGCCGCTCAACTTGTCTAGTGGTCAGCGTGCTTAACTGCAGATAGGGAGGTCCTGGGTTCGAATCCCTGTTCGGGCATGGATGTACTTTCTCTCTCTATCTATACTGTCTTTGCCCTTTCCTCGTATGAATGGGTTGTGAATGGGAGGTCCTAGGTTCGAATCCCTTTTCGGGCATGGATGTACTTTCTCTCTCTATCTATACTGTCTTTGTCCTTTCCTCGTATGAATAGGTGTGCCTACCCTATAAACGGGTACTTATAGCATGTGTGTACAAAGGAAGGTGGACTCCACACCTAAATATGGTTCAGTTGGAAAAGTGGAGCAGCGCACCCTATCATGTGATTCTAGCTGGCACATAACAACAGAAATTACTTATTTTCATTAAAAATCTTTGATGTTTTAAATTATTTTGCCACCCAGAAAGTTTGGTTGCCAAAGCATATTGTAAAACTCCGTTTTGGAAAGATTGGCGACAGGAGAAAAATGGCGTCACATATTTCTTGTTTTATTAATACAGAACTTCAATCAAAATAAATAAATAAATGTTGTTGATACAGTTTGCGGTAAGAAGCTATAGGTTAAAAATAGTATTTTTCTTGAAATGAACATTGTTGGAAACGGATCTGTTCCCTTTTTTTTAGTTTCATCTTTCATTGCTACTGGGTTGGTGGTCCAAATCGAGCTCAACTACAAAACTTTTTACCAAACTAGTTGGGACTACTTTAAATAAAAATAACTACCTTTTGTTTACAAAATGTTAAATTAGTAGCTCTTCATATTATCAGCTAGAAATGAGATGGCGCAATGTTAATTATGTATTGTCTGTTGCTAAGTTACTTGCTCTACAAATAATTAATGCAATACTTCACATGCGGTTGTACCCGAATGATTCTCACCCTAATTTTTAAATAAATAAAGAAAAAGGAATATTCATCACACTGTAAGTAACCATCAATTTTTAAGCACGAAAAAATTCCTGAACTTATATTACTTATGAATTGTCACAAGGAGGGAGTGGGAGAGTGACACATTCCCTCGGACAGAACTGCTGGAACTCAGTGGGTTGGGGACGTGTCCACTTTAATCTGTGACATCCGAAGTCCATCCGCTGGTGTGGCGTGGATGTGAAGAGGAGGGTGCTTGCTCAGGTGTGACCTTTTTACCTGACGGTGGTTCAAAATTATGAGGCCCTTGGTGGTGAGTGAATATTTTAAACATGTAAACGTTAAGTTATAGTCTAAGGCTCGCCTGCCCCGCTATGTATTACTTATAAAAGTGATAAAACTGATTAAAATATTTCGTAAAATGATTAATGTAATTTTTACGTACAATAAGCCACTTTGCTTTTTTGAATTTCATTCTCAAGTTTTTACATTTACATTCTATTTTATCAAGCGTACGTAAAAAATATTTTCTTAAAGTGTTATTCATTAATAAAATTATTTCATACGAGTACGAGATGCAAGAAAAGAAAAATGCTCACACAACAAACTGAGAAATTATATTTTAGACATTTGGGAGTACTTCGTTTTTTGTCATAAGGAATTATAATTTTTATCAAAAAGAAAAATTATGACGAAAAACAATTATATTATTTATGTAAATTAAATTAGTTCAAAACTTAGATGATAAGAAAAATTTCAGTTATTCTAATTTTATGTAACGAAAATTTTTCTTTGGAAAAATAGTTTAAAATTTTATGAAACAAAGAATAAAAAATGGTTGATGCTCCAAAAATATCCCCAAAAGATTTCAACTTATATTTTGCATTATTTTTCATGTATTTTGAAACATATTTATTGAGATAAAAGGAAAAATAATTAGTTTAAAAGTAAAAATTGATGTTAAAATTAAATTGATTAATATTAAATATTTTTTCTTCTTCTTAGCTAATTATTTTATCCTATTATTCTGAAATAAGATAAAATTGTTAAATTGTAACAAGATTTGAAATTTAATTTTTATCTCAAATCACACTGTTAATTTACTGACTGATTATTTTCTAAAAAACATACATCCAAATGGAAAATAATATTTTTAAATAATCTAATTTCTCCAAAAATTGTATTATTAGAAATAAATTTTGAATTTTTATTTGAATTTTGCTTTTATGCGCGAAATTTTATAATAATTATTAACAACTTTTTAAAATAAAGATATATTAATTTCTGTAATTAGTACATACAAAAACATCGAATATCTTTACTGTATGATATTAGTAATGGTCTTGAATAAGCTTATAAATAAATTACCCGATAGTTTCGGAACAGGTTTGAAAAAAATTCAATAATGATCGACATTGCTGTCTTTCCCATGAGATTTGAACGAGAAATCTATGATCAAGCAAAATTTTAATCACTATATTCCTAAGATGGTGGAGGAAAGTTGTTTGATTAAAATAATTAATCAATTGTATGCCATTTGACAACAAAAAGAATTTTTAAACATGCGAAACTCACAAGAGATTTAAGTTTTGGATGCAACTGAAGGTAAGTTATACATTTGAAAATATGTTGAACATGTGATATCATTATAATTAATGTGTTACTTTTTAAACTTGTACCTTAATTTAAATTCTATGAGTGAAGCTGTAATGGTAAAGTAATGAACTTAATCCGATCATGTCTTAGCATTGTTTTCATGTAGTATTTTTTTAAGGTTTCCTCTTCGTATTGTTACCAAAATTTCCTTACATCTTGTTCTACTACAGCTTTAGTACATATTTTACATGTTTTTATTATTTCTTAATTTTATAAAAATCACTGTTAAATTAAATTTATCTTAAAAAGTAGAATCCGAGTTGAAATTTAAAATTCGTCGGCCCTTAAGTAAATGATCGACTTGTAACAGCACTGAACCATGATAATCTCATATGAGATTAAATTCTCGCATAGCTCTTATTAAAACAAACGATCCATTTTGTGAATTAATTATTAATTACTTTTCATCCTATTGATTAAAGTTCTTTTGGTTGATTACTTTATCGAATCAAAAGCTTGTTTAGAGTTGCTTATATCGTCTCGTGCTTAAGGCTGTAACCATCGATTCGGTAATCACCTTAAAACATAAATAAAGCAAAACCATGCTTACTATCTAATGTTTAGTTAAAACGATGTTAATTTACCATTTTATTTCTGTTGTATACAGAATATTTAAGATTAAATTACCTATATGTTGATGGCTTAGAACATTAGCGATTTAAAAAAATTATTCTAAAATCTTAAATACGTGTATTAAAAAATAAAAATCAACTATCGATAATTCAACTTTTTTCAGTGCAAAATATGTAAAATACATTATTCTAAAAAAACTAATTATTTAAGTATAAAAGGTATAGACACAATTTTAAAATGGTCACTGGTATAACTGGAAGAAATACATTCTTTCTTTGACCTAGAATTCAAATACAGTTTCCAAGTTAATATAGTATAGATCTTCGATTAGGCAATTCGAATGTAGTTGAACAATAGGACCATTGTCATCTAGTAAAATTATAATTTTTTTTATACCTTCTTATCATTCATTAAATTAATAGCCTATTTTAAAATTACACTAAAATGAAAAAAACTTAAATTTGAGTTTATTTGTGCAATTTTAACGTATATCATACTTTTTCGCATTTAATTTATATAAATGAAAACATGTCATAAATGTATCTTAATCAAAAATGAGTTATTAAAATATCATAAAGACTCAAAATAATGAGCATTATTATCATAAAGACTCAGTATTGAATTAGAATAATATCTTCAATTATAAAAATTCAAAATAATTAAGATTCTAAAGAATGTACTTAAATTGTGTATAAAATGAAGATTCCTATTCATCGCAAATTCTGCAACTGTATTATATTTGAGGTATATGCAGATATAACTGTTAACGAAGAATATAATTTATACAAAAAAATATGTGTATAAAGATTGCGATTTAAAGAGCTTTAAAATTTCAAATTTTATTCTATGTAGACTTAGAACCGAGACAAATGATGACAACTTAATCTAGGTTTGTATATTCATTTTAATTTTACAGTAAACTGGTAAAAACCCCAATTACATAACAAAAGACATACATAAGCATGGGCAACCAGCATCAACAATGACATAGCTTTAGTCTTCCTTTTATATTATCGCTTGGAACTCTCGACTTCTCTGGAAATAAATAGATTGGTTTTTTTTTTATTTCTAAACAACGCCCTCTATTTGTGAGTTTGATATTGCATTGGGAATGGTTCTATATTTCAAAATATCCCGTTCATATTTTGTATTATTTATTTAAATATATATTTCTATTATTAAATATTAATTATCGCTTTTAATTATTTATTTTTATTAGAAAAACAGAAACAAAAGTTATTCTTGAAAGGAGGAATTCAATCATAATTTATGATTATTTTTTATACAATAAGCATTTGTGAATTAATTAAATAGAATTTTACCTTTTTGATATTAATCATCATTATTTTATATTTCAGATGTATGTAAATATCTACTAGCAAAAGCGAAAAGCAAGAATATTTGATACTTTACATTTAAATTTTCTACGGAAATTATAAATGTGAAATTAATAAACAAAAATGTTACATTTGTTAATTTTCAACAAAAAAAATCTCATTCATTACAATTTAAGTTTTATAATGGATTTAGAATTTTCATTTATATATAATTAACATGTTTGTGTGTTTTAATGATAGCTAATGAAACAGAGGTTTGCTGAGGGAAAATTTTATGTCAGTTACATTTAAAATTTATATTGCTCCCATAAAATATTCTTAAATTTATAAAGGATTATATAAATTTAAGAATATTTAAATTTCTTATAAACATCGAAATATTTATTTAGTTATTAATCACTAGGAAAATTTAAATTTGCTCATGATATACTTATAATTTTTTATTTGCATATGTTTATTTAATTTTTCAAAAATAAAAAATGTTAAATTATTAAGGATCACAATATATACAATACATTATTTCGGTAAGTTTCCTTGTGCTTTTATTTTGATATAAAATGTTATGGTATTTGTTTAAAATAAAACGTGTCTTAATTTTTTTAACGAATATTTTGTTTGGATATAAATAAAAGCTTTTTCTTATATAAAACTTCAAATAATGAAAAATTAAAATACTTTATTTATAGTAGAATTCACGTTGAGTGAAAAACATTAAATTTTGAGCCTTGCAATCACGATTGTTTAATTTCAATATTTTCATTCTGCATTTAACGTCAATCCAATTTTGTTTAACAACGATAATGAAATAGGGAAAAATTTAATGGCTCTAAACATGATACTCTATAAAACTATATTTAGCAATGTAATGAAACATTTAATTCCAATATTCTTTTAATTAACACACTTTGCTTGCAGTATGAAGCTATCCAATGAATTAATATTAGTTAAATCATGTAAAATCAAAGGGAACATTTAATTTAGAAAACTCCTGAATCAATTTATAAAGTTCTCTTCCAAAAGCATATCGCATTTAGAGGAGGAAAAGTAACTCCCCAATGAAGTAAAAGCTTCATTTTGAAATCTCAAACTTCAATCTACGTTTTGAAGGATACCCTGGGAATCGAGGAACATCACAGGTGAATTCCAAGAATGCATTTAAGGTTTCCCTCTAATGAAGAGAGCTAGACTTGAATTAGATTACGCCATTTTGAAGGTGCACCATAAATCAGTGAATTGCTAGAGCGCCATCGTTGAAGACACTGAATATCTTCCGTTTCTATCCTTTCAACCAGGGAAAAGTAATGACTTCAAACTGTTGATAATATTAAAATTCTGTGACTAGATATCTGAAGTTTATCTATTCTTGAATTCAGAAAAAACATTTCTATACATGAGATTAAGTGCTGATAATAAGATCTTGGATCAATAGTACGCAAAGAAAATTATCAACACTTAATGTATTTTATTTGAATACATTTATTATGTGAATTGAAAATGCATTCTTGGATTGAGAAAGAAGAAAATGTTCAAAATGAAAATTTACTATTTTTATAAAAATTTTTGATAAATAAAATATTATATATCTATATTATATCATTAACCATTATATATCAATGCCACTTATACACTCATATTTATTATATCCAGACTTATTATTTTTTAATTGATTATTAAATATTTAATAATATTTAAGTTTAAAATAAATCATTTATTAGAATTTTATATTGAATATTTTAATTAATAACTGCACATTAAAAATTATTTTAAAATACATAGCTATCCACTAATATTATTGATCTGTATATTCTTTTTATTCTAATTAAATATAAGTCACTCATATCAGAACATTTTAATCTTAAATTTAATCTTTTTTTTAATTTAAAGAATTTCATTGCTGTTAATATAAATTTTAATATTTCTTTATTTTAAATTTTTTGTTTTTATAAAGAAACCTCTATAGCGAATACATATTAAGCCATAATAACTCTCTTTTATTTGGAATATTTAATGAATTAAAGTATTAATCTTTATAAACTGTAAAGTTTATAAAACAAATTTAATTTCAGCTTAGTCTATAATTTTAGTTAATTACTATATCGATAGATTTCAAATTAAAAGAAAACATTTTTATAGCTACCGGGTTACAATAAATTTAATGCTGATATATAGATGAAATTTAAATATTTATGACTAATGTCAACCATGAAATTTGTTGTTACAAGTTGTTGTTGTTACATACATTTGTTGTTAACATATTACAAGCCTTTTCACCATGCTGATGTCATTCAATTATTTTTATTGCTTATCTCCCTCATATTAAGAGCCATGTACTTTTCCCGAATTTAAAGACAGAAAATAATTTTATATTCATTTTTTTACACATATGGCTCGATTGTTAATGGAATCTTAAATTAGTTTTGCTTGAGACGCTAAAAAGTTTTGAAGAATTAAAAATTACGATAGATATACATAGGATAAATAGTATATCACAATATTTTAGATTAAGGAATACGTCAAAAATAATTCATCATAAATGATAAATATTCTTTACATAAAGAGTTAATACAATTGAAAAAATTGTATTTAATCCACTATGAAAACCAATTATATATTATAACCAATACCAAATAAATGAAAAGTCTTAAGCTAAGCACTAGACATGCAAAAATAATAAAGCTCATTTTACCAAAACCTTAACAAACTGCTACTAAATTTTTTTGATAGTTTTTTAATAAATTTATTCTTTAAGTTACTGACTAAAATATTACCAACGGGTGCACTCGTTTATAAGTAATTAAATATTTCTAGTAATATCGTAAGTATGCATACTTATGAAACTAAAATGGGTAGCTTTGTATAACTGTAACTGCACCCCGAAAGCTAATTTAGAATTATATTTTCGTTTCTAGGTTGAATCATTATTATCATATTTGTTGTTAAAGTTTGAGCAATTAATATTTAAACAAGAGAAAAAGTAATTAACATAATATGTTCTTCAGTAAATATGAATGCTTGCAATAATTAATGAAAAATGCAGTGTAGATATTTCTTTTTTATTACGTTGCACACATACCATAGGCCCTCATTTTATCAACTCAAAATTTTTTTAACGTGTTTTCATTTCCTTTCATTATAAGAAAAGTCTCTTAACTTAATCAAAGTATCTGCGCTCACAAATAAGAATAAGGAATTAAAAATGATGATTGAGTCTGAAACATCAATTAAATTAGGTGTCACTCCAACAAACAATGTATGGTTGTAATAGCTTCTTATGATTTTTCACAAAAAGATCTAACACACATCAAACAGAGATAAAAAGCAATAAAAATTGTTCTTCATAGACAAATATTTAAATCAAAGTAAGATTCTGAGCATGGTCATCTTATTTTAGGTGTATTTTTCTATTTGAGTAGTAATTTTTAGAAAATACACTATCACCTATATCTTCGGTTTCAGCAACAAATTTTGCATGAAACATTACGACCGAGGTTGGATTTTACTTTTTTTATTTTTTGCTTAAACATTTGATGGGATGTCGTTTGCAAATTTTCTGGGTTTCCTCCTTTGCAATACATAAAATGATCCCTAATTTATAATAACATTCTTTAGAAGTAGATGCCAAATTTTTAAGACAAATTTAATTCTATATACAGATGCACATTAATTTTTGTACATTTTTTTCCTTTTTACTGTTCTTAGAAAATTACGAAGAAAGAGCTTCTGCCATACTTTGATGTATGCTACTGATGAATAATCACGCCATTGGATCAATGGTCGCGGTGGCATGGTTGGTTAAGGTGTCGTTTGGAAGGTAGTGAGTTCGAATCCCGGCTTAACCGAAGATCCGTCGTGTTCACTAATGGTGGCTGGGGCGCATTAAAAATGGGCGTGATCGCAATGTCCTCCAAGTGAAATGATACCTCTGGGGGTGGCAGGCCAAGTACTGGTGGTCGCCTGCTTGGTGCCTGCTTCAAAATCACTAAATTTCCTTTTCCAAATATTTTCTTTCACAATAATTAAAAATCTGGTTATGAAAGGAATCATCGAAAATATTCATTGAGTTAAGCAGTCAGCTTCAAAAACATTCAAAAAGACATTCAAGCTTTAATCATACTTTTCTATCTAATTTGATTCTATAAAATTTATAAAAATTATTCTTGTAAACCTCAAAGCGATGTTATTTTGCCATCATCTTTTTTTTTTACACCCACTTGTTGGCTATTAATTATCTGTTCGTAATATAATTCTGTGAACACACAAGGCGAGCTATTGCTAAACGACAAAACTTGATGCGAATTTCAAACATTTTGAATAGTTAATCAATTATAAAGAACTTTCATTTAGAAAGTGCTAAAATAAATAAACAGTTATTTCAGAATATAAGAAAAAATTACTTTTAACATTAAAATGGTTTACATGACATCTTGTCTAAAAGTTCTAAAAACTAAGTCCTTTCCCTTATAACACATTTACCCCGCACAAGAATTCCACAATTTGTTATTAGGTATACTCTGAAATAAATTTTATGCTTATCGGAAAATATTATTTTAAACTTTTGAACTGTGGTCAAGTGCGTTGTTGGCATTTAAACTGTTATTCGCTTTTATAATGTTCAAACAATGGAAGTGTATAAACATTAGCAAGATAAATTCATAGATCCAATCAACTGGTTCATCTTTAAAGTCAAGACAAAGATATTTTATAGAAAAATCACACACACATACTATATATTAGTTTCATATGTCTTACTATCATTGGTACAAATGAACATTATCACATAAAGCAATTTTTGAATTACAAAAGCTAATTTTTTTTCTTGCCTTTCATATTTAAAAGAAATTGTGTATGTCTTACTGTATTGATTAAAATAAATTTAGACACTTTTCACGTGATTTCAATTTTACTTTAAGTGGTTAAAATATTTAATTTAA
Organism: Latrodectus hesperus; assembly: GCA_037975125.1. Taxonomy (NCBI): domain Eukaryota; kingdom Metazoa; phylum Arthropoda; class Arachnida; order Araneae; family Theridiidae; genus Latrodectus; species Latrodectus hesperus. Next base: position 58,398,180 of record CM075860.1, read on the forward strand.
AAGTGACACTAACAAAATTGAATTAATTTATCTTTTCAAACTCGTCGAATTCGAATGCAAGAAGAAAAAAGTATTAAATCAAATGCATTTCTTTTGAAATTCCAGCCATTAATGAAAACTCTGAAGTTAAAAATGATGGAATTCTTCATAGAAAATCCGTGACTGTAACTGAAAATCACCCTAATGAAGAACATTAGACTTTAATGGGGTTGAATTAAGCCAGATTCAAGATTCAAAACGCTATGAACCCCGGGAATTCGAAATACATTCCTTCATTTCCCTCTTACTGACTGGGGGAAAGTAATAGATTCAAAGTGCAATTTCTGTGACATTCTCTTCCCATTTGATTGGCTGGTAGTTACCTATTGCTATCTCTGTATAGATTTCTAGCGTTTGCGCATGAGCGGCTTTAATTAGAAGACGTTATCAAAATTTCCAATTCAGACAAATACAAAGGAAGTTGGTTATTACTTAATTAATCTATTGTGGCATATTAATATTTCATTATATGTATTTGAATTCAGTTTATATTTAAACAATAAATCAGTACTGGAATAATTTTCTAATATATTCTTTCTCAATTATATTATAAGATTAAATTTTAGTAAATAATTTGTTTCCAGCTTTAGTTAAAGTGATTTTAAAATATATGCTATGATAGAAGTAGAAAGAAAGATTAAATAAGTAAAATGACAAATAATAAACAAATATGATTTGGAAGGAAAATACATTTAACAGTACCATATAACAGTAAAGAATAGATTATTCAGATTTTTTAATATATTTTAAACGTACATTTTTTGTATATTTTATTACCGTATTTACGCGAATCTAATCGCATAGTTTTTGGCCAAATGTAGTATTCAAAACTGGGGTGCGCATTAGATTCAATGGCACATTAGATTCGAGTGCAAGGTCAGCAGTTTGCCAATGACGTCAACCAAATTTAAATCGTTATAATGAATTGCTGTATTTCTATACTACATTTACCGTTACATTTATCGTTGACACATTATTGCATTGAGGATACAAACTGCAGAGTACGTAGTCACGAAATGGAGGGCAAACATAGAAGAATGTCATATAACGCTACTTTCAAGCGTAAATTAATTCTTTATGCTGAAATGGCAATAGAAAGGCAATAGATATGAAAAATGGCAATAGAAAGGCAAGTAGAGAGTTTAACATACGGGTGCAAACTTCCCCCTTTCTTATTCTTCAAACGGAAAACGTCCCCTAAAACCCCTAAGAATGAAAAGCTGTTCCCAGATGATGTCCTTATTTGAAACCAAGAGAAGGGGTGGATGACGGAATCATTAATGCTTCATTGACTCCGAAATGTATGGGAATGCCGTCCTGGTGGACTCTCCAATCCACCATCAATGCTTTGGACGTATTTCGTGTCATCTCACTGACGACGTAAAAAAGAAGATGCACAGCCTAGGCAGTGATCTTGTTAGCATTCCTGGAGGGATGACGTCTGTGTTACAACCCCTGGACGTGAGTATAAATAAACCTTTTAAGGGGTACGCTCAGGCGAAGTACGAAAAATGGTTTGGTGAGCCAAACCGTGAATTGGTGTCGACAGGAAAAATTAAGCGTGCTGCACCGCACATTGTTGCACTCTGGGTTTCTGCTGCCTGGAAAAGCATTGAAGCACCAATGATTGTGAAATCTTTCAAGAAATGCTGCATTTCAAATTCATTGAATGACAGTGAAGATGACGTGCTCTGGAACGCCGAGGATGACGATGATGATGAGGAAAGAAGAAATGAATCTGCTTCTGACGAAGAGAGGTGCGAGAATTCCAGTGATGAAAACATTAGTGAATAAAGACGTTTACTATTAATCACTGATTGTAGAAACTCTTAGCTAGATAGAAATGTTACGATTTATTTCATGTTCATATTTTACGATAGTTACCTTATAAACGGTAATGTTAATTAACTATGATTGTTTCAGATAACAATTGCCCACTAATAGGTTAATTCTATGTTCTGCTACTTTATGTAGTAGTCATATTTTATATAACAATCCATTGTTATATAAAATATGGGTACTTACGTATTAGCGTCACCGCGACTTTTTAAACTGGACGAAAATAAAAAAATTATTTCCTCTAATTAGAGAAAATTACTTTTTAGAATTATAAGTCAATTTTTCAATAGTAGAAAAATTTTTCAAATTATACGTTACGCGCCAATTCTACTTAAGTTTTGGAACGAAATTAGATGCGGTGACGCTAATACGTAAGTACCAAAATATTGTATCTAAATTTAAATAAAATTATTATAGCATTGATTGATAGTTTGTATACAAATCCATTGTTGTATAAAATAAGATTCAATAAATTCATCATACCATTGATGCGCATTACATTCGCCGACAAACAATTTTTTTATTATTTAAAGTTTTAAAATGGGGGTGCGCATTAGATTCGATGGCGCATTAGATTCGCATAAATACAGTATTATAAATAATATTTTATTTTCCCATAGTAAAATTTTATGAATTCAAGTTTTCGTTAAATTTTTAGATAATTTAATAGAATAATAACAGAACAGGTTATTATTCTGCTAAATTATATGAAAAAGTCAAATATAATAACAGAACAAGTCTGCAAAATGTATTTTACTTTCTTTTTCATAAATCCATGATTTTATACAATGCCTTAAAGTGTCTTTATTTTGTTTTAAAAACTTTGATGCACACATTAAATTGAAATTCCAAGAAAATTCATTCATGCAGAATAAAATTCTTGATTTTTCTTTGAATTCTTTATTATATTTGGCGCTTCTCATACATAAGCTTGCAATCTCACCCGGGTTTTACAGAAAATGCCCTGAATAAGACAAAGAATGACCAGACAATGGCATTCAGTTTTTTGAGCAAACAAAGTTTTGAAGAAACTTTTTCAACCATTATCAATAAACTTCTTTAACACACAAAGCTAAAAAAAAAATAATGTCAAGCTTATAAAAACTTAAATAAACAAATCACGGTACGTGTGAAATATTATCTGGAGCTTGGTAAAAAAGTTTTTAACAGTTGGTAGCACTTAAGTATCTAATTTCAAATTTCTCTTTAAAATTAATTTATGGAAATGTTTTGACAATAGTTAGTGCACGATTAATGTAACTTTTGCCATTTGTACCTTGGTACAAAAATTAAAAATAATTATTGTAATAGTATAATTACTCTGAAATAAAATGTCACTTAAACTAAAAAAGACGAATTATTTGAGAAAGGAACATCAACATGCCATTTTATTCAAATAATCTAAAGTCTCAAATATCTCCCTCGATTCGGAAAGAGTCGTATTTGAATGGAGAGCAGCAGTGCCAACCCTTTCAAGATTACGTGTCCCCGATGCCACCCAAATGGGGGGCATTAGACTTTAATTAGATTGTGTCACTCAAGTCTCATTCTGGATCTCCTCAGAGGAGGAGTGTCATTGGTCCAGAACACGAAAGACCTTCTATCGAATGCAGAATAATGTATTCTGAGTGGGAATTCCTTGCCATTTCCATCCCGATTGGTTTATAGCTACCTGTTGCAACCACTGCAGTAATTCTTGAATTTCAATTTATAAAATTACCGTCATCCAGATTACTTAATGAGTACAAACAATGATAAAGCTTGATGACGTATACAGTTATTAAATTATTTAGAAGTTATAATTAATAAATTATTTAAATTCATTTTGATTTTGCATTTTCTATAAATGCATACATTATACATATATGATAACAAACAAATTAAATTATCTATCTATTTATTGAAGAAAATTATTAGGTTGAGGAATAAGTTTGTGGCTTTTTTTTATCAAAGACTTTTATATTTAAACAAAAAACATTAATTATATCAATAAGTTAATCAATTATACATTCGCCGTTGCTGTTTACAACCTCTTCCCACCTCTCGACTCATTTGTTGATGCCGCTCCGCCAAAAATCACCTGGTCTGGTGTCAAAGAAGCTGTTGAGCTAATTTTTAAGGACCTCTTGGTGCACTGGGAAATGCTCGAAAACATAGTCAACAAGGAGCTCTACATTGCCCAGCTACACCGCGTGAATGAGGCTATTCGACTGAAAAGACCTGATCGACATGGTCAAACCATACTCCTTCACGACAACGCTAGGCCCCATGTTGCACAAGTCGCCAAGTCGCACTCTAAGAGATCGAATGGGAGGTCCTTCACCATCCGCCGTATTCCCGGACCTTGCACCGACCAATTACCATCTTTTTCGCTCCTTGTCAAACCATATGGAAGGCGTTACCTTCGATAACAAAGAGGTCCTTAAAAACTGGCTCAACAACCTCTTTGACAGCAGACCAGGCGATTTTTGGCGGAATGGCATCAACAAATTGGTCGAGAGGTGGGAAGAGGTTGTAAACAGCAACGGCGAATATATAATTGATTAATTTATTGATATAATTATTGTTTTTTGTTTAAATAAAAGTCTTTGGTAAAAACGCTATGAACTTATTCCCCAACAGAATAAGCTAAAAGCAGGCATGTTTATTCAAAATTTTAGATACAAAACAATGATATTTTATGTATAATCTTTCTTCATCCCCAAAATGACAGTTTATATTTTTCTGTTGAATGAACTTCATTCAATGTATAAATATAATCAAGATTGAGACGTGTTTCTATAAGACGAGAAACGGTACGGTGAATTTCTTATTTTATTAAACTATTTTTCTTTGCAAAAATTATTTTTCTCTCGCCTTTACGTTTATTTAATAAAATTTTTATTTCAAGAATTTTATTAAAGAAAATGATCTTGCTAACTACTATACAGAAATTGAAAAATATGAATATATAACTAATGTGGTGTATGAATTAAACTGAACATAAAATTGTGGTTAGAATGATTGTCATAAAAGCAGTATTTATTATTACTTTGTTTCTTCTCTTTTATGAATTATTTAAGATATTTATACCTTTTTTAATGCACTGGTTACTTGAATGAATGGATACCAATAAAATATCAAACAAATACAGAAAAATACTTTTCAGAAATGACATTATAAATAGTTAATCTCAACAACTATTCCATTAAAAATGAATTATTTCTACAGACACTGCTTTCGCAATGCCGGAAACAAATTAGGCTAAACAAAATAACTTTGACGGGGCTGTTTGCTAATATCGACTATAACAGTCAATTCCATTAAGTATTCTATTAATAGAAATTAATTGAAGGTTAACTTGATAAAGAGTATGTAAATTCTTCTCCAGGAAGACCAAAATAAATGCCATAAATTTAAATATCAAAATGGAAATACTTCATTCTGTAATTGCAGCAAAGATAATAAAAAGATTTTTTAATTTTATAATTAATTTGATAAAAAAATAATTCGTCATTTTTAAAATTAATTGCTTATTTGAATGAAAACAAATGTGGTTTTGAATAAGCTTTTGAGTTAAACTGTTTAATGATTTTAAACTTTAAAATATTTTGTGTTAAAATGTTGCTTCTAAACTAAAAACTATATCAGTTAAGAAACTTTTTTATTTTATTTTGAGTCATTCAAAGATTTATTTTTTGAACTAACATTTTGATTAATATTTTAATATTAATTCTTAGATTGATATTTTAGCACTGAAGAAAATAGTCCGAGTTTTTCCAAAGAAGATTCTTGAATGTCTTACAAAATTCAAGAAATTTGATCAATAAATCACAAGTAAAAACAATTATCCTTATAATTAGAACAGAAAATAGTACCTATGCTTTTTTTAATTAGAAATTCTTTTTTAAGTATTAAAACTAAATTTTATATAAAAGCTAAGATTTTATATTAATTTTTTGATATCCTAATTGTGTTTGAGCTTGACTTGTTGACGAATAGCTCTCGATCCTTCAGTTTAACAGTTCATCGACTCGATACTCATATCGGGTTTGAATGTTTGTAATAAATTCGTAATCCACTTTAAATTTTAAGTTTCAGTCTAATTAATATTCAAGTATAAGAAATAAAGATTGAAACAAAACAAATTAAATGTAATTATAAAATAACCATTTTGATGCAGTTTTTCTTCATGTCCTTTATTATGTTTTTTTACTTTAAATTTATTTTTAAAATATTTTAAATTACCAGTAGAATAAAAACAAAATTTCTACATTTGAATCACTATAAAATCACTGAGATTTTCACTTTCTACAATCTAGCAATTAAATTTCTTAATTTTTATTTTATTTCATTTTAAATGAATATCTTTAAAATTCACGCTCTTTTCCAACAGCAATCATTTAAGTATGGTAAAAATAATATAATGCTAAAAAATAAAATATTTACAGAAGGAATGAAAATTGAAAATAAATTTTGTTTTCTACGAAATATTTTAGTTTATAAAAAATTCATCTTTTGAAAATAATTCAAAAAAATTAAAATATGCAAAATTATTAAATTCCTAACATTTTTCAACAATAAATTTATTTGTTGAAAGAATAACTTCTAGATCTTAAAATAATTTGTTCCCAGAACATATTTTTAAATGAAAAAAGAAAGAAATATTCATTAGTCTAATTGAAAATTGAGATTTCGTAAAAATAAAAAAATGCACTACTTCTATTCACTAAAATTGACAATCTATTCATAGCATGTTATTTTCTCTTTTTCAAAAAGTACAAGGTCATAAGGTATTTATTGTTATTGCCATTAAACTCACCTTTTACCGTTAAACACATTTTAATAAAAAAATCTCTTTTCTAAAATTTTTCATTATAAATTAATTTTACTTTGATATAATTCTTTTATAATATTTTGAGTTAAATAAAATTATGATTTTAAAATAGGTTTTTGGTCACCAAACACCTAATTTTTTTATTTTTTATTTTAGCTTCTTAAAGTAAAATTCACTTTGAAATGTTAAACTGATTCAAAATTGGCTTAAATGCTATTAGAACTGGTTTTTAAATATGGTGTCTATTAATTAATTGTATAATATATAAATTCAATAAATTTTCTAATTTTTAAAAAATGTTAAAAATTATCAGGATTATAATATATTAATGTATTTTATTTTATATAAATAAATTAAAGTAAAAAAGTAGAGTAAATGAAAAAATAAGCCAAAAATTCTCATGAGAAATCCTAGTTATGCCCTGTTTTAAGTCTATAAAAGGATTTCAATCAAATAAATAATATTTTTTATATTTAATTTGATGTTAAATTAAATTAAATAATAAGTAATTTAGTTTGTAAGCTTTTATTCCATAAAGTGAAATGAAGAAATAATATTTCAAAATATATTTATGATGAGGAAATATTCCTTTCAATACTAATGGCATCTTCGTAGCTTCATTAACAACAATATTGCTTTGCTTAAAAAAATAAAATCAAGCAAAAAAGAAGGAGAAAAGCAACGCGTGACTGTCATGTTTGAGCATAAAATAAAAAGTAGATTTGAAACAAAATACTTCAATTCGTTTGAATAATAGAAAGATTAAAAAATATGCTTTAAGAGAAAACAACTAAGTTGCCCTTGATAAAAGATTGTATATTTTGGAGATGATTCAAAGTGCTTGATACGAAGAACAGTTAAGACTACTTCATACTTGTTTTGTTTTACTGTAATGAGGAATTTAGGAAATATAGTACCACTTCTATATAAGTAAAAATTTCCTGTGTGTAGCGGACTATAACAGAATAAACTTGTCATTGCAACGCATTTTATGAGAACATCTTAAACATATTCAATTGGATTTAGATCAGGAAAATTGGCAATTCTAAATGCTGTATTATTTTAGTTTCAAGTATATTCTCCAAAAGAGAAGTTTAAAATCTTGAACTACCCTGCATTAAAAAAATAATCGAATGATTGAAGCATAAGATAGAATATGAAATCTGGGTATCGTCTGTCTATAGATTCGAGTCGTTAAATTACTATACGAGATTGTCAAATACCTAGTTTCAACATTCACTTATGGTGGTTTAACAGTTTATACTATTAAAGTATTTAACCTATAATAACATCCTTTCTGAACGAATGTAGGGTCACTCAAATACTAAAACACGTCTGGTATCACATCTAAAACTGATCGTGCCTCTTTTGTAAGAGTCACTTGACACCAGTTACTTTGCATCTAATTTCGGTCTCACGTATATAGTTTAGACATATTGATGACACTCCAGTGAGCCTATTTCAGAGAGTTTAGCTTGAAATTATTCAATTTGTTGTCAAAAGAAGTATCTTTATGACTAAGTAGCGTTCTTTGTTTTATCAGAAATAGTTATTGTTTTAATGGCATACAAAGTGTCACAGTTCATATTTTATAAACTATTATTAGAGATAGAGTACACCTTCTTGACTTGGAATCACTCAAGAAAGCCGGTTTTATAACGTCTTCCTGACGTACTATAAAACATTAAAACCGCTATGCCCCATTGTTGGGGCTGCTTGGGATGTTTTTGAATATATTCAAATTTTCCTGCTCTGAAGAAATGATGCGTGGATTCATTTGAGTGTCTTCAATTCAAAAAACCTCCTTTAATATCAGCTATACTTCAGGAAAGTAATAAATCATTTGCTTAAACTGTAACTGTAACATTTAAACTGTATATGTAACACCATTTTTTTGTCTTTATGAGTACGTAGTTTTCCATCATAAAACTTTTCTATCCACTTGTAAAATGAATATTCGAAATAAAGACGCACTCTCTTTTCAATGGTCTATATCACGAAAAATAAGGAATTTTCAACCCGTCAATCTTACGTGATTCTAAGTTCTCCAATGTATCCTATCTGTGCTAGAAGTTGCTAAGCCCTTAAGACATTTTATGCATCGCTCATTCGTTTGCCAAGTAGCAAAAGTTCGATTTCAAATGTTCTTATTTTGGGAATCGAAAAAATAACCTTGAAATGTCGAATCCATTGCCACTTAAACAACATCGGATTCAGACTTTTATGTGTTTCCTCAGATTTCAATTTTTTGACTATATTTCAATTCATTAATAGCTGTAAATTGTGTTGTACTAACATTTTCAAGTCATCTTTTCTCAAATCAAAACCTGAATAATTCACTTTCATAACTGACGTAGTGATATTACGATTCCAACGCTTATATTTCGTTTTAGGCTTTTGACGTCATGACTGTTGATTTGTGTGTGAAATATTTTTCTACTTTCTGCTATGATTTAAATTATAGGGATGTATTTTTTTCCCATTAGATATTAGTGTAATATTTAACTGAATCAAAATCATGTGCTAATTTTTTACATAAAATTCAAATGAAAATTTTGAAATTTTAGTTTTCATCATCAATATTTGTTATAAACATTGTTAGGACATTTATTTTAAAAATATATTTACCTTTACTTTTCGCAAATCTGACTTTGCTTAAATCACATAATTAAATCACACATACATTAATTATTATTCAAGACAAGTCATTATGTTTGCTCAAGGATCGAACATAAAATCAATTGCATAAGACTAGATAATTAGCAATTAGAGATAATTAGATTAACGCAAATCACTAAAGCAAATTAAGGAAGATTAAACATTCTAATGAATTAACATTAAGAAAGTCTGTGACAGACTTAATAAAATTTGGTGTAGACTATATATTTATTTCATCATAAATGTTTTTTTATGATGTTTCATCATAATGTTTCATAATGTTTCATCATAAATGTTTTTTACTTAATCTTATATAAATTTTTATATAAGGGATAAGAGAAAGGCTTATAAAAAATCCATTCTTATCTCTTGTAATTACTAACATTTAAACAAGTTATTATTTACAATTTCTAATTAGTAATCAATGTTACGACGTTTTAATCTTAACGTGTTAAAATTCTATCATATATTTTCACTTTATACCTTTCCTATTTTATTTATTAAATCGTAAAATATTCTAATAAATTGAAAAAAATATTCATTAAATTTAATAATGATAGTTAAAATATTTTCATGTACTTTTCTATATTAAATTAATCTTAATAATTCTAGATTCACAATTGAAAATTTCTGAAATAGCTGTTACCATCCAATCATACTAGCTTAAGAATTTTCTACAGAATGAATTTATAAATTTGCATTTTAAAAACAAATTATTAACTATGATCTTTAACAATAATTTCGAATTGTAAAAAAAGGTTTTTTTAAACTGAATTACATTTATCTATTCATACACGCAATAACCAAAATGAAAGGCAAATTATATATTCTACTCGTTTATACTAAACACAATAGATTTACGGCAGTACTGCAAAAGTGTTGAAAAAAACAGTTCCAAAATCAGTAAAAAAATTAAATTATTAAAATGAACAGAATACAAATAAATAGGGCTATCATTAGAATTCATCTTTTATATGGGACAAAATCTTAGAGAATGTCAAAAAATTCTCTATAATATCATAACTTATTAAGATATTATAGAGAATTTTTATTAAGATATTATAGAGAATTTATTAAGATATTATAGAGAAAATACAAAATTAATTTATAATGCTGGTTCTATTTATCGTTCATGATGTGGAAGTCTATAGCAGGAATAGAAGTAAACTAACGCGAGACAGAAAATGACCCATGAATAACGTGATATCATTTGGGGTTAATTTATTTTATCAACGAATCTAATTAGAACCATTGATTTACTCTTAGAATTTTTAATTCTTCATTGCATTTAAAATATCTGTAAAACAACAATTATTTTATCAAGTATTGATACTGATGGTCCTGTAAAATAAAAGACTAATTTCCTAATTACAAATCAATTCAGAACTATCTAAATGGTTACCATTGTAAATTTGGTTAAAGTCGGCATAGGGATTGAAGAGGTCTTGCTATTTATGATGGTGTTTAATATAGATTCCTCCATCTATCTACTAGTCTACAATCAACATGACAGACAGGAACCTTTGAGTAGTGTATGACAATTAGTCCACGAGCCTTCTGATTAGTGGAGGGTCGTATACTTTATGCATGAAAACAAGTTTAGTTTTGAAATAATATTAACCATTTTTAAATTTGGTTAAAGTTTACAACTTATCATCATCTGTCAAACATCTTTGGAAGAAATTATTAGGAAAGACGAGATGTCTGGACTTGATGCGGTACCTCCTTGAATGGATATGTAGAATTGAATAATTTTCCACAAGGAACCATGCATGAATATAGTTATATGATAGATATATTCATTTTTGCAAAAGTCATAACCGATCTGTAAAGTTCTAAATTTTTGAAAGTTACTTACTTATAATTTTTTCATTCCGAATGGTGTTGTTGTTGCTGTTACTAATCCTTTATAATTTAGCAACAGCTAGATCTGGTCCATGTATCACTGAAAGTGGAGATGATATTTAGTCCTCTAAACTTAAAGGCAGGCAGTTTTCCGGAGAGGCTGGTTTGTTGATGACACTTGTTGCAGCTTAGAAAAACTTTGCAGCCGAATATAAAAGGTAATCCTTTAAGTTGGTCACTGCTAGTCTTGAAATTGCTGTAATATCTGGTCGACATCCCTCGAGCTCTAGAATGCAACCTGGGTTCTTTATGCAATAGCAGTGGCGAGCAAAAGGAATAAGCCATTTTTGTCTGCATTGGTCTTTCCATACAGAAGAAATTTTATGGAATGTAAATGAATCGGAACCAGTCAATGTCTCTCGATACCGATTGATAACACCTTCCATTGGTATAGCTGAATTATGTAAAGAAAGCAGTTTAAAGCTTAATTTTTTGCTGGAAATCTGGCTATAGCGTTTAATTAAATTAGGCTTCTTCTTCATAAGCACTGCAATCTGTTACTAACCAAGGCTGCCTCTTCAAGCTTCCTCCACCTGACCCTATCTCTCACAACCACCTTCTATAGGTTCATACCTAATAGTCTTTTTCACATTGTCTAACAATTTAGCACAAGGTCTTCCCTTTCATTGTTTTTCTTCTATTCTTAAAAAAGTTTTTTCTTATGCGGAAAGTAACTTTTTATGAGGAATTTTTATGACAGGGACAAATATACTATCATAAATTTTGTTTTCTCTTCACTGATCGTCTCACCCATCTTTTCTGCTGCCTTTTTAAGCCAGATAAATGCCTGGACAGCAGCCTTAAATGAGTTTATGTTTTAATATTTTACATAATTACTGACAAGAATTCAATCTATATACATGATATCTTTTCAGAATTGAAACGTTTTACAATTTTGACAAAATAAATTGACTTTTTGTATAATATCAAACCACAACAGAAAAAAAGAATATTTAATTTTATTTATCTTATCTTCCATTTCCGGCGAAATACCATGTGATATCTTTGATGCTTTCTTTTTTACAACTAGTAAGAATAATCTACTTGATAATCTCTCCACATATATTTCCCGAATGTGGATCAAGAAATCATCATTTAATTCCTAAGACGAGATTCTTCTTAGCTATTACTCAAACAGAGGATAAAGTTTCAACAATTCTTTAAGGCTCGTAAAATCCTCTGCCATATAATACTTGAGTATTATCTTGTGTTCTGCGCTATAGCTAAAATATCTTCAATATCCTAAATAATATTTTCATTTGTGGCATCAAATTTTCCACCTTGTTCTTCTCTCTCTCTCTCTCTCTCTCTCTCAGTGACGTTCTTATTTATTTCATCATCTGAGTCTTCATAAAACTGAATATTTTTTGTAAAGTCATGTAAATTGTCATGCTGGTTTTTTGAAGCTCATTTCAACAAATTTATTTTAAACAGCCCTGTCTCAAGTAATCCATCATCTTGTTTAGTGACGAAAACTCTTAAAGATGTTATTACTTTTTCTCAGAAAACCATTTCTATTTCAATTTTTCCTTCATCTTCAGAATATATGTACTCTAAATCACCATGGACTATTAAGATTATTGCACCCAAATACAAAATACCTCTCAAAAGTTTTCCTCCTTAACTAATGTTTATAATTTTAATCTTTTTTAAATAAGAACAAAAAGATGGTTATTTTAGTAATTAAAACAGTTGACTCATGATAACTGTTTAACTTTTTCGTCTGAATAATATTACTCTAATCCATCTGATCAGGATTCCTCTTCTGAAAATTATTTTAGAGCAAAAACAAGAATTATAACTTTTTACAAGTTTCAAGTAAAAGTTGATTTGTAGCTTTAGTTGTGGTTGAATCCACTTTCATACTTTATGCTCGAGATTTTTGCATATTGAAATGTTTTATAATTGGCTTAATTCTAGAAATATTATCTGCGTAAGAAATGGAAAAGAGTAAAAATTTTTGCTTTTTCTTTTAGAATATTTAGAGCATACTTCCAATCAGCTCAGGCACTTTCCTAAATATTAAGATTTTTAACTAATTAAGGAGAGATTTAATTTTATTCCAAAAAATGTTTCTAAACCTCACCTGATATTCTTTTTTTAACCTGACCTCTTACCGCTGAATCGCTTAAGACTTAAATTGAAAACCGTCATCACTTAATCCTTCTACTCGTTTTTGAAAATGATTCAGAATCTCAAAAGTAAACTCTTTCCATGAAATATTCTTTGATGCAGCCCAAATTTTTTAAGACCACATTCGGTATTTTACAAAATGCTCTTTATATATTCATAATCTTCAAAAATATTTTCAGATTCTCTTGTGATAAATTAAACAATATCCAATGGTATTAAAGTCAAAAAACTTGATATCCACATCATAAATCAAATTATTGTTTTTTTTTTTACTTTGTCTATATCAAAAAGAGAGATAATCTAAATCATAATATAAATTATTCTTAAATTTAAATTTGAATAAGTTCCACGATCTCGTAGTATTTAGCAAAATTGTTTTCTTGAGAATGAGAAAAAATTTTTTCCAGCAACAATTCCATTTGCTTCTTCCTAGTCTCTAATTCCATGCATTATCTTTCCTTCCTATTATTAATTATAGTTTCAAGTGAAATTTTAATTAACTTTTTATAATAAATCTTACTATAAATGATTACATTTTTAAACTGAGTTATTTTCGAAGTCGGATTCGAAAATTCACCAAGCTCTTCCTTTTGATGACATAAAATATTCTTTTTAAGACTTCATTACAAATATCAGATTTGCTTAATTTAACGATTCTAGTTTTGAAATAATATCTAAAACCAAGATATACACAACCCAAAATATTCGTTTAATATTTTATGTAGTAATTCATTAATTTAAAATGATGATATAAAATATGTATTCAAATTAATACAAATAACCTAGTTTAATTTCGTTTTAATTTTACTAATGAAAGCTTTCATTGGAAACAATTATATATAAGCATCATGATCAAATAGTGTTTCGTCTTAACTGTTTTATCAAAAGTAAAATAATATTACTAGACACTTAAATTATCTTAGGTAAATAAAAATTTATTAAACCGATTTATTTAATTCACTTTTGATTCAGTTTTGCAAAAGAAAGCTGATATTAGAAACTACACTATAATGAAAATAAATCATAATATAATCATCAATTGTACAGCAAACTAATTTAAAGAAATAAGAGCGATAAAATATTTCTTAAAGTTCGCACCATCTTAAAAAACATAGATATGTTCCAAGCAAACTTTAGTTTCATCTCCAACAAAAATATTCAAAATATTTTTCTGTATCTGTATATGTGAACCAATTAAAAATTCAAAAAATAAATAAATAAACATCATCCTTTCTTCAATAAGATTTGATTTGCAAAAACTAAATTTTTTGAGCATGTGTTACTGCATATTACTTTAATTTAAAAACCTCATCAAATGAAATTTTATCCTAAATACTTTTAATTGTGTACTTAATAAACATTCACCCATAATTAACAGCAATAATAAAATCATTACTTTTAACACCCTTTGATTTTCAAAAATTTTAGCTTACAATTAAGTTTAATTTTCGGTTTTTATAAAGATAAAGTAGTATTTTTAATTATGAAATATAAAGTAAGCGTAAATATCTTTTTAAATTGGCTGTTGAAAGTATCTTTAAATTCCTGCCAAATATATATATTTTAAGAAATTAAATTATACTTATGAAAATTTAATGAGAAGAGTATTAACATCATAATTAACCATTTAATTAATGATTAATCAGTATTGTATGTTATTACAAATTTAAAATATCATGATATAAAATTATAAATAGTCAAAATCATTAACAAGATACCATCAAAATCACAACAATCTTAGCTAAATATCTAGTTTGACCTATTTTATTTCCTATACATGAAAAATATAAATCCATAAAGGGATTATAGAACTCTCATCTGTGTGATCTTGTGCTAATGTTTCCGCTTTTACGGTAACTGTAATCTGATCGTGAAAAGTAATTTGTATATGCACTTAGAGGAAATAATTTCATACCTCTATTAAGATTATTAAGATTAATGTTAATACTTTACAAAACAAGCATTATACGGAAAATCAAATAAAGCTTAAGAAAAGATGGATGCTTTCTTGAGATTTCTAACTCTCACTATATACAGATAAAGTTGAATTAAGAAATGCAAATAATTAATTTATTATTTATTTGAAGATTGACGTCGAAGGCTGACGTCGTCCTGAAAAAATTTTATGTTTAAAAGTTGGCTTAAGTAACCTAACCGCAATCAATAACGGCACAGGTGTGATATAATCCAGGATGCCAAATTCTAAATTTTTTAGCGATGAAGAAATGTTGTCAAGATGACGTATCGTGATGTGCGTGATGACGTAAATACTAGGGTTACCAAAATAAAAGTTTCTGCATAATTCTTATAGGTCTCCATATGCGTGACGTAATAAAAACGAGGTTGCCAGATAAATAAGAAAATCCGCCAAAAAAATCGCCAAACTCAGAACTTGGCATCCTAGATTATACGGCACATGTGCCTCAATAACTATTCATGGCAAGTCTGGTGTGTCTAATAACGTAATAATTATGGCTGTAATATATGGCTTACGTCTAAACGGAATATTGTAATTAGAGAGGGGTTTGTATATAAACCCCAGACTGTATCTTAAGGTTAACAGGTTTGTAATACTTGCCTATTATCAATATTATCAAGCGTCTCGGCATTTTGAACAAAGATCAGGTGACGTGGCACACACAGCAGTCTACTCTCGCCTTTTCAACACTGCTCTTTTTCACGTGACTAGCAAAAATGGAAATGGAAGATAAGGGTTAGGTGTAAGTTCAAGCTACTTTCACAATTATCACACCAATGATTATTTTTTCACCATCTTGGTGAGTAAAATATTTGAAATTGGCATATATTTCATTTCATTAGCAATTAAAAGAAAATTTTAATTTTAAAACGATTAAGAATTTTAAATATTTACTTTAAAAATATTACGAAACTATATTTATTGAATTGTTTTTTTTATTAAAAAACTCTTCTGTGATTTGAAAATGTACAGTAAAAAAGTAAATACTAACGTACTTGTCTTTCTTGATTTTTTATGGATAATTTTTAGAACAGTATTTTTCATTGATTACCATCCGGATAAACAATGAAAAAGAATCAGGTCATTTTATTTAAATTGAAAAGATATAGTAAAGAAATATAAATACTTTTATTTGCATTTATCATTAATAAACAATTCCTTGATGATGCAAATATTAAGATACAAGCTAAATAAAAAATATTTAAGCGATATGTTCTAAATTGTGACATACTTTCGTATATTTTATAGCAATGAATTCTAAATATGGGTATTGGAACAAAATAACTTACAGTGCAAAGAATTTCAAATGCATTTTACCATAACACAGAGTTCTATTAAAAAATCCCTTTCATCCAAAATATACGAATCTTTAATTCTTCTTACAATTTAGAGCCCTTTTCAAATTATAAGCAAAATGAAAGATTCTATATTCAGAATGATGCCATATCATCTTCCCAAGTTCTGAGTCACCTTAATGAAGGGCATTAGGTTTTAATTAGATTGAGGTACTCAAGACATATTCGGAATCTGGAATGTCATTGATTGAGAACAAGGGACACATTCCTTCATTTCCATCTTACAGTAAATAGAGAGTAATATATTCAGAGTACCAGTTCACTGCAACTGTGTTCCTCCCCGGACATCAGTTGAATAGCGGCATACTTGTTGCAATTGCTATTCAGATTCCACGGGTTTTGAAAGACCAGAAATTTGGGCAGGGACTGTGAATAATATAAAATTAACTTGATAAAGCTTTCAGAATCAGTCAATGAGTAGACATAAATAAATGAATCACAAGTTAAATTATTTCATTAATTAAGCTTAATGTTTGTTATTCACAAAAATTAAAACAAAATATTAAGTAAATTAATATACAGTTAGTTTTAAAATATTTTTGATGACTTTTCTAGCATTATATTTCATGTTTTTTTAATAAACTTCCAATCATAATTTCAGCAAATACAGATAGTTTTCTTAATGAAAAAGGAAGTGTATTCTCAAAACAAATAGCAAGAATTTAGTGCTGAATAAAAAATCAGAAGATTTTGGAATATATCAACATAAAATGAGGCCAACAAGTATTAAGAGTAACTTGGTAAGCAGAAATTTATATTATATATTTATATAAAAAAGCACAACATAAATATTCAAATATGAAGTTGGGTTTCTTTAGAATGCTTTATTATAAAAAATATTATACATTATGTAAAAATAGCAATAATTATATAAAAATAGTAATATTTATAAAATAATCAATCATTTGATCAAATCGATTCCACGGTTATTTAACCAGTCATGATTTTTTTAAAGTATTGGGGCAAAGGTTTTTAACATCTAATTCCAACATTATAAGGAATTAATTTAAAATTAATGATATTTGAATTATTTTTTGTCTTTGTAGTATTTTAAATCTTCCTGAATTTTAAATTTTTAGATGTTTGACCCTGGTTTGCCTATTTCTCTATTGCGTTCGTATTCCATATTTTTTGTCCATTAATACGGTTACAAAATATTCCCATTAATGTTTCGCAGGAAAGCCATGTTACAATAAACAAGTTAGCTGATTTTTTTTTTGAATGTGGAGCATTTCTCAATATATCTTTTTTTATAAATTAAAACAATGCAATAGTGTTAAAAATACTAAAAAATTAGTTAAATTAAATAAAATCATAAAAAGCTAAATTTAACTCAATATTTCGCAAGTTTAAAAATTCGAAAAATATATGTAAAATTTTAGTTGGAACCCATAAAATTTTAGTAAAATAAAAGTTTCATTTGCAGCTAAAAAATTGTTAAGAATTTCTCTCCTCCTTAGTAAAAATGAAAAAGTATTCATAAATAATTGTATAATAATTCATACCAATTAATAAAATTTATATAAATAAGAGTTTTCAATTTGTTCTTATTGATTTGAGCAAAATTAGCGAAAACTATTCAATTAAAACTTTCTCTATACGTTTTATTTAAATTCTAGATGACAAATTTATATATACGCTATCATCTATTATATACGTAATATTTATGAAACAAATTTTGAAAACTAAAGAAAATGGGGTTAAAAATTATGTAAATACGTACATTCTAAAGAAAAAGTTCATATATTTATTTATTCGCAAAATGTATATTTTCACAATTATCAATGCTTAAATTTATTTTTGTAATGAAAATTTTAATTCTTATTAAACTCTTAAATCATTTAATCGGGATTTATTGATTAGAAAGTTTCCAATCCTTTTAAATACGCAGAATACACTATCGAAAGTTATTAGAGAAAAGAAATACTGTTCTCGAAAAAAAGCGCCTTAATTATAAAATCAAAATTTGCAACACAAAATGAATTTCATTTCTTGTTAAAATGCTTTGATTATACACTTTTCAAAATTATTGCATTAAAATACATCTTTCTTCTACTAAAATGGCCTAATTATGCTGTCAGAGTTCTTTATTTAAAATATTTAAGAGATTTGAAAACATGAAATTATAAAATGCTTCAACGAAAAAGTTTTCCATTGAACAAGAAAGCAACTCAAATTTTAGAAGACTATATTCAATACTTTTTATATAACTTAGTTTTGGGGGAGAACACACTCGTAATTTTTATTTTTATAGTAAGTAAATAAACTATCAATATAAATTTTCTTAAAAATAATAGAAATTTTCACAAAATTGCATTGAAAAACAGAATATAATCTTTTTTTTTCCTGTACAGATAAAGAATTGGAAAAAAATCACTATTTCAAAAGATGTCGATCGATCAAAAGATGATGCATCATATGTAGCTAGAAGGAATTAGCATGCCTGTCTATGTATTCAACAGATATATGCAAATTCTGTGTTCACGCAAGTGTCATGTAGAGAAATAGTAGTGGAAGTGTCATGAAATGGGGTTGCATATTCTCCTTTTGTGAATGATTAGGAATTGGGCTACTGCCAAACAATCGGGATGCATTATGTAAAAGCAGAGAAATTATAAACACATAAGAAAACATTTTCCATAAAACATTTTGAAATAAATTTATGAAAAATAATAATGTACATTCCTTCTTTGCAAAATATATACTTTTTAACGAAAAAATTTTTCTTTCTATTTCAGTGCACAAATAAATATTTTTACGCATATTTGTTCAATTTGAACTCTTTTTATTTCTATTAACTGAAATAATATTTCATAAATCAAATCATTTTTATTATGACTACTTGAATCTAAAGCTTATAAAACTTTTTGAAGCGACTTATACTATAAAATAAATGAACATTCTAAAAGTAACCGACGATTATAAACATCACAAAACAATTTCTCTTATAACATTTTATTTTTTTTAAATACTATTGAATTCCTCCTCAAACAAGCGCAAATGATATTAGAAATTTTGATGCATGTTTTTTAGCATGAGTTGTAACAAGACTGTTTGATTTCTTAACCCTCAAGTACCGGAATTCCCCAAAGAAATGCCGCTGCTTTTATGCATTCAAACGTTAAATGTATCTCAATGGGGCATTTCTTTTGATGCAGAATTCAAAAATATAGAAATATTCTACAATAGTTTGCTAAATAGTTATAAGGCACTTAGAAATCGATAAAAGTATTGATTTCCAATTAAAAGATACCGAAATTATATCTTAGCTAAAGCGATTGTACAGCAAAAAGGATGCATGTGATGACTTGAAAGATTTCAAAGTTTTAGGTTCTATTTTACATTAGGACTTGCTAAGCTTTTATTCAATTTTGATATGGGTAATCAAATTTAGGAGATTCACATGATGCAGTTTAGTGTTATAATTTTTGTCATCAATTTTTTTCTCGTTCAATTTAATACGTCATTGTAGAGATAGTTTATAACATAATGCAATTATTGTCCATATGAACTTTCTTTCGTAAGTAAATAATTCATACATTCGTGAACAAAACGTATATTCAACATTTCTTGCTTATATTTTCCACTTATGTTTCCATTTTATTCTTTTTTGTTAACTAATAAGATCAATATCATAATACAAGGAATAATCATAACGCTTATCATAATACAAGGGATAATCATAACACATATCATAATACAAGGGATAATCATAACACATATCATAATACAAGGGATAATCATAACACATATCATAATAAAAAAGTTATCACTTTGGAAATCGTTCCGATGCCTTTCGCAAATTAAATTGAAGTATCGGTTATGTTCATATGGAAAAATAAATGAAATTAAATAATATGTTCATATGGAAACATATTATTTAATTTCATTTATTTTTCTCATTCTTTGAAATTATCATATTTAACTGTATATCACTATCATTTTTAAAAACTTTACTCCAACAAAGGTTTGTTATTATATACTGGTGAACAAAACTTATTCATCAAGTGTTTTTTGCCGAAACTCCAAAAGAAAATCCTCTGAAAAATATGAAATTCTGAAATGTGAGACGCCAATTTGTACTGAAACTTTAGCAGAAGTTTAGTTGCACAAAAGTGAATGCATTGCATTGCAGATAGAATCAAACAAAAAATCCTTTATTGAACTCATAGTATAGTTGTACATGCTCGTATAACAATACTATGAGTTCAATAAAGCGTTTTTTGTTTACTTCTATCGTTATACACGTATGTGCAAGAGAACAAGCAGATGTTCCTTAGCATCGGATATATCTTCCTCTTATCGCAATGATTACTTTGCCCCAGTTCTTCATGCTAAGCATGAGATTGTCCAACAGTTTTTGTGGTAACAGCTCGTACTCCTCGATCAGCACCGGTTTCAATTGTTGAGTGTTTCCCAGAGGATGTAATAGTGATGAAAGACCAGTTCCCAAATCATCCACACACGTTTTATGGAGCATGTTCTATTCTAATCAGAGTTCGAGAGATATATTTTCCCTTTTCAGTAGCTGTTGTGAACAGTTAGAATGCGGTGGTACCATACATTCTCATCCATAAAAATGAAATCTTCTCCAACGGCATTTCGTAACTGATGCATTTGGGGAAGAATCATTTTCTTTACACTAGTGATCTTCAGTTATAGAAAGTCTGTCGAAAATATAGAGCTCAATCCGGCCGTTCAGCATGAGGTTTCCCCAGATAATGGCTCCAAGACCACTGTAAGTCTATGATGTTTCTGGGATTAAACTGTGTTTTGACCTCTCTCCAATTCAACTGCCGTTGAATATTGCATATGGCACTGAAACGACTCTCGTAAGTAAAAGTCGATTAAGTAGGACGATTCCATCGATGAAATGTCTAGTTTTTGTGCCCCATGCCATCCAAAAATGTAGTGTAACTAATGGCCAACTTTCAAAGAGATGCAGCGTTCAAGATGACTGGTGTATTGGCTTTATATATACATATACATATATATATATATATATATATATACACACGCACACACACAAATATATATATATATATATATATATATATATATATATATATATATATATATATATATATATATATATATATATATATATATATATATATATATATATATATATATATATATATATATATATATATATATATATATATATATATATATATATATATTGCAACGAGCTTCGGGGTTCATATTGATTGAGAATCGATAAAATAAACTCTTAACAATCACAGGATTTTTATTTGTAGAACTTTCTAAAAGATGCCGGAAAAAACCCAGCAGTTACAGCATTTACTAATCAAAATTATATAGTATCAATTCAACTGATTCAACGATAAACAGCTCCCAAAAAGAGTTCTTCAAACACCTGAGACAGACAGCATGTATCCAGTAGTCTATCACTGCCGGTGGAAACTAAAAACTGACGGTCTCGGTCCATGGAACGGTGGTATTTATAACTTACTTGGCGTGAAAGCTTAGGTCTTTCTCCAAGGTTCTGGAAGATTCTAGGCCATCTCGCTTAGTAACGGCCCTAGAGCTTAGGTGGTGGAAGTTTCCAGAACTATCTATTTCTCACCGAATCTTGCAAAGTGATCGCCAAATCTCCAAGTGGTCGCCAAGCTGCCAAATCACTGGAAAAGACGTTCTTAACGAAAAAAAAAACACGCCTACATTGCTCGATTTTTGTCCCAGAATCTGAGTACTTCGGATGTGTCTGAGATATCTCAAGACAAATAAAGGTAGGGAGGAGGTAAAACTCTTCTGAAATTCTAATTTAATAAAAAACTTTGTTAAATAAGTTATATGATTAACTATAATTTATTGCATAGTTGTTCATTTCGTTCTCAGAAAATCAGCTGCATCAATTCCCAAGATGCCACAATGATAAGGAATCAAGTGTAAGGTAATTGAATCAGCCAGAGAATCCTCTTGCATTCATAAATTTATTTAGATGCACAACATGTATTGTTAGTGCCTGCAAAGCTGATTTGCCATGAGGCAAAATAACAGTTAGAGGAAAATTATTCTTCCGAGCATTTAATTAATTCAGAAAAATATCTATATCTAGTAGTACCCTTTCTCACTGCCTCACAGAACGCAAAATGTTTACAATAGATTTTTGATCCAGTACCAATATCTATTCTGTCATGAGTCAAACGATGTAAAAATGGATTCGAAGTAAACTGGAAGATTTTTTCTTAATGGTTTCATAAACAATGGTTTTGATTTGGGCAATGACCGTGTCATTCTTATTAATTTTCTCGTCGAGTTGAAGGTGTATACAGAAATCACCGTCATCAAATGGACTCATTGGCATAGTCAAGACAACCATCTCTAGAACAAAAAATAAGTTTTCTGAACTTATAACTAATTTGATTGAGACCCACTTGTGTCTTTAAATTTCTGTGATTGTTAAAATTGTAATTCCTCCAATATTCGTTATTTAGAAGCTCTAAAGGTTTTGGAACAAAATAAGAGCATTTTTAGGAATATCATATTATTCAAGAGAAATACTGAGACGTACGATTGCATAGCTACTATGGGGTAGATTTTACTGCACCTGTTATTATGTAAATGGATTGATTGGTTTTGTTATGTTGCTAAAACATAGATTGTACTGATGTAAACAGTCACCGAAATTATATATATATATATATATATATATATATATATATATATATATATATATATATATATATATATATATATATATATATATATATATATATATATATATATATATATATATATATATATACACATACATACGTATATGTGTTAACTTTAAACCATATCTTGCTTTTGATGGCATTTTGAGTAACACAAATAAATTTTAATTGCAAATTCCTTACTCAAATTTAAAAAAATATTTTTCTTTTATATTTAAATGCAAGTTTATTTATATGAACATGAAAATTTTTATAATAACAAGAAATTCTTAGGAAAAAACAGTTTTATTTCATGTTTTAAAGTGTATCTTAATACTTAACAAAGGATTTTAATATTACTTTTATGAGAGAAAAAATTTAAAATTTACTTGTATATTAAGTTCTAAATTAATCTTTCCAAATTAAAAAAATTCGATCATTAAAAATAGCTCAAAAGGTCATTCATTTATTACAAATATAATTAATCTTATTCCGCTGCTAATTAATACACCAAATAAAATAATTTTAGTTTATTTTTCTCCCTTCTGTTATTATTGCTTCAAAACCTTTAATAAGTTTGTTAATTAAGCATATAACAATGGGTACTTCATTAAGGTATGCTTTCCCTTTTATTACTTTTTAAAAAACCGTTAGAGGGTATAATACAATTAATGATTCCTGAAGATATTCGATGACGTTTAAAATTACGTTTGCGTAAAAAAAATAAATTCAGTAAAAAAGTGTTCAAAAAAATTGTTTTCCCATTTTAGCAACGTTTATTGTAAAAAAAATTGCTATTGATAAAGAATACTGTTGAGAAAAAAACAAATAAAATAAAAAATTAGATTAGAAAAATACATGATTATTTTGAAGAGCGGAGAACAAATAAAGGATTATAATGAAAAGAAAATAAATTTCCACGGCCAATATATATATATATTGAAAATGAAATCATCATTAAAAATTCATTTCATTATAATTGAAGAAATGATAAAAGTAATATACAAGGCTATTCATTTTCAAAGCTGTGTGATATTATTTCTGGTATATTTATTATATGTTTAATCTTTAACCACATGTTGCTTACATTTTTTGACGTCTGAATGGCAATCCTAATCTGCTATAATACGTTTAATGAGATGAAGATTTGATGATTAAACAGGCCAAAATATATATAATCTGATAAATATGTAAATCTTGTGATAACTGCTTTGCTGTGTACGCTAGGAGTATAATCTTATTAAAACATAGTTATTATTTTATTTGATGTTACAAATAGTGTGTTAGTGGATAATATACTGTTCAAAACTTGCATAGGATGTTGAAATATGTATATTGGACTTTGCAATTGAATAATTTTGAAGTGATTGTTAGAAGATGACAGACCTCGTAAATTGTATGAAAAGAAAACTAAACACACTCATCAAAAAATATTTTACTGAACATTAAAAAAAATTAATTTTTATGTATAATTTGATGTTGGCGAGGAAACTTAGTTTTATTGCATTAAGAATTATTTATAATTAATGATATTAATAATTCAAATTTGTGACATTTATTTTTCCAATTAATATTTAATATATAAATTTTTTGCACTGTTCGATATCGTTTGGTTTTTATCATACTTTTAATTAAAAAATATATAAAATAATTAAAAATATTTCTTTAAATTTTCATTGCCGATTGAAATTTAAACCTGATATGCTTGTTTTACTTACTAACTGTAAAACAATTGTTTGTTTTGTTACAGTTGAGATTATGATTACAGGGATCAGTTTTACTGTACGGTCACCCTTAGCGCGTTTTTTTTTGAAGCTAAATTTGGCGAACATTCGGACCGCCTTATTTTTGTCTGATGCGATCCTCGCGAGATGCTCAGCTTGTTTCGCGAGACTAGTCTCATGCGATCATCTACGAATTTGTGGACTGCCTTATTCAATTAATTGAATTTCGGACCGCCTTATTTTAGTCTGATGCGACTCTCGCGAGATGCTCAGCTTGCCTCGCGAGACAAATCTTATGCTATCATCTAGAAAATTTCAGATATCATTTCTAACCTTTCTTCGCAAATAAAATTCTGCTGAGTAGAGTAAAATAAACAAAATTTGCGGTAAACAAAATATTGTCGCCGAGATTTTATTTCAACAGGTTGTCTGCTGTGCGTTGCTTTTTATCAGCTATTATCTTGCAGAATATGTACGGAGGAAAAAAACAATAAAATGTGAAATAAATTCCTTGCGTTCATATATCCCATTATACGGGTCTTCTGGCCAAAAACATCTGACCCGAAGCTGGCAGTAGCGGCTTTGATGGCAAAATAAGAGCTGGAGGGAGGTATTTTTATTGTTCATTATTTACATAATTAATAATAAATTAAATGGTCTTCATGAAATGAATTTCTCATGAATATTTACCGATTTAAATTCATTAATAACAAATTTAATCAAAAAATTTTATGGATAATTTAACATATCAACTTTATTATTTTACCATTGATGTTTGAAATCTATAAATTTGCATTTTTTGTTAATTTTGTAAAATTAGTTGAGCATATTGATAGATACCAACAATGTATGAAATATTTGTCACTATTTCAGACATTTTCCTCCCGCCGTTTTCCCAGATCGGGTTTCCGTCATATAGTAACTCGTCATACGAATGACGTCATACGGCCTTGGCGACTTTTTGAAAATTTCGCCAAGGGTGACCGTACGGTAAAATTTTACCGATTACAGCACTTTATTATAATTCATATATTTTCAAATCTTTTGCCATATTGCTTCCAAAATGGAACACGTTGAAGGTAGAACAGAAGAAAAAGCAAATCTACTTTATGGTTAGTTTAAATCGGCAAGGGGTCAATTTAAATTTTTTAAAATTCCATTAATTAATAGAATTTTCAATTAATAATTGCAATATTTATAAACAATCTCTTTTATATCTTAAGACTAATACCTTGCTTACGCCAACATTAAAAATTTTCATTTTCGTTCGATTGTCAACGTGCGAATGACTTGTTTGAATGTAAAATGGCTTGTCGAACTACAATTTTTTTAACACACAACATGATTCATGTATAAACTACACATCGATAAAGTTGTGGTTTTGAGTCAAAAGTGTCGATTCGCCAAACAAAATCGATGTGATGTGTCTGAAACCGTTTGATTAACCATTGGTTGAATGGCTTGTACCAACGCGTGTAAGGCACGAATCCATTGAAAATTGCTCAGAGAATATTGGTTTTGGTGTTCGCATATCATTCGAAGCTTTCCATTAATATTCATATGAAGAATTTTGGATCGAATGAAATGAATCCGCAAATTCATTGTCCAAATTGGATGTCATTTGTCTGGAATCAATAGACACGTTTAAACAGCTTGTGTCAACTTACAAATGGCCAAAGCAACATAAAAAAAGATTTCTTAACTAAGAACATAATACAGTGATGTATACTTTTTGTTTCATATCTTCTTAAATTTTGGTTTATTTATGATATTTTTAAAACATCTTAATCAATTATTAATACTTTTGTTATGCCTTTATGCATCATTAATGTTAGCTTATTGAAAATAACATTATTTTTCTTCCACATAGTTGTTCTCATTTAGAAGGAGACAGTTTATATCTGAGATGTTGACAGAATTCTGATACTTTTGTTATTCTCAGGGGGGGAAATCGCCAAATTCAGCCACATTATGACATCGCGTAATGAACAGTCGAACGACCCAAAGAAGTTATTAGACATTTTAACATCCACTGCAAAAATTACTTTCCAAGAGGACTTTTCATAGATAGAGAGTTATATTCATGTGTCACAAGTAAGGAAAGTCGGAAACACTCATCCCGAAAAACGTGCATGCAGAAGGCAGATACGCCACATCCATCTCCCATTTTCAATAATGGCTGAGCTCGAGTCCTAGACCTTATGTTCCAAAGAACATTTTCCTTTTATTAGCCAAAATTTGTCAGCTTGACTGTAATGGTTAATTTAACCAATTAATGATTGTAAAGGAAAACATTATAAGTATGGTAATAAAAACTGATTAACGCAAAAATCGCCGTATATTCGAGACATTACAGCCATTCTGTAGATCGTAAATCAATTGTCTACAAAACACTTTTAGCCGACATATGAAGACAATCACCGGGGCATAGTGATATAATTGCTTTCGTTTAGTTAGAAACTCTTTCGTTTGTTCTCATCCTCTTCCAAACAAAGTAGATTCTAATGAATTATCGTGGTAAATACTCAAAAATTTCTGGCCTTTTTACTGACAAAACAGATTTTATATTCTATATTATATTATAATTCTATATTAGCCTGTAGATATTTACAGACCTTTATCTACGATAAATGTCCTTATAAGTAGTTATACGTCTTAAATATCAAAAAGTCATATTTATCATAATTATATTTATATGTGTTAGTCGTATCAAACTGTCATAGTAAATATTCGGCTGTTAAACAATCTACAAACAATCCAAATTGTATTATATGGAATAGGGGGTATAAGTTTTGATTTTTGTCACTTGAAATTATGAGCTATAATTTCTATTGCCCAAAATGTTAATAGTTTTTAGATTAATAGAATACAATGCATGTGTGTGTGTAAGTAGCTTTATTTTGTGGGTTTTTATAACATTCTTTGATTGGTCTCCATTAGAAATCGTTATGTTTGGGTTGGATTCTTAGTTTATGTCAGAAATTAAAACACCTTATGACAATAATTTTCTTCAAAAAAATTGTGTACAGTGTTTATCTTCCTATTTATAATATTAATTTTCACGTTTTAAGTAGTTTTCTTGGGTTGATACTGAAAACCCCCAAGCCCAGTATTTATTTATTCAAAGAAACGATTTTACTTGATAATAAAACACTCTTAAATTTTTTTACTGTCATGAATGTTTGTGAATATTTTTTAAAAATTTTCTAAGTTGTATAAAAAATATCTAACTAAGCAGGAAAAATCAACGAAAAAAAAGGAAGAGATCTCTAGCATTAATACTATTTTTTGTTATATTTCTGAACAAAATAAAAAATTTTCTTCAGTAGACAGCATTTGCACTTTTTTGCAGCATATCAAAATAAGCATTATTATTCTTTTTGTTAACATTTGATGCATTTAACTTATCTTTAAAAATAATTATTTTTTATTCAAAATTTTTTTATTAAAACTGGGAATTAGCATTAAATATATAAAAAACGTACATTTCATTATTATCTTAAAAATATTTAGACGAAATTTTTGATTTTACAAAACAATAACTAAGGTATTCTTAAAAAATCTATTTTCTTTTTAACTAAATATGGAAATACATTTTTCCCCTCTCAGGCCATATGAATTATTTATTTATTTCCTGTGAAGCTGATATTTTTAATCAAATATTATTTTTTTACAAGTTCAATTTTTTCATAACAATTGTATAAATTTCAAAAAAAAAATATTGCTTGATAAAATAAGCAACATTTTATTTGAAAAGAATTAATTTCTTTTATATTTATCAACTTTAAAGTACAAATATTTCTTTTTTAATTATAATATATTCGTTAACTTAAACTTTTAAGCAGAAATTCTCTTTTTAATGTACATTTATTATTTTAAATTGATGATATTAAAATTGTTTTAAATACTTAATTTTCAAACTATAATTATTTTATTTTCAGATATATAAATCTTTAATTTTCTTCAAATACATTTGTATGTAAAGCATATTTTAATTAACTTTATAAAAGAAATATATATTTTGGTTTTTTATTTGAATTCTCCTTATATGTATTCTTTTTAGACAAAGCTAATTAATATCTACAATAAAAATTAATTAAAATTTCTATCGTGGTTGAATGTTAATATATATGTATATATATATATATATATATATATATATATATATATATATATATGTGTGTGTGTGTATATATATATATATATATATATATATATATATATATATATGTATATATATATATATATATATATATATATATATATATATATATATATATATATGTGTGTGTGTGTGTGTGTGTGTGTGTGTAGTGTGTGTGTGTGTGTGTGCATCATATATATGTATATATATATATAATTTATAGCCAGCTCAGTTCTCCCTTGAAGAGTGTGAAAATACTGGTTTCCAGTTCTAAAAATGTTTATGGTATTAATTTGTAATTATCTAATAAACAAGGAAATACAAGTCTACATTTATTTTGTCACTGCATTCATCATTCAACTTTTTTTAAGATTTTGTTAGTATGAAATTTATCAAACAAATCAGTAAGATTTTTTTTATAAGATAGTGAAATATTCTAAATATTCTTCAAAATTCTTATTAATTTAAAACATAATCAGTTGTCTCTAATTTTATTTTTTTATATTATTGCACAATTAAACTCGTTATTATAATTAGAAAACATTCAGAATTGAAAAATATGGAACAATTATATCATTAGGAATTTAAGAAATCTATTAGAAAGATAATATAGGTTATGTATTAATAAGCACGAAACAGAAATGCGCTAGCATTGGAGTTATTTATCAATTGTTAAAATTGTAATCTATACCAAAAAAAAATTCAAAAATTTTATAAAATTGAAAAAAAAATTTAAAAAATATAAAAATAATTTTCTTTTGGTGGTCAATATTTTTGACCACCCAAAATTTAAATGATTTTATTTAAATTTAAATGAAGTTTAAATGGTTTCATAAATCAATATCGTGAATTCTTCCCTTTTTTACTTACTGTTAACTTCAAATCTAAAATTTTTTTTGTGTGATTTGGTGTTATTTGATTTTTATATTGAGAAGGTGATATCTTAATTTTAAGTTATTTGAAATATTTTTATTTAAAATATTTTAAGATCATTACTTAAATAAAATTTTGCTTAACCCAATCTTAGAATCGTTGCAACTTTTTCACTTCACTGTTTTATATGTGAAAAAAGTTTGTAATATGGTTTATATTAAATTATTGATTTGCTAAAACAGCCTTTGTGAATCGTATCATTCTTTTTGTTAACAAACTTTTCAAATTAAATATTTATTTTTGAATTAAAAAACATTTCAATTAGATTTATTTTTCTAAAGAGTTAGGTTGTTGCATTTATTCTTTAAAATGTAGACTTGATTGACTATAAAGTCATAAATGATAATTTAATCAAATGAATTACATATATAAAGCTTTTCTTATTTGATCATATATTTTCTAGTTGATTGAGTGAATAAAATTATATATTTCTTTCAAAATGTAGACGAAAATATGTGTGTGTTATGCGTAAAATTATATAAATAACGTATTACTTTTCATTTCATATATATTACTAAATTACGTAGGTATTGTATAAAATTACTTTTATTAAAATTGAGATTATCTTGGAAATCATAATATGCATAATTTATGAGATGGGTGAAGTTAAGTTAACGTAACGAGTCTTCTTTAATAATTATGTTTATTTTGTTGTAATTATGCTCAGTTTGCTTACTTAAAAATATTTTATTTTTGAATCACATTTTCTAGGTATGCATTTTGATATATATTTATCGAAAATTCCCAAACTCTAAAGAAATTTTATGAAAAAATCTTTTCAATTATATAATTATATTGTTCAGAGAATGACCCTCTAGGATACATTACATATTATTTGAGGAAATATTTGTGTATAAGGGGGGGCGAAAATATATTACGTATAAAGTTTTTACGTGTATTTATATGTGTATCGAAATACGTTAATATTTGAATTATATATACAAACTGTAGAAGACTATCTTAAAATATTCAACATCAGATAAACGTTTTCTATGTTGATCACGCTGCATTGGAATAAAAGGTGCAAAATGAACAATAATAAAAGTTAATCTGCATTTAGATTTCATGACAGCAGAATTATGATCCATATGTTGCCATATGTTATAGAAGAAAACGAAATAACTGTTATGTAGGCTAAGTATATAACCACGAATATTTATAAAGGTCATTTTTGTCGCATTAGTAAGACTCAGTTTACACATGTTACAGGAGTCAAAAGTCTTAATAGAAGTAATAGAAGATGAGAAAATTTCCCTTTTTGAGAAAAAATTAAAAAAACACTTCTTAAAACATAAAAAGATTTAAATGTTATTGCTAAAAAACTATACATATCGTTATGTTAATAATGACAAAAATGTTCTAAGTTCTTTTTAAAAAAAGAAGCAATAAACATTGGTACTAAAAAATGTTATTAAAACTTCACAACAAATTCTTTTTACAATGAAAATATTTTAATTGATGTTGATAAAATTTTCCTTTTAGAATTATTCCAATTATGATACTATATCACATTACACAATTTTGCTGTTAAGGGCTACAAATAGACTATCGCCAAGTTGGCTCGAATTTCATTAGAGAAAACCTTACACTTTGGAATCTCTTGCATCAATTATCCTTATTGGCGCTTGGTGTTGCCAACAAATGCCCTCAATCAAACATCGCACTGCACCAAATCTCAAATTTCACCAAGATTTCGCAAAGGGCCTTAAGTGAAAAGCGAGACCCTGCGCCATTCTTCTAAGACTGCACTTCGACATCATACTCTAATTGAGGGGTGAGATTTTAATTAGATTGAGTCTGTATAACCGCACTCGGAATTTACGACATGTTCGAATGGCAATGATTGAGAACGTGCAACTCCTCCCTCTATGCACATCTTAATGGAGAGCAATACAATTTAGAATTCGAATTCTTCAGTTTCCTCTTTCCTTATTAGTGCGTGATCACCTGTTCCGACCACTGTGAGGCATTCTCCAGTTTCTGATTTTAATTTCTAGCTGTTCGGTGAAATGAAATTATCAACCTTAATGCATATACATTTCGCAAATGGAATTACTGTCACCTTTACTTAAAGGTAATAATTAATCGGAATTTAAATGTTTTTATGATTATAACAATAAAAGTTTCATTCCATTCTTTACTTATATTTGCTCAGCAATTAATATTTCATTCTTTTATGGAGCAACATGTTTATGAGTTAGAAAGTACTTGCATATAATTGTATTTTTCATTATATAAGTGGAAAAAACATGTTTACCAAATCATAAGCATAATAAATTTGATTACATAGGATAAAATTTCAATAAAAGTATGACGTCGACTTAAAATGGGTAATTTAAGTATATATTAATTGCATTATGAAGTAATATCAAGATGATTTATTCTTTTAAAAATTTTACATCCATAAATTTTACCATTTACTACACATTGATTCTGTTCAGCATTTTATGATATAAGATTCTTGCAGATATATCTAAATGCTATATTTGTCAAGAATCTATTATTCCAAAAATATTAAATGCAAACCAAATGCCAACTAGTTAATTCAAAGTTTATTAAGTTAATTAATTTTCCTTTTTTATCAGCATAACAGAATGATTTTTTAAATGGGTAAATTTTCTTTCGGTATCTGAAATAAAAACGCATAAACTATCAAATAATAATTTTTAATCTTGGTGTTTGTACAATCGTATGGGTACGTAAATGTAAAAAAGTTTTAATACAGTGCTGCAAATTTCTTATTATATTACTTTTTAATAATTCATTATTCACAAACTCATAGTTTGAGTAATTCCACACATTTAATTAAAATTCTAAGCATATGTATAAGTAATATCAAGGGCCGTGGTAGCCTAGTGGTTAGGGCATGTACCATCCTGTCCGGAAGGGCTGGACTCGATTCCCAATGCCACCAAAGTCCCACCAAGTATATGCGATATATGTGCTCATTAAATCTGTGAAATTGAAAGTCCTGTGGTCAGTCGTTGAGTAGTTACCATGGGTGTAATGGTCTGGAAAAAATTTCCTTCACCAGATCAATGTCAAAATTGAGTTTGTGGATCTTCTGGTGGTGCCATCTATCGGAGAAGTCTTAGAACAAAGACGTACTTTCACCTTCGTGGTGCTCTTGGTTAAACGAAAGACGCACCCTTCTGACTTAATTTCGTATAGCCGTCGGTTAGAGGGCTTTGCTTGCAGAAGTGTCATAAATAACAACAACAACATTAGAAAGTTAAATTCGAATTTTATCCAATTGAATTTATTGTATCTGGCAGTATTCCTCATACATAGCATACAATATGCATGTATGCATGCTATGTATGAGGAATACTACCAGATACAATGTATGCAATACTGAATCTACAATCATTCAAAATACAGGAGAAAAATTTTTTTGCCTAAATAAACTTTTTAAATGCAATTTTACATTTATTAACAATTATTTGTATTCCATATATTGAAATGGATTAAAAGTGTAAAAAATCTATAATGAGAAAATCTATGGACATTATTAGTTTTATAACACTCTGTAAGTATATTTTAATACATTATTATAGAAATATTTAATCCTAGGACTTAATTTTTAAAAATATATGATTAGAGGAAGTTTGTTGACATTTCTGATATAAATTTCAACCGAATGAGAAATTTTTTTCGTTGATTATACCTACACTCGTTGAGCTTTGTCTCGATCACATGCTGCCTTTAATTATTTTTGACTGAAAATAATTATAATATTTAAGAGAATAAAATATTTGAGCTTGTGTGCCAATATGTGTAGTTTTCAAGATGAACCATCTGTGTCAATTAAATGAAAAAAATGTTTGGAGACCTTAGTTGCAATAACATAACTTTGATTAAGTTTCAAATTTTCTTATATTTAAACTTCTTATATTCTTCCTTCAAATGTTTAAAACGCATACACAAGATTTAAAGTTGACGAACAAAAATAACGTTTCTTCAAAGACAAAATTTTTAGAAAATTCTCAGTTACTAATGCCCAGAAATAAATATATTTCTCGGTCAATTTCAATATCAGAAAGACCTAAGAGATACCTTTCCAGTATTATACAAAAATGACATTTTTTTACTGTAAAAAGAAAAAAATGTGAGTTTTTCTCAATTTGCAATAATTACTAATTGATAAAACAAACAAATCTGTGAGCGAACGAAGCAATATTTATGTTTTCATTAGTCACGTTACTAGACGTTTTAAATTTTTGCATTAAAATCTAAATTAAATGAATAAATGCTTTGTGCAAGTCAAAAATAACTTTAAAATTTGAAAGTGAGGATTTATAAATAAAAAAAATTTTGCGAATGTAAAACGTTCCAAACTTTTTAATTATTTTTCTTAAAAAAATATTTTTATTGGAAAGAAGCTTGGTATACAAAAAGATAAATTCATATATAGTTAAAATGTTTCAGTGCCTAAAAGCCTTCAATTCTTCTCAACAATCCTTTGATGTAAGCAAAAAGAGATTAGTTCAATGTCACAATGGAATTGTTCCCAATTAGATCGTCTGTGAATCGATCGTGTTCGAACAGTGAACTCTTCCCTGCGATCGTTTTGTCAATGAACATCTAAAGAGATGCTGCATCGAACGTTCGATTCCCTGTCAATGCCAAGAGTCTAGTAATACCAATATTGACAACCACTGTCATTTTTGATTATTAATGTCAAACTATTCTGTCTACGAATTTGTTAAATCTCGCAGCATTTAAAAAGTTTTCTTTATTTGAAAAACTTCCAAATTTTTATGATTAAGCAACTAGAATAAGAGACAAATATTATTTTATCTACAGTCAATCCTGTTTTTTTTTAGTATGATGGATACAGAATTTAATATAAGTTTGACCACAAAATCATTTTTAAAAAACTGTGGTATAAAAATTATGTGAAAATTACAAATACTTACATGTTTACTGTAGAAGGTAACCCTTGTGGTACATTTTTAGAATTGTGAAATATTGAAAATACTGTATTTCATTACTATATACTATGTGAAATATTGAAAATACTGTTCTTCATACTTTTGAATAAACTTAAATGTTTTCTATGAAATTAAGAAATAATTTCCTGTTTTAATTTTAATACAGAATTCTAAAATATATCAAAATAAAAATAATTCAGCAAATATCTTTTAAACTAGAATTACAATAAGTAATGGAATAAACTAGCTGCTAAAATATTTTTTAAATATTTATGTATATTATGATGATATATTTTAAGCTGATTTCATCAATAAAAAGAATCAATGAAAAACTGCTCTAATACAGATACGAATTAAAAAAACCATTTCAAATTATTTATATATTCATTGCTTTAATGGCGTAGATTCTAATGAATTATCCGAAAGTGATAGCCATTGTCAATTAGCAATTTTAACAACCCCCATTCATAAAGTAATTTGTATGTAGATTTTCATTGTTTGTCAACAGAAATTTCTTCTAATTTAACCATACACAATCATTTGTTGAAAATAGATTGATTGAAATGCTTAAAGCAAATTGCCATTTTATTTTATGTTTTAAATTATTTATCGTTCTTTGTGATATTAAATTTTTTTAGAAGCCTTTACTTTTTTTATTAAAAGACAATTATCAATTACGCAAGAATTTTTTAAATGATTATATAGTGACTACCAACATTGTCTATCTATTTTATATTTTGAAAATATTTTATTATTCATTTTTATACATTAATAAACGAAAATTGATTTAAAAATATTATTTTTTAAATATGTGCTTTCTTAAAATTGTGCTGATTAAAATTTGAAAATTTCTCAAATGTTTTCTGTGAAAACGAAGACAATATTATTTCTTTTTTTCACATTTTATCGAATTTATGAGCTAATCACTTATCATGCTCATTATGAGTTGTTGGTATGTTTACAAATATTTTTTAGTGTTTTGATTTTGCCAACGTGGGAAAAAACCCAAAAGAATAAGAAAGAAAACTATACACCCAACTGGTTCTTTACCTTTATTATGTTATCAATTTTATTCAAGTTAAGAAGGCAGTTAATATTTACAT
The DNA here is from genome assembly GCA_037975125.1 of Latrodectus hesperus. Classification (NCBI taxonomy): domain Eukaryota; kingdom Metazoa; phylum Arthropoda; class Arachnida; order Araneae; family Theridiidae; genus Latrodectus; species Latrodectus hesperus. The sequence continues at coordinate 58,434,403 of CM075860.1, forward strand.
TTTGTTTATTGCTAAATAATTTTGACTAATTAAATCTAATTTAGTTCACTCACAACGTTGACACTTTTCATTTTTTTTTTGAAGAAGAAATATACCAGGAAGTCTACTAGTTAAGAACAATATTTTTTTATTCAAATACCATCCTCTTGATACAATCTGAAATTTATAACCCTTACTTTTACTTATGTAATAAAACCATTTGCTAGCGAAAGAATTCTATTTTATGCGATTTTTTAAAATTATTTCTATATTTTATAACATTTATTGCTCCTTTGCAACTTATCTCTAATATGAAATATTTATTATATAATGATCATACTTCACTTCCCATGGCTACGACATAATCAATATTTATGAAGTGGATGGATTATTTCCATTGAAATCGAGTAAAAAAAGTTTTTTGTTTATTTCCTCAACTACAAGTTGAATTTCACATATTTTATTTTAATCAGTTAATAAAAAAATTAATTGTAATAACTCAGTTCTAGAGAACTTATTAGCTGATATAAAAAATTATCTTAAATCTGAATATTTGACATATTAAATATCATATTATTAGCTTTGACATCGAGAACGACAAGTATGTAAATTGATTTGGCAAATCACAATATATCGGACCAACATAAGTGGTTTATAATAAGCATGGCCAGATGAATAACTATTAATATAACGGTTAGTGCTGATGATAATAAAATTTTTTAAATTTATTTTTTCGCTTTAAATTGAATTTACTCATAAATCTTCATTATTTAGATTTACGACTGACTTCACAATTTAGTACAAAATCATAAATTTACAAATTCTACATTAAATCTTATCGTGCTTTAATATAACGGATATCTTGAATACCATTAATTTAAATAAGTTATTTTATTTATTTGATTGAATGCTATTTTCGGAAATTTAATTCAAAATCATCTTTATCTTTTAGCTGAAATTAACATTTGAAAATGAGTACGATTTTTATCATGAAATGTTTTTACAAGTTTATTTCCTACAGTTTTCAATCAACGCTCCTTATCCTTTTCTTTTTTGATACGTTGATCACACATTTGACAAAAATATATTTATATATCACATTTAAATTATGCACATAATCTTTCATATTAAAGGATGTTTGTCAATAATTAGCACTGACAAAATGACTCGAAAGGTAAAAGGTGGAACATTTTAAAAATTATTTTTTATTTAATATTTGCCATAAAAAGTTTACTCCTTTGTAGTTTTATACTGTATTTGCTTTGCCTTTTATGAAAGCCGCTTTTTGCAGGAAAAAATATTCCCTTGCTGGTTTTTATCGTTACAAATTTTAGAAATTAAGAGACAAATTATTTCAGGGAGTATTTAAATGTGTTTAGTTTAGCGACTGATATAATTTCTTTTAAAATAAATGTTTTCTAAATTCCGTCAATTTTAATTATTTTTCACATTTTTGCTACCGAGTTTTTAAATATAAGACATCAAATTTATGAAAGAGAGAAGCAATAATAGGTTAACGATGAATATGAAAAAATATTATAATAAGTAGAATAACTTGTATCAGGATACGATCCACAGTAAAGTACATAATTTAAGAACAGATAAAGATCCACTTTTTTATTTGAAATGCTTAAATTTCTTAAACGACCTATATTTTGGAAAAAGCTAGAAACACTCAGCATGATTTAGAATAGACGGTGGTGCTTCAGTTAGTAGTAATAATTCATAGTACTGAAATAACTTTCTAGTTAAGTGTAGTAAAACTTTCAAGTTAGTTTATAGTATCATGAATATAAAGTCATTTTAATAAAAGAGTAATTTTTCTTCACGAATTTATTGCTGAGGAGTTAGATAAAAATGAATTATAGATACGCGATAAATTAAAACACTGAGAATATTGACATTAAAACAAATTTGAAACATTTAATAAATGCTAAGAAAAACATTTGAAACATCAATAATCAGAAAAACAGATAATATTTTTCGACGTTATAAACAGCAACATTCAAAAAAATTTATGATATTTTATTAAATTATTAAAAATAGCCGTTGTGAAAATTCGAGAACTTTAAAAGCTATGAAAATATTAATGTTTGATTGAGTTTGTAAGAGTTTGATCATGTATTTTTTATAACTTACATATATTAAAAGTTACAAAAACGGGAAAATACATGATCAGTATATATATATATATATATATATATATATATATATATATATATATATATATATATATATATATATATATATATATATATATATATATATATATATATATATATATATATATATATATATATATATATATATATACATAGATAGATAGATAGATAGATATACTATACATCAGATAATTAGAGAATCTCACAAGATTATTGAATTACTCTGAAATATATAACCACTATAACAGGGAAGGATTACATATAATGGATTTTTAAGGCACCATTTGACAAATTAATTTTTTTATGAAAAATAAACCAAATGGAGAAAGTTTAATTCAATACAAACTTTCTTTTAATTAATGTTGTCATTAAAATAAGTGTTACAATTACAATGCAAATTAGTCCGTTTATATATATCAATAGATTTCTGTTAATATTTTAGAATACTAGAAAAATTTTGATTACATTATTTAATATTAATCTAATTGTATTGTTACCATGCAACAATAATTAATTATTAATTTTATGCTGAATAAATATTGCGCGAGTTGAAATAAAATTATCTTACTAAAATATGTTTCAAAAATAAATTCTACAAAATATGATTTTGCAAAGGAACAAAATTATATGTGCACGCAAAAGTGTTTATTATAATGTTGCACAAAACAGTTGAAAGTAGTTCAGCACCAAAAAAAACATTGAAGTAAATAATTTAATTATTGCATTTCTCGTATTTTGACTCTACATAAAATATGCATGAAAACTCAGGAGAATATTTATTCGCAAAATTCTAGTAGTTTATTGAAAGGGAAACGGAACAAAATGAAAGAAAGTTGCACACCCTTTTCTGCTGTTCCAAACGTTTCAGCGCTTTTATTCATTATGATATGTGTGCTGATATGATTTATAATGCATGAACTGATTCATGAATAACTTGTGAATCTATCCTCGCTATTTCTCATGAGCGTTCTGAATACCGCTTTGAAAAGGTGGAATGAAAATGGCGCTCGAATGAAATTAAATTAAGTCTGTAAAGTAAAAATGCATTTTGTGTAAAATGATTTCACCTACTGGCTTATTTTTAAATTAAAAAATAATTAATGAAACACATACATTTCGAAATAAGATACCTAGCACTAATTTTTTTCTTCTTAAGATTCTTCTTGTATAATGGAACTCAATGACGTCATAAATTCCTTAAACATGATAATTCCATAATTGTAAGAATTTATTTAACTATAAGAACCTTCTCGAGGGGAAAATGTATTTAAAAGGAAAGAAAATTGCGAATTAATAAGAAATTTTAATTACACAAATTGTCAACAAAGAACATTTTCTTTTAAATATTCTGTTGTAAGTAGATAATAGAGTAAGGAAATAAATGCTGTTTCAATACATTTATACTGCTTTAAGATAAAAGTTCAATATGGAATGGAAACTCTACAATGAAAATATTTGTCAGAATGAACAATTAAAATGAAGTCGCGTATGTAATGATAAATGAAACATATGGGATAATTATTGTTATTCGCGCGCATACGAAAATTATTAATGATATTTTTTCTTTTACATTATACGATTCATTAATTAGATATTGTCTAAGGTTTTGTGATTTCTCACAATTACTGAGTCATACAATTTTCACATGACAATTATTTGAATAGAATAGGATACTTAAAACAGGAAGAACAATAATATTCAAACAAACAGCATAATTACATAAAAGGCTTTTTTTTCTATAAAAAAACAATATTTGTCATTTTAAACCATATGCCAGTTAATGTAAGACTCTACACGTTGTGTAAACTATTAATATATGAATTTTTATTTTGACTTCTGATGAAGTATTCTCTTACTACGTTAAAACACATTGTTGATTCAAACTTTAAATTAAAATTAAAACTGAAATATTCTTTTTAGGATTAAGTAATTAAATTTAAGACAATAATTTGTTTGTCTAGTTTAAATAATTTATTTTTTGAAAGCAGAATAACTATTCCACGATTTATTCTATTTCTTTCCTTCTAAAATCTTAAATATGCTGTCTAAATTCTTTTTAAAATCAGTGTACCATAAATATAACCTATTTTATTGTAGGAATAATGTATGTTGACAATTTTTCCTAGAACCTGCATGGATAGCATTAAAGTGTAATTTAAGCTACTATATTTGCGAACATATGGCAAAAATAATTCATTGTTACTGAGTACGTTTATCTTGTCGAGTTATATTAGTAAATACCTTATAAAGTTAAAACATTAAAAGTAAACACATTGTAGGAAAACTGTATGTGTCTCATTTTAAAGTTTCGTAATCACATAAAATTATTTTTAAAAAAATGGATACAAATTTCATACTGTAATAAATGTCGTGAATTTTATCTTTGGAATTACGTTTTATTGATTTTATGATCATCATAATATCTACGCAATGATTTGCGATTGTTTTAAGTACTATTTTGAGCAAAAGATTAATTACATAATTGTTTACATAATTCACTTAATTGCATTTGCATGCTAATTTTAATAGTGAAACTCAATTACTTTTGGGTATAAATATTTTGCAACAAAAAGATAATATTTGCAACAAGAGATGCATTTTAAAGCAATTAAGAAAAAATCACCGTGCTATCGTGCTGAGTATAAATTTAAATGCTAATCAATATTCAATCAATGAGACAAGAATCATTGTATGTTTCTCCTTGACTATATAGTATGCTTGTTCTATTAATTAACACCAAAACAGATCTTATTATAGCATGAATTAACATGACCTTATAAAATACCACTTTAGAACCATCATAGTTTTATTAAAAATATTGATTCAAAAATAGAATACCACGCTGAAACAATTCTGTATTTGCAAATGTTCAAAATGTCCCATGCTGTTCCATTGATGCTGCGGGGAAGAAAGAATCCTTGGTCAAGCGTTGACTTCGTATCGTCATTATAATAGAAATTACTAAGCAATTAATTTAAATGTTTTTTGTTGTCAGAAATACACATCTTTAAATGTTTCGCTCTTTAATCTAATTTAATTAAACTATTCCGAATGTGACCAGATAATAAGTTTCTATTAAGGATTTCTTCTATTTTGACCGTCAATAAATTTCAGTGGCAATTTCTTTTAAAAAAAAATCGAAGTAATTCCACGTGCAAAATAGTTTATTTATTTGTACATAATATCAATCTGAATCATCATATCTAACATTATTTTGTTCAAATTACCAAAACTTGAAAGTAAATAACTTATTAAAAATTACAATGTTTTCACATTTCCTATTTTGAAAATAGTTTTTCGTATAAAACTCTGTAGAAAAGAGATTAGACCTAAAGAATTCGAAAGATTAAGAATAATGGATTTATATTTGTATATTAAACGTTTTCTTTCCCTCAGGGGAGCCTGTAATTCCAAGAGGGATTGTTCCCAGGGGGCGAATAGGGAGATGCCTCCTTTGGTTATCCTGTGGATGTAGAATGGAAGTAAAATACCTTCCTCGGACCAACAGGCAGAAGTTCAACCTCCTCAGAGGTAATGGCAATCATTTTTCCATAGGAGAAAATTTGCAAGATACTTACTTAGGGAAAACACAATTAAAAAAGAATCGCATGTTTGTGAAATGAACTCAAATAGAGACCTCACCAAAACAGTCACTCGCCTTAGAACCGATCACTATCGAGATATGAAGATCCAGAGAGATGGCTACAGAACCTACCATCTCTGCCTTAATTTCGATGATATCCTACTAGCACCCCCAAAACACATTTTTGATTGACTTGCCATTTTAAGATCTCTGACTCAGCTAGGGGGAAATCCCGCCCCCTTGACATCGAAAAGAGTCTGTACTCAGAAAACATCAAAGAGATAGCCAGTTGTGTTCTACATACTCGTGGTCATCTAACCCATGGTAATGACATCAACCAACCGAATATATTTGCTCCGTAAATTACTGATGATGGCAAATATGTAAACATAAGTAAACACAGATAAAAAAAATTAGATAAGACCAGAAAAGATGTCATACAGATGAATTTGCTTGGAATTTGAACCACGATTTAGGGGAATGGAAAACTGAAAGGCACATTTATAGCAACAAGCAGTTGAAAAATACTAAAATAGTTAAATGAAGTTAGATTTCAATAGCTTTACATCATAAGTAAAATATGAATGATATTGTAATTAGTATTAAGAATAATAAATACAATACTGTACTGCATAGTTGCAATTTGTTTATTAGAGAATATTGAAAAAAATTACCGTGCATGAAAATTCAAACTTCATTCAGTAATCAAGAATTAAAATGTTCCATTAGTTTAGAGTTTTTATAGAATTGAACTGACGCTATGTATCCCTGGATCTATTGAATAAATTCAAGTAAACTTCAAATTTGTGTTTGGATTGAAGATAGCTCGAATTTTTACAAGAGATGGCGCACCAATAAAATGAAACGATATATAACAACTCAAAAATAAAGGAACAAAATGATTATAAATGCGTGTGTTACATAATAATAAATACAATAATAAATGTGTGCATGTGTTATTAAATACTTCTGTCCTCTCAATGGATGTGTTGTTAATCAGTAATAAACTAAAGACGTCCTAATCATTGTCATCAACTTACTTGGTAACTTATTAGTAGGAATGAAGGAGACATGTTGGATAACGTTACCCTTCAAATTCGTTTATTAATAAAATCTCCTTGATAAACGGAATCTTTGAAAAAATCTTACAAGGATTCAGAATTATATTTTAGCTAAATAGACATCAGAATTTTCTGATATCAATGAGAAAATAACGCCATATCGCTGCAGTTGCCCAAGCCATCAGAAGAATTGCTAGCAAAGTACTTCTGTGGTACATTTTTTTGCAAAACCACCAGTGAAATATTTTTCCACTTCGAAAAAATTAAAAAGGTTTTTTTAAAAATGCAGGTTTGAAACAGAAAAAATAAATGATTATTCATTTGATTTTTCATTAAAATTAAAGTAAGATTTTATTGTTATAACTCTGCGCGCACGTGTTTTTTGTATGGTGCAAACTAAATATATTTTTATAATGATACTTTATTTATACAGAGAAAACGGTTTGGCAAAAAAATTAATTTTAAAATCCAGCACTTACTTTTTTCTTTTCGACCTTAGAATTTTAAGAATTATTTTATTAGATGAGCGTCAACAGTATTTTTAATGATATCTATATACTATTAATATACAGCATGCTAGTCAGAATTTGCTATAGCCATAGAAATACAAAAAAAGGTGCACACATCTTTGAATCGTCAAAAAATAAAGTGATTTGAAAATATTTTTATAGTTAAAGATATCTCCATATATATATATATTATTATACTGGATCTTTGGTAGCAAGTATATAGAAAATACTAAAGCAGATAGTTAAAACAGTGGCTCTACTTACATCTTTGAGTGATCAAAGAGTGAAGTCATTCAATATTATTTAGGGATTTAATAAATACACTAAATATTAAAACAATAATAACTGAAAATATATACACCTTTGATCAATTAAACATGTATGTAATTAAGTAGGTTATATTCTATGTAGGAATTTCTGATACCAAATTACTAATTTTGATATTTATTTACACTTTTCATATCAATTAAATTTTTTCTTTCTAAATTTTTTACAGGAATTAAAAATAAAATTACATTAAGCTTTAAATCGAATTAGGTAAAATTACATTTTGGAGATAACAGATAATTTGTTAGATGATGAACAGAGGAAAAGAAAAATTTTACGCTATCAGTAATGTTTACTGTGAAGATCCAGTTTTCACAAATGAAACAAGCAAACGCCAACAATCACAATTACTAAAATAAGACATACTGGGAAAAAAAAAACTCCAAGAAACTTATTTCATTTTCCCAAGGGTTTTGAAAAAGCGATGAAATATGCATTTTTAAATGGATTCCATCGTTTAAGTTTCTTAAATACATATTTTAGTTATGAAAAAAGTAGACAATTTTCATAACGCATATGACTTCGTAAATATAAATAAGGTTTGAATACTTTTCCCATTTTTGATGTTGTTTCCTTCTCAAGGGACATAAAATGTAGAAATGTTTACTCGAACCAAGACTATAAAATGAAATTAGGCTCTTGAAAACTATAGTTTTATTTAAGACATTTTCTAAATACTTTTTTCCCTCTTAGTTTAAAAATATTTTTGTAAAGTAAAATATTTTTTAGAATTTTTTGGTAAAAATTTTATTCAAAATAAAAATGTCTGAATGGTATGCTTTTATTCTTCAGATAAAAATTTCACACAAACCAAATTCATTAAATTAGATAAAATACAAATAGGTAGTTTGATTTTAGCTGGAAATTGTATTTATTTGAAAAACGTTAGTAAAATAGAAATTTTTTTCATAATGTTTTATTGCATACTTTAAACGCAAATGGTTTATCCATTGTGGCTTCAAAAATTGTTCGTTTTTATAATATTATTTCATTCAATGATATATACTTTTCTAAATGTTTTCGAATAAAATAAACAGCCATTGGCTTTTAGTAAAATTGCAATGTCATCAAACACCAAAAACAGTATAACAATAACACAGTTGGTAAATAGGCGGTTCGATTAACTATTTGTGGATCTCCTTGGAAATTGAAAAGTTGAATTTTTTTATTACACTCTGTTATATCTTAATATGTTATAAATTTATTTTCATCAACCATGTTTTAAAATTTGTGCTTTGCTATTTTTTCTTAACAAGTACTTAGACAGTTTATTGTTTTCTATAAGAATCACTCTGGGAAAGATAATGTGAATTTTTTTAATATTTAAAATAGTAGCAACTTAAGAAAAATAAACTTGAAATATTAATATCATCTTACAGATTTGACATAAGCGATTAAAATGTAATAAGTTTCAAGTTAATTTACGAATTTTTTTGGAAAAAAATGGAGGCTTAGCTTACTAAGATTTTTTTTTATGTAAGTTTGTATAAAAGAAATTTATGTCTACAATAATCAGCAGCATCGAAATTTAAAAATTTTTCTCAAGAAAAATAAAATTTCAATTTTCTAGAGTTCATGAATTCAAGAATTAAAAAACTTTGCAAAGTGGTAAGTTGTCTCTCATCCCAAATGGATGGTTTTAAATTCCGTTTTCTGCTTGCAGGACTACAGTTGCTATGCTCAGCAGATTTTGTGGTTTCTTTGCGATATGTAATTACTTCAATGTCTATAAAAGGTCTTTCCCGGATACTATGTTATTTGGCATATTCAAATGTCGCTTAGCAGTTTTTAATCCATTATACAGTAGCAACGTATCTGACACAGAAAAGACCCTTTTTCTTTTCTCCAAATCTATCTATCGATTCGCATGCTGATGCCTATGGTGACATGGGTTTATTTTTACGTCCATTAAACAAATTATCACCCTATAGGATTTTCATACACCTATATTTATTCCATTATCTTTCATTTAAAATACTGAAAAGTAGTTAAAGTGTATATGAGCTAAGCAAGTTTGATGCGGGAATCTATAATACTTTCTTTTTAATAAATATTGTTGGCCGAACATTATTATTTCTTTATCTTGAAAAATCATCAACTTATCAACTTGTCTCTTCAATCGACAGAAATGGTCTTACGGAAACGTATTGTAATTACCTAACCAATAATATTGATTTAAAAACATTTTTCTTTCTAATTCTAATCTTTTTTTTAATTCTTATCTTACGAATTTTATTGTAAATTTTATTTATGAGGTAGATTTTCCTATAAGGTAGTGATAATTGCATTAGTACAATAAGTTTACATAGGTCAATAATAGTCAGTAAAATTGATTTATTAGTAACACCAAGAATAATTCATCGGATAAAGAAAAAATTTACCATTTCCTACTTAAAAATGATAGAATTTTTTCCGTTTCTACTTTTTAGAAAGTCATTCGTTTTTAATATTTTTAGTTGTAAATAGGTTTTATTGTAATCGCTTTTAATTCTATCTTCCTGGTTGACCAATAAAATTATCAAACACTTGTATGGAAATCAACTTATAATCCTCATTCCACATATTTGAACAAACATTTACCATAAATTTTAATTGTATATTTTAATTTTTATATTAAAATAAGCAATTTTTTAGCTATACATTTAGCACTAGGCCTCAGCATTTTCTTTCTACAAATGTTGAAACAGATTCTCTTCACTTCTGCTTAAATCCAACGGAAGATTTTTCCAGATTTCATTTTGACATCAACTTTTCCGTTTTTGTCAATAAAAAAGAGGTCTTGCTAGAGTAACTCAGACAATTAGCCTTGAAAATCGTAAATAAAATCTCTAACTGTGACATCAAGATTTTCACTGACGACAGCTAAATGAATGATCTTACAAGTAGTGACATCTACAATGAAACTCCAAAAATAAATTTTCTTTGTGACATGTGACCCAGACTTTGGCTTCGTTTTCAGAAGTAATTACTTGTAATCGATATTGGTCTAGAGACTATTCTGAAACAATAATAATGATGATTATTGGATTCTTACTGATATCCGCAGCTCGATGCATTATCTCTATATATGAATCCGTATTGAAGACAAAACAAGTAACTCTATCTTATACAAGTTAAAGATTACTTCTCTTCAACATCAGATTTATACTTCCAGTGGATTCCGCCTTAACTTTTTGGAAACGAAATGGCAAAAAATCTTGCTGGGGAGAGTTTTAGTCGTCAAATCCTTTCTTCAGAGCTTACCTACCTTGAACTATTTTCTCCCAGAAAAATTTCCAAACTAAGGAAGATTGGTTGTAACCCTCTAATTATTTCTGGAGCGGGGGTAGTGAATCTGTAACATACTAAAGAAACAGAAAACTTTGCGCCATGCTATCGGCAACTTCAACTGTCTTAAACTTTCAAAAAGTGAAAAATGCTACCCTCTTTGTCCAAAATACCAGCAAAACCAAGCCTCTGCTAATCACATCATGGAATGTCTGGGTTTCCTTAGGGAAGAAATTTATTCTTTCCTTCGTCTTGTCTACCACATTTTAAAAATCAGCGAGTTCAAGGATCTGGTCTGAACTCATCAAGTTTGTATTGGAGATAAGCTACAACAATAGTTGGATACTTTTATACCTGGCATACTTTTTATTCATATTGGTTAAAATTATAAGTATGTTACTATACAATAAACTTAATTTTGTAAATTTACACATTCCTTGTGATATAATGTATGTTGTTGTTACTTATGACACTTGGACAAGCCAAGATCACTATGCCTGCGAATTTAAGTCAATAGGAAGCGTCTTTCGTTTTAATCATAGCACCATGAAGGTGAAATTACGACTTTGCTGCTTTTTTAATCCTCCGATAGATGGCACCACCAGAGAATCCACTCCCTCAATTTTGACATTGATCTGAAGGGAGAGGAAACTTTCTCCAGACCATTGCACCCATGGTAACTGCTCAACGACCGACCACCGGACTTTCGATTCCACAGGTTTAACGAGCACGTATATCGCATGTACTCGGTGGGTCTTTGGCGGCATTGGGAATCGAACCCCGTCCTTCCGGATGGAAGGCCGATACCCTAACCACTAGGCTACCACGGCCCTATAATGTATGTAAAATTAGAGAGTAAAATGTGTTATTGATCTCTTTTTTGTATCCAATGCTGTAATATATACATAAATCCTAGAAAAGGTTTTTTTTACTTCCTTTAAATTTCTTCTCCGTTAATGAAGACTGATAGATATATTTTAGCGTATTCATGTGAACTAATGTAATGCGTCATTTTTTAAATACTTTTTTCAGTATCAATGATCAACAAAGCAATTTCGTATCGCCATCGTTAAAAGAATATTCCTTTAATATATAAATCATTTAAAATCAATATTTAATCCATTTTCAAATGCTCATAACTATATACTTTCTTAGTTTAATCAAAATTTGTAACTAGTGATTCATTTATTATATTCCCATTTTGCTAAAGATAATTTATTTATTTTTTTCTGTTTGACGTTTTTGGCAACTATTTACAAGTCATAATTTTATGTGTATTCCATTGATAATCATGCCTATTTTTGATTTATTAATGGCAGATGCTTTCGATGAGACTTTTATAAAATATTAAAACTTTTATGGGCTTTTGCAAGTGAAAATCACGAGTATTCAGAAAGTAATTTAATAAAAGCAACTTCACGGTATTTTTAGTGGGAATATTTTCACATATTCATCTTTTTTCGATCATGGATGTCTGGCCTTTAACGAAAATCTTTTCGTATGCATGGTGATGATAGTTTTTACTCTGAAGAAAGTTACTGCAAATACAGCTGAACTGTAATAAATGCCTAAAAAATGTTCGCAAAAAAGGCTATAACTTCATATTTTGATTTTTTTCTTAAATGTTTGCATAAATCACTTTCGAAAGAAGTTATTCTCATATTCTTTCAAAATTCGTGAATCTTACGACTAAACACATTTTTTATTATGAGGGGAGGGAACTATGATGCCCTAATGCAGTTTTGATGATCTACCCTCAAAATGTATCAAAATATAGTTCTGGGTACAAAATCTTTTATAGTAACCAAAAAATATTAATTGTATACTGCAGATTTTTACTAGCAAAAATTGAATTTCATAATCAGAAGATAGTGATACAATTAAATGCTCTTCCATTGCAAATAAATTTTGATAAATGATGGGAAAGATTTATACAAATAAATTATATTTCAATATTAATTTATAGCATAAATTATCTATTAAAAACTATTTGTGATTTCACTTAAGAAAACTATCGTAAATATCTCACCAAATTCATTTACATTATAATTCATTTATAATAATTTTATTCCATTAAATATAAAATAAAAATAAGTAAAGATTTTCTATTTAATGAATTACTTATAAAATGTATAATAATTTCTTGAATTTAAATTTTTCATGTTCTAAAAATATAATTTCAAAATCAATTCAAAGTTATTTCCAAACCAATGCAAACCTCCACGTCCACAAAATTGGAACTGAAGATACAAGTGTTATCCCAAACATTTAACGCTCACCATTCACTTATAATTTTTCACCATTTTTGCAGATGATTGCATATTAAAAACGTAAGTTGTATACTTAACAAAAATTTTGTTTATCCTTTGTCTTAACAAAAGCAATTGTTAATTAAATTTGTATTTATCTCAGGATTATCTTGTTCCCTTTACTTCTGAAATAACACATTAACAAACAAAATTGGTTATCTTCTGTAGAAAAATGAAACTAATTTTAACTATCGCTTGGCGAACACAAATACAAGCCCTAACTTGAAGAAGTGGAACTTGGAACAGATTCCAAAACGTATTATTCCTAATTCGATGGTGAAAACTGAACCATTTTATTAATTAGAAGACAGAACTGTAAATTTGATCGAAAAAAAGTCTTAATCAAGAGAGATAATAACTAAAATATTCGTTCAGTTGTTCTTTGGAACATCGACAATACGTTTCTTTTATTTTCCCTATGATAACCATGTCTAGATATTTTCCATTTACATCTTTAATTTTTGGAAACGGTATAAGTCTTTGAGAGAACAATTGAGGAGAAATATATCACCTAGTCTAGATTTCGAATGCCATTTGCCAATGCAGAAACTCTGCACCAGCTGGCATCGAAAGATCTCTTTCATGTTCCAAATGACGAGCATTAGACTTTAATTACCCTCTGCCACTCCATTATCAGAGTTATTTTTCATTTACGTCCGCAATTAGTAAAACAGTGCAGCCTCAAACAGATTCATCACATCCAAAATGATTCATTTATCCATTGAAGTTTATGATTTGTTGTGATTGGGGAAAATAAAATTGTGATTTATGGAATATTTCTTAGAATGGTAACTATAATAAATATATACATATATATGCTTTTAATATGTATATGCGAATTATTATTTTACTGATAATTAAAAATGAATGTAATTTCGTAATTTCTCATCATTGCAAGCTCTAATTGATTGATTGAAAATATCGTATAAATGAGAATTGTGCTGAACACATTTTTATTTTTCATTTAATTAAATTTTTTTTACTCATATGGAAATATATTGGGTAGAGAAGCCTTAATGAAATATATAAAAAATGGATTTATTTGTTCGTGTTGAAACTTCTTCATACAACTTTGCGAAAAATAATTTCTTAAGAGATTTCTTCCTGATATATATTTTTAAAATAATAGTTTTATAAAGCTTTATTTAATTTTTTCTTTCAAATTGAATGTATTTGACCATAGCAATTACCTTACGTAATTAAAGTAGCATACTTCTTAGGGTTCTTACGTAAGTTTTAAAGCAATTACGTGTGTTAAGATAAGGAAATCCAAAGGGTAAAGCGAAATTAGTCGGAGTTGTCCAGATTCAGTTACTGAATTGGTGAACAATAGAAAATTGTTTGAATTTTTTGCACGCATATCAGTCGAAATAAAGGCTTCAGACTTTTTTAAATTCCTTATGGCAGGTTGTGAAAACGATAATCATCCATAAAAAACCTTTCCAGAAAAGCAAATGGGTAATAAATATTAAAATACGTTACTGCAGTAAGTTACACCAATACTTTTACCTGTTACGCCAACAGCTCTGCGATACCTGTTACAATAATAGCTCACATATTCAGGTAGAAAAATGCAGTTTAGAATCATGCATGCACATGATATATACGTAGACCGTTGTGGTCCTGATTGGTTAGGGAATCGTTCTAATTATAGGAAAGTAACGAGTTCCAATTTGGATTTAACCGAAGATCCGACGTGCTCGCTAAAGGCAGCTGAGGCACTTTAAAACTGTGTGTGGTTGTGCAAAGTCCACCAAATGAAATATACCTCTGTGGGTGGCAAGTATTAAAGCTCTTCTGCTTGTTTCCAGCTTCAAAATTAAGAAGACTTCCCCCAGATGCTCCTATTCAACTGGTGGAATCCAACTCAGGACTAGGTACAGGAAAGCACGATGGTGCAATAACAACATGACGTGTACGGAAATCCTGTCAAATATAAGCAACGAGAGGTAATTTATGGGGTGGACGCCAATTGGTGTTACAATAATCTTAACTATTAGGTGGTCTGTTATTTGATATTATAAGCCACGGGATTTTTTTAAAAAAAGACTACCACAAAGTAGGCAGTTACTACAAATAAGTTAAATAAATTTTCTTCAGTCCTTTTGGTGAAACGTTCCACAGAATGAATGATCATGATTTGAAAACAATTATTGTGCTGTATCTTATGCTTAGGTATTTATTTCCTTTTACTTTAATTTTTGAAAAGTAACTGATAAAAAATAGGAATAGTTGATACTAGAATGCTTTAGAATAAAGTTTAAGTTTACAGACTGGAGATAATCTGGAAAACAGAAAAATTTTCTCCAACAGATTCATCATCGAACTTCTTAAGTAATTTCAATCCACCGAAAATTTCCTTAAAGAAGTTTGCTTTTGAATGAAAGTATCATTTAAAAAAATTTCAGCTTTGAAAATTTTTTTCTTAAAAAATCAAATTTCAAATGAAAACAGGAGAGGCAACTGCCCATCTTGATTTGGAAAGGTTTCCAACTCAGATAAGGACTGGAAAATAGGAATCAATGGGGAAAATAATGTAGAATATGAAAATCAAATATATGCTTTGTGGAATTTTATTTCTTTTCCATATTCCTTTTTCTTGTAAGTTTAACCAATTTCAACATCTTTACAACACCCAGAAATTTTTAAAATTTCAGAAAATTCAGCTGTTTTTATAGTCCAATAGTTGTTATAATAAACTAAATTATATAATTTTACATAACATAAATATTTTACACACTCCAATTAAACAATGGTAAAAATAACAAATTAACATTTCCCTCAAAATTGCTAAACCCAAAATAACTGTACATAGAATAAAATCTCCATTTTGGTGTTTTGAAAATTCTGCACAATTCAAGAAGACAAAACATAAGTTTTGTGATAAAGCTATTAGTCATAATTTTTTTTTTTTAGGTTTTGATAAAATTTTAATCTAACTTACAAAAATGATAACTACACGCTTACTTGTAATTTATAAAAAAGAGAAATCCGTTTGCATAAAATTTTATTATCGTTAAAATAAAATTCATAACCATAAAAACCCATTTATGTATATACTCTTAAAAGTATGATTTGATACATTAAGAAGATACATGAAGAATCAAATTAAGATTTTGTTCAAATATTTTAATACAGTTTTTAAATATATGTCATCAAATAAATGTATAATACATATAATACACAATAATAAATACATAAAAATCATTTTGTATATAATATATTTTTTGCAAAAATTATTTTACTTTATACATATCTAAACAATCAAATCAGTTTAGTACCTTGTATTAAAAAAAGCCTGTCTACCAAATTTAATTAAAATTCTCTATTATTCATATTTACATATATGATTAAATTTATTAAGAAGATGCTTGAAAAATCAAATTAAGATTCTATTCAAATACTTTAGAACACCTTTTAAATTTATTTTATCAAGTAAATGATAAATATTTTGTATATAATTTACATTTTTCGGTCAAATTATTTTTCTTTACCTTTATCAAAACAATCAGGATAATTTAATAGCTTGAATTTAAAAAAAACGTATCTAAAATTTTAATTAAAAAAATCTTTAATTTCTCCATACAATATACTAAAAAATATAAAGTATACTAAAAAGATAAAAATAGGTTGCTGAATTAAGAGAACACTACTACGATAATTATATGTAATTAAAATTAATGTAATGGAAATTAGAATATAGTTTAATTTATAAGCATCTGCTTTGCTTTAACTTTTCCTAAGACTATTGAAGCCAATTAATTAATTTTAATTTATAGAAATAAAAAAGATACAAAAAAAGATTTAAAGGAAATCTCAGGCAATTTATAAAAATAAAATTTTTATTGTGTTAAAGTAAAACAAGTTGTTAAAGATTCCAAGAATGAAATTGTTGTTATACAGTTAGAAATATAATTGCTCATTAAAACTGTTTAATACCTACGCATATGCAAATATTAAACATTGTAAATACATGCTAAGAATATTGAGAATGAACTTCTTTTAAGAGATTTCAAAACAAATTTTTCAATTTTTCAATATCTTAATCAATAAACACCTGCCTTCTAACTTTATTTTGAATCCAAGCAGATTAATAATCAGCCAACTCACTGCACCAGCTGTAAATCAGTGACTCATAAATACAGAACAATTATGAACAAAAATAAACCTAAAAATATAAAATCAGATAATATAATCTAATTAGCTATTCATATAAGATTAGGCAGTTAAAATAATGTGAAAAAGACCTGAAAAGCTTTCTTCGCCAGCCAATAGCATTTTATCTGTTAAAAGAAGAGTAGACGTGTTTTTGTGCATCTGCTATTTCTTGAAGCTTTAAATTTTTTTCTATAGTACGCCAGGATGTTTTATGACGCATGAACTTTTCCCATGAAAAATTTGAGCATATATCTCAAGCAGTTTGTCACCGTAATCTTGGGGGACATTATGAAAAAAAATAGGGGCTTTACTCTATTCTCAGAGATAAAATTTAATTATGCTTGTAAAAATATGGCATACAAGAATGACTCTTTTAACTCTCAGAATTTCTTATCATTGAGAACAGAAAAATGATCGCGTTTTTATTTTATGCTCCCTTTTTCGCAATTTTTCTCAATAAAATGTCTTTTTAAGTAAATAATGTCCTTACTTGCAATAGAGTTTTTTTTTAAATAAATTTATCATATAACTGAAAAATATGGTATTGTTGGACAAAAAACACCTAAATTGAATGATAGATTTTTGCAAAGAATAGAAAAAAATATTGAATTTCCGAATAATGTCTGATTATTCTCTTTCTTAATAGAAATAGGGAAAACATTTGCAGGTGAATTTTGCTGCTTATAAACTTCAAATGATGCTTTGACATATAATATATAAAGAAGAAGAAAAATTTTTGTTGAGTAAGCTATTGTTAAGTTGGTAGAGTAGTTTGTTAATAAAGTTGTATGAAAAATCAATAACAATATAGTTATATTTGATGCTAATTGCATCCTTTATTGTTCAAAAATATTTTTATAATTAGCCTCTGGGACATAGAAGATACATAATTTATAAAAATTATATTTATTTTAAAATTTTTAGGGAAATAAATTGGTGACATCTAGATTACAATAGTTATCTGTATATACAGTCATGTCCATAAATTAAGAATAATTTAGAATCACTCAGAATTTGAACTCTACAATAAAAATTTCACATATAGAATTATCACACACATCCCCAAGAATAATATGGAAATTACTAGAAACCACCAGATGGCGCTGATAGTACGTCGCAATGAGGAGAGTGTAAGAGAGGGGTATATAAGAAACGGTTGCAAAGAAGTAAAATTGTTCACAAGCGCTTTAAAAGCATTTCAGAGCAATAACCGCATAGTCATGGCACAAAAGAAGCATCTGGGTGTTGGTGTACGTAATAGAATTATCGGCCGTCTGGAATGTGGACGTACCCAGCTGGAAGTATCCGAGGAACTTGGAATCACCCAGAGTGTCATCTCCAGGCTTTGGCAACGGTTACAAGATGATGGTAATGTGAGTAGACGTTACAGCACAGGTCGCCCCCAAGGTACAACGCTAAATGAGGACTGGTATTTGGTAGTTACTGCCAAAAGAAACAGACGGAGCTCATGTCTCGTGGGCTCTCTTTAGGCTACAAGTACGACAGTTTCAAGGCAAACCATGTACAGACACTTAGGCACATTGGTCTATGTACTCGTAGGCATGTCAGATGTGTTCCACTTACCGCAACTCACTGTCACCTGCGGTTAGCCTGGAATAGAGAGCATGCATTGTGCACAACGCAGCAGTGGTCTTGTGTGATGTTTTCCGATGAGTCCAGGCGTAGCTTTCAGTCTGTTTCTCACCGGACTGTCATATGGAGAGGACCCAGTACCCGTTACCGCCAAGATGACACCATTGAACGACACCGTTACGGTGGTGCAGGATTGCTTGTTTGAATAGGAATCATTCTGGATTCCAGAACTAACCTGTATGTTGAGAATGTAAACATGACAGGACACATCTATCGGGAGGTCATTGTATAACAGCATGTACGTTTGGTTCAGGGCGCCATGGGTACAGAAATTTTGCTTGTGGATGACAACGCCTCTTCCCACCGTGCAAACATTGTAGAGGAATGCCTTCAATCGGAGGATATCAGCCGTATGGACTGGCCAGCATACTCACCGGACTTGAAACCAATAGAGCATGTGTGGGACATGCTTGGCCGACGAAGTGCAGCCCGTCAAACCCCTAACACAAGTCTACCGCAACTTAGGAAAGCATCACTTGATGAGTGGTGTGATATTCCCCAAGATCACAGATCGATAATTTGATACTCAGCATGCCTAGGCGTTGTACGACCTGTATTGCATCGTCTGGGGGGAATACTATGTATTACCTATCATACCTACCATGTTATATTGGTTTTTGTAAATAGGTTCATTTTCGAAATTTGCTCCAGGGAGTAAAAATCACAGTTTTCATTAATGATGTCAAACATATAGCATGTTTATCGTTTGTTTAATATAAATAGACTTTACAACTAAGTCACATTTATTTTGCTTCAGTCTCTTTCTTTGCCTGAACTTGCATTATCCTTAATTTATGGACATGAGTGTAAATTAAGTGAGAAATAACAAATTTACGCGCGCGTGCGGGATATATATTTAAATATAATAATTTTTAATTATAATTTTAAAAATGTATATAAAAAAACTTTTGCATTAATTAAATTTTGATTTTTGTTATGAAATATGAAGATATTTTAGTTTACGAATATACACAGAAAAGTAGCTCAATGATCACTTTGTAAGCGAGATCTAATGAGACTGGAGTTATGGTTGAAAGAGAATCTTATTATTTCTAGGCACCAATGGGACTCGAACCCACGAGCTTTGGATCAGAAGCCTAGAGCGCTAACCACTCAACTGCCAGCACGGCCGAAATGTCCAAAAGAGATGAAGTGATAAATCAAAAGACTATATTATTTTCGATTGTATTCTAAAGCTTATTCTAAATCCTGCGAAAAAAAAATCATGTTAGATTATGACAACCAGATATCGAAAAATCTTAAATCACTAACTGCCACTTGTTAAAGAATTCAACTTGCAATTTGTGAACAAACATTGTTAGTCATGCATAATTGCTTCGAATGCAAAAGAACAACCCATTTAATGAGAAAATTAAAATTATCGTTTCTCATAAGTAAATGCCTCTCATTGAAACTTTTTGAAACAAACATGGTAAACATGATGTTATTGTTTTGAAATGAAAAAGAGCAATATGTATTCAACAAGAAAAGTTAGTAAATAATATTTTGGTGACCACAATCTTAGTTGGCATTCTTGAAGGAAACGCATTTAACATATATTTTTCGTTTTAAATGCAAAAAAGACTTAATATTTAGTAAGAAAAATTAAAATCATTATTCTGATAAGCAAATTTTTAGTTGATGTTTTTCAGTGAAGTGTTTTAGACACCTTATTAGTCAAATCAAGAGAAAAATATAGTTAATGAGCAAAATTGAAAGTAACATATAAATTACATTGTTTTTAAATTTTATTTATAGAAATATAAATTCATTTATAATTTTGAAAATGAACTAAATTTCCAATTAAATGTTTAATAATAACAAAGACGTTTTTGCAAAATTTTATCATTTATTTTTCTTTCATTTTTCTTATTTGACTTGACTTTTAAAACCACATACATATTGTGTTATTATTTACTAAAGAAATATTTGATATATAAATGATTATATTAACAAATCAAAATTTATATCCACATATGTAAAATTATATGCACATCTGTGCAATTTTAGTAAAGCATCGGTAAAATTCTAAAATAGCAATTTATTTTCTTATATGTTTCGAAATTACACACAATAAATTTTATATGTATACGAACTTCCCGTGATGTTTATTTCAGAAACCATTTTAAAATCAGAAAAGTTTAAGATTCTTCGTAAAATAATGTTTGTAAAATAATTTATGATTGTTATCTTAAAGAAAATTTGAGTTCATTTGGAAATAATATATTTGCCAGAATTGTATCATCAAAATTTCTGCATTCCTTTTTTAAATGATCTATAGACAAAATCATGGTGTATTAAAAAGACGTAAATTAAAATTTGGATTAAAGAGTTAACATTCTCAACGTACATTATTTAATCACATTAAACAATTTAAATCGTAAAATTTTGTGGAAAATGTATAAGGATTATATTAGTGCATTTAAAATGTACATTGTATAAGGATTAATGCTTTTGTTAAGTATATTGGAAAACGTATTATTACGATTAATATTTTTATAAAATATATTGGAAAATTTATCATAAGGGTTAAAGATTATGCAAAATAGATTGGAAAATGTATCAGAAAGATTAATGATTTTGTAAAGTATATTGGAAAATGTATAGTAAGGATTAATGAATTTGATTGAATAACAAAACATGACATTTGAACAATATTACATGAGAAAAAATATATAAAGTTCACAATATCAACCGTCTTCCATCGGAAATTGATCTGATGCAAATTATTGTTGACAGATAAATTTGTTCTCATCAGATCGATTCTACAAATACATGTAGCACGATGCAAATCCCTGTAGATTTCTTGGTGTGTTTTCTCTGCAAAGCATCCTTGTTAATTCAAAAATATTTTCAGGACTGCATCATAGCTTCAGATAATGAAATGACAATCGAATAAAAATTTGTGTTACCACTTAAAGCTAAGATTGAGACAACACTACTTTTATTTCCTTTAAAAATATTGGAAGGAGCGAATTCACTGCAAGATCCCTAAAATAAAGAAAAACATTAAATAAGACATTGAAATTTTTATAATGAAACTGACTATTATGACAAGTTTTCTGTCTTTTTTATGCATTGGTGTTAGGAAAAGAGGACATTTAAAAATCATTTTAAGTTAATTTCATTCTTGCTAGCTTCTTTCTGAAAGTATCAATAAATTGCATATGCAGCAGTAATGATGGCGTTTATTTATCGTTTTTGACCGTTTTGCTTATGATTCAGCATCTTTTTTATCACTAAATTTAGATTTAAG
Organism: Latrodectus hesperus; assembly: GCA_037975125.1. Classification (NCBI taxonomy): domain Eukaryota; kingdom Metazoa; phylum Arthropoda; class Arachnida; order Araneae; family Theridiidae; genus Latrodectus; species Latrodectus hesperus. Next base: position 58,456,667 of record CM075860.1, read on the forward strand.
ATTAATATTAGCTTTATTTAATGATAATACAAATCAGATTTTTACGAGGCATGTAAGTCTTTCAGATAAATCAACCACTTATATAAAGTAAAATCGAAGAGAAAGAAAGAAAAAAACATGGAAAGACGAAATAAACAATTATTGAAACATAGTACTCCATATATAAATAAACTTCATTAAAAAAATCATTTCTCCTTATAATAATATGTTATAAACCACTATTCTCATTGATTATAAAAATTAAAAAAAATTAAAAATTAGTTTGGTTCGCATAGATACATACAAAATTAAATTATGGTAACAAAAGTGTTTATTAAAAAAAACAACTTATTATCAATATTTAAGATCAGAGAGTTTATATAATACTTACGACAATCCATTGCTAGAGTTCAATATAAGGATCTAATTATTTTGATAAGTACTTTTAGTTGAGGAAAGTACGTCATGAACCATATCCAACCAAATCCGTGCAAATTGCTCATCAGGGTTTGAAGTAGCAAAATATTTTAAATGGAAACAAAATCTCAGCAGACAATTTTTCACGACTGGAAATAAAATATTTTGCTAGAAGACATTCAACCAAGTTTTAAAATACTTTATTGTCAGACAGTTATTCGAAATTCGCCTCAATAAACAAGAAATTGTTAAGGAAATAAATCTTTATTGGTGATCTTTAGTTCAAGAGTATAATTTTGATTTTTATGAGTGATTTTATAACCAGTTTACTTCCTTTTTCGGAAAATTTAAATCTGAAAAAACAGAAACAAGTCATTTCATGATATGTTGAAGTAATATTCATTAAAATAAATTGCTTGCGACTAATAAAGTGAAACTGTGTTGTTCTATATAAAATCTTCAAACATTTTCTATTAATGAAATAAAATTTAATACATTATTTTGAATCCTATTTGGTAATTCTCCATTTTTGCTGTTCCAAATTTTAGAACTCTTAATTCTAAGAATTTATAATTTGATTTCTAACATTAGAAAACCATTCTGTGTATCTGAAAATAGTTTTCAGAGAATACAGTTCTCAGAATTCGAGGAAATTTCTCGAAGTCTAGAATGTGAAACGCAAAAAGTGGAAAATGATGTGATACTTTCCTACATAGATTTCTTCGGTACATAATATAAATTCCAAAAGCGACAATATAGCAGACTTTTTTTTTAACTCGAAATCACATTTTTTTCATCATTTTTTTCACAATTTTTTCAAAAAACATTTTACTAAATCTGTAGCAATTAAAGCCGAAATTTCAAATAGGATTTTTTATTTAGAAATATATTTAATTGATAATCTCACAACACAAAACTAAGAAAAAATTAAATTTTGAGTTACATGCTTTAAGGTGTTGGAAATGAGAATTCTGGTAGGAAGAATTTTAAAAAATAGTTCTGAAATTTAAGTTTTATTATTCAGAAATTTACTATGCTATTAAAAAAATTGAGAGTCATTTCTAAGAAACACAGCGAAGAAAATTTTCTTATAATAGCTAGATAGGAACTTCTCCTTATAACAGCGAAAATTTACTTCCTCTATGATATTGCCTCTATTTTTATATAATTTTTTTAGAAAGGCACCATTATATTTGGCGCAATTTTTATTATTTTTATGATGTAACTTTTTAATATAATTCTGATTATCCTTTTTCGTAAGTATCGAAACATGAGTTAAAGAAAAAGTTTCTTGCAGTCTAAAAATTGTCCATAAAAGCTAAGCCTAATTATAGTTTTTTTCTCCGAATAAAAGCGCATAGTTTGATGATCAGGAACCAGGAAGTACTTTTAAGTACACATTCTACTTTAAGTACAAGAAACAAGACTTCGGAAGTTCATTTTTCTGGAATTTATTGATCGCTTTTTCTTAATTATGCGCCATTTTTCTCTTCTTCTATCACATAAATATTCAAAAGTCTATATAAATCATTCATTTGTTGAACAACTAATTTAGTTCCATTACAACTTTGAGTCATTAAAAATTTATAATTAGATTTTGATGATTTGTTATATCAATTTCATTATTTTTGAATTGGATAAATATACCAATCCAGTAAATTTTTATTTAAAGTTAATCCTGAATAATACTTGAAGCTAAATAAAAAAGGTTTTCATAATCCGAAAATTTACTTTATTAATTTGGAAAAGGATGGTTTTAGAATTTATTTAAAAATGCTTTCGAATTTTAGATTTTGGTAATTTAAAAATTTTGTAATAAAAATGTATTTTAATTTTGTTTTGATTTTATTTGAATTTAATTTAACACTGTATAAAATAAGGAAATTAATTTCAGTCCATTCACTAAAAATAGAAGATCGAAAATGAGAATCTTTAATTAGAGAAATTAACTATCACAAATTTTGGGGGAAAAGCTGATCACAATATGATTTTACACATGATGACGTCAGATGAAAAAATGCAGTAATGGTAAAAATTGTCATTTTCTCAAAGCTGTTTAGCTTTTCAAAGATCATTCTATTGACGAGAATAATATAAGTTTTTTAAATAATAACTAATAAATATGGTAGTTATCATAAACATTTATCAATATTTATTCTTTAAAATACCTTATTACTAATATTAACAGTGCACAATTACTATTTGATAAACAAAAATGTTTTATTGACACCTTTACAAACGATCCGGAAACATAAACTTCGATTCAACTAGTGTTTACTATTGTTGAAATACGTTTAATATATACTATATGAATTTTTATTCTTAGATGAAAACTTTGGATAAATTCCTGTGAAAGAGATTGACTATTCTTAAAAAGTACCTTCAGTTTTAGTAACATTAGATGTGGGATGATATATGCTTTTCAACTTATAAGTAATTGTTAGATATACAAAAAAGTTGATAGTGTTAACTATGGGAGTGATATCATAGTAATTCTTTGAAGGATAAGTATAAGATTGTGTATTGCCTTCGACGAGAGGCTTATTTATAGTTTTAGATTCGAATTTTTATGTATTTATCGAAGTTTGTATACGAATATTCGATATCAATGTGTTAGTTTTGCTTTGTGGTTGAGTTAAATAGTAATATAAGAATTTTGATGTGGATCTTTTAAAAAATCCAATTGATATTTGTGTCAAGAACCATGTTGGCTACATAATCATACCAATAAGTTAAATTAAAAATAACATTTAATTAAGAATGTATCCAGAATAATATTCGACTTAGAACTTATTCTAAGTTCTATTGATAAGCTATTTTGATTTGGAAAGACTTTTTTTAATAGATTTTGGTGAAGAAAAATGTTATTCGGATGTTTAATATCGCAATGAGTATAAATACTCATCAACCAAAATGCAATATTCAGAGAAATACTTTTGTGAAATCTAGCAATAGACCATTAGTTTATTACGCGCGAATAACTAAACCGATGAATTCAAGGATTCTTATTAATTACTTGATGGTAACAAGCTTATTAGTAAATCTGTGTTATTCTAGTGAATATTGCTCGAAAACAAGTTACCTTCCATTGAAAGAATTTCTTCCTAAAAATATTTCCCTAGATTCGAGAATCAATTTATTGGTCTGTAACTATTCCATCTCAGCAACTTCCCATTCTAGAAGAAAAGAACATTTCCTAGCTAAGACATAAGATTTCTTTGGAAATGCATTCATAGGTTTAAATATATTCTTAAGTAAAATCAGGATATTAGCAAAATTTATTTTAAAATATTGCTTATGAATCCACCTGTCAACCTATAATTTTTAATGTGAGGGAGGAATCAACAGTTTGTGAATATTTAAATGGCTTAAGATACCACAAATATCTTCAAAAATGAATTTTTTACAAATTCTTTTCATTTTTAAGTAACTAGTCATTAAAAAGAAATCTTAGATAGACTTGTTAGCATAATCAATAAAAAATATACGTTACTAAATTCTTAAAAAAGGGTTTTATTTCTGGTTAAGTACTAGGAATGGCAACACTGTCCATAAGCAATCATTTTATTCGTTGTGTTTTGAATTAGTTTCAAATCCTCAAACCACATACAATTTTTTAATCAAGAGCTTTTTTGAAGATTAAAAATAATTAAAAATTAATAACAGTATTGTTTAAGGAAACCGATATATTATTTCTGGCATTTAAAAAGAAATAAATTCTTTTAAGAATTTAGTTCAGTATTTCTTAAATATCAAAGGCCAACAGAGATTACCTCAGATTTCTTAATGAAGATTTATTACTTGAGACAGATTTATTACGTAAGAAAAATCTTGTTTGTGGGGGGGATAAACTTCAGTATAAATCAGTAATATTCGTATTTATTAAGTAAGCTACTCATCCTTATGTCAAATAAAGAAGTACTATACTTAGATATGTATGCATAGATATATACAGAATATATTTATATGTATACATATATATATAAAACAGAGAGATACAGAACTCCTTTTAAAGAAATGAAATGTAAGAAATATTCAATATTATAGACCCGTATAAAGCATTGAAATATAAAAAAATAAAAACTTTTAAATTTAAAAAAAATAATAAATAAAATAAAATATTATACCTAAAAGGTTAGGAAAATGGAAAACGATTTCTATCAAAAGTTTTATCATTGAGTTTTTTCATGAAAGTATTTGAAAACTTCCTTCCAATTAACGTAGAAAATAAATTTTTATGTAATGGCTATTTTGTTTTAATTACTATTTTAAAAATAGTTCGTATTTTTAATGTTTATTATGTTTTTAATTACACTATACTTTCCATACACTTGAAACTTAAAATAATGCAAAAGTTCAAATACATTTTTCTAAATAAGACTGAAAAGTGGCAACATTTGAATTTCCACAATAATGAGAAAAGTCTTTTATTCCAATCTTCAAAAATTGGATTAATTATATATGCATAAACTTCGCCAATAACTAATTAATTTTCTCTCTTTAATGTTTTAAAATATATTTCTTTACAGATTAACATAAAATCGAAATCACTACAACATAAATTTTATTTTGTTAATGATCACTTATAGTTTTGAGAAAACTTCAGTCCAATAAGTAACGTCTTGAAATATTCGATTCTATATGTAATAGTATTTGGTAATTCTAAAGTAATTACTATTTATATAACTATACAAAAATAATACTAAAAGACACTATGTAATTAAGTATTAACTGCCAAGAGAGTAAAAACAGAAGGAATTTTCCAAAACTCAATTAAGACTTTAATCTATGGTCTTCAATTTCTATATAACTTAGCTGTAAGTTAAATAACTACAATACATAAAAATAGAATCAAGCTTTATTAGAATGTGCTGCGAATATTATCTTTCTTTATAAAACTTATTAACTGATAGAATGCTATTACAGTATTCACATTCATGAAAATTTAATGAGATTATGAGAGTTATATATGACTATTTAACTAAACTTCAGAAAATGCTTTTTTTCATTAGAAGGATAAGCATTCTAATTAAAGAATTTTTTGCAAACAACTTTTTGTATTGATATAGTTTCTGCAAATTATCCAGGCTTCCTTATTAGTTTTTTATATGATTTAAAAAGTGCTAAAAATGGGAATGAAAATTAATTCTTTGGTATGAAGTTTACATTTAATTAACAATAACCATTTCATAAAATAAATAAACGAAATTGAACGATAATAGGAATACATTTTAAAAAAATAATGGAAATATGTTTGATATTTTTATCATTCAAGAAGTTATTCTGTGTATATTTGTTTACTGCTTCATAATAATATTTTTTAAAATAATATTAATTATCATTTTACATGTTTATATTCAGTAATTAACTTTAAATTTTATAATTAATGTTTTAATAAGATAAAATTGTTTACTTTAAGTGTATGAAATTGAAGTTTTTAATTCAAACTCTAAATGTGGAATTAGGTTAATTTACGTTTTAATAATTTCATTAAGTAAAAATATTCCATATACTGAGTTATTCCCTTTATTAAAAAATAAGGCTATTTTATAACAATATATATATATATATATATATATGTGTGTGTGTGTGTGTGTGTGTGTGTGTGTGTGTGTGTGTGTGTGTGTGTGTGTGTGTGTGTGTGTGTGTGTGTGTGTGTGTGTGTGTGTGTGTGTGTAAGTGTGTGTGTGAATGTTTTAGCCTTTTTAAATTTTACTTAAAAATACTGTTATAATAAACATTCTTTAAAGAAAAAATTGATGTAAGAAATATCTAAGTAGTCAAAATGTACTTAGCATAATTTCATAAGAAAATTGTTGGAATATTTGTTAATTTCAATATATCCATTCATCACATTATTCAACTTACGACTTAAGGTATCAATTATTCACAGTTTCATAATTTCCTATTTTAATTCAACATCTGTAAACTCAAACTATTTATCGTTATTGAATTAATTGCATGGATAATTTTTTTCTTATCATACTGTCAATTATATTATTAAGTAAACAAACTTAAATTCACAAATTCAACATAAATTCTTGTCATTGGATTGAAAATCGTCATTTAATGTAAGTTTAGATAATATTCCCTCTGTCACTAGATGTAAATTCTAACAACGGTAATTATAATTACGAGGATCATTCTTTTAAAATTAATGTATGATTGTGCCAAGATTTGCTCTAGATATTCATTTAAATTGATTGATTGATAAAAACGATGAAATATTAATTCGTGAGAATTCGTAGATATAAATCGGGAAATTTTGATTGTGTTAATCATATGTTTTATATTATTTATTGATATCAAATACTTGGATGTTTGCCTATCACTCCATTTGAGCCTGCAGTTTTCCACAAAGAGCGAAATTGACGGTATCTTATATAGTGGATTATCGAATATGTAACATTGTGAAAATGGTGGACATTTATAATTTAGAAGCAGATACCAAGCAAATTGTTATTTCCAGTGCTTGGCTACCAGAATTTTTACCTTTCAGCGTCACAAGGAACAGTACTTTTATATTTTGAGGCACTTAATGGCCTTATCATTGTGACCCCGATAGTATGTTTTTGTAATTTAGAAGCACTGGCTACGCAGAAGAACCCAAATTTGACCTGCCACCTCCAAATAAATCATTTCACTTGAAAGAGAATGCGACCACCATATATTTTATAGGTCCTAGTATGCCTTAGCGAACACGATAGATATTTTGTTAGGTTGGCAATGACTTCATTGCATTTCGGTTGGATGAATGACGGTATTCCCATCCAAACCAACAATACCTCTTGTTTTATATAATCTTTGCTTATTGTATGCATTCTTTAATCATTTTTTCTTCACGAATAATGATTTGTTGCCTTGGATTGCAGGAAGAAAACCCGTGAAAATGAAACCAGAATCTTATCGATTAATTTGCCATCATGTGCAAATGTCTGTAATTATCATAATTTTATGATAATTATAAATTTAAATTTCAACCCCAATACTCTAAAAACAACTCTATTTTAATGTTTTTTTTTTTTAAAAATGTAATTCATCTTATATTTTTCATAGAAAATGTTAGCAATATAGAAATAATAGAAAGAAAGAATATGCTGCAGACATAGAATGTATTCAAAAGGAGATTTTTCTTCTAACTAAAACCAAGCAAAGAAAAATACACGAAAGTGCAACTTAGTATCACCCATTTCATTTGATTTTTCAAATGTTTGCTAGCTGTTGCCATTTAAGGATAGTGTCGTAAATGAGAAGCCTGCAAGGGTTAATGAGATCCTTCATATAAAAAAGAAAATCTGTATTAGTACCAGCTCACACAAAATAAAAAAGTAATTAGTTGCGATTCTTCAACAAAGAAAAAAAAAAAGAAATTGCGATCGGAAGTTTCGATACCACCTAATGACACTGCACTATTTCCAGTTGATAAACTCTCAATCAAGTCGAAATCTCTACTCAGTGCCTCACCAAACCGTAAAGAAAACATTTGCGATTACGGGGAAGATTTTCATCTGCTAGCATTCGGAACCCCGCCCCCAACTTTTCTGATTGGCCTCTCCGAGAACTAAGTTGCATCAAAAGGAAAATTAGAAAAGGGAAGTACCTCTTCGAGGAGACACCATCGATGATCTTTCAAGTCCACCCCCACCCCTCATCTAGGATCGTTTTCTTCTTATCTCTTCCGATTCGAAGGGGTGGGCATCTTCTTTTTCCAGATCTGTTGGTCTACCATTACGTGATTCAATGGCGCGTATGTTTGGCGCGCCCCAAAGAAAAGGATGCAGCATTTCATGGATCATCGGCGATGAACGTGGGTGCCCCGTTACGAAGATGCTTTTGTTTCTCTTTCGTTCTTCTTTGTCTTGGTGGGGGGTAGAGGACAAATGGTGGAACGTTTTGCTGCCGACCCGCTTTTGCCCGAATTACTTCTGACAAAAGCAATCTTTCTGGAACAGTAGTCAACGCATTAGTTGTCAATTGCTTATTTGTTTCGATGCTGTGTATTTCCTCGGTATTCCTCCTCTTTTCAAGGAAAAGGTTTAAAAATCGGATTATGGAAATTACTTTTATGTCTGTTCCTGCTCGAAGAGAAATCATTTAACAATTTGTGTTTTGTTAAATTTAAAAAAAAAGTAACCAATCATCCCTAAGTTAAAAGATTTCGATAATTTATTTTTTTATTTAAAAGTTTTGCGAAGCAAGATCCTTATTTATATAATTTGTATGATTATGGACATTTATGTAATTCAAATTTTCTTATGTGATTCATTTCAAAGGGCGATATGAAAATCACATTTATTTTGGAATAGAAACTAAATACTAATACGTAACATGACTTTAGACAATCTATCGAATTCGTGCTGGTGTGAATTTCCAGGTTTTCTTCATAGAAACGATAGAGTAAGTTCAATTATCTGAAGAATATATAAAGTATGATGGATGTCAAAAAACATCTTATACTTTTAAAAAGTTATATTGTCGCTTAAATTATGATGATTATATTTTCAGAATACTGCTTACTTCATTTTTAGTGTAAATGTTTATAATATAGTGTGCTAATAATATATGTTTTATAATACATACCAAAATAGTCCTAAATTTTGACTTTTTTATCACTGTATATCAAAGACTTTATACACAGTTCTGAGTAAATGTTTCAAAGAATATCCATAAAGTTTGCGCAATTTCAGTTTCATCAAAATCTAGAAAAGCTGTCTTACTTTTAGAAGCTAATGTTCGTTGACAATTCCTCAACCACTGCAAGATATGATCAAAAGTCAAAAATTTAAACTCTTTCTGATATATGTCTATTGTACAAAAATGCTTTTTCAAACAAGTACATATCTAATGAATGAACCTTGAACTTCATATATTATTAAAGAACTTAATTAGTTTCCAGTGGGTAAGAAAGGAACCCATTAAAATATATCGAGTCAGAAACCAATAAAATGCGTCGTTATTTAGTAATATGTAAGATGTTTCCTCTCTTTGGAGTAACAATAATAAATACTTGGTAATTGTTCACTCTATAGTTGTCACTATCGCTTCCTATTTGACATCAATCTGTTTAAAAGCTTATTTGCATATCACAACATTTTCCTATCGTGTTCATTTCCCGCGTAAAACTTGTCGCTTCCTTGGTGTAGCAATTTTTATGTTCTATTCAGAGTTGTTACTGTCATATCTGTTTGACATGAACGTGCTTAAAAAGCATGATGGCGGATGAATGGAAAAATTCATTTGCATATAACATCTTTTTCCTCTGTTTAAATTTCTCGTATGTAACGTGTAGTGTGGAAATTTTTGTTTTATTACATTATCAAGAGTACAAGACTTTTAAATTAACATATTAATTTTTTTACTACATTAATTAGTACAGAATAATCACTTAGTTTCAAGTAAAGGAGCAAGATCCGATGTGAATACACGTTCAATTAATAATAATCCTGTGTTTCCAGAAAATAACGATTACGAATTTTCTTTTTCTTCTAAAACCCATTTCAATTGTAATGAGTTAAAAATATTAATAAAATAGCTTTGAATTTGGTTTGCTCTATTACAACGTTTTTTATCACATTATTTAGTAAAAAACCACAGTGGGCTGGACGGATAGGGCGTCGTGAGATCGAATCCTGATTTGACCGCAGATCCATCGTATTTACTAAAGGGGGATGTTAGGACCTGGTCACAATGTCTTCCAAGTGAAATGATACCAGTTGGGGTGGCAAGTCAATTATTGGAAATGATTTGCTTGGTTTCTGCCACTGAGCCACAAAGTTTCCCTTCAAAATGTTTCTACCTAACTAGTAAAGCCCAACTTCACAGGAAAACATGCTGTTAATTTTAAATCAGTATTTTTTCAGTATACCTGAATAAATGCTTTTGAAATTGCATTTTTATAAATTTATGTTTGATTTAATCTGTCTGTCCAAATAAATTTCGATTATAAGAGCTGTTATATCAATATGAATGTTGATTTACTTATCACTGACTTTCTTTTATAATGATTCGAATAGAAATTTTTGTAGTTCAGAAAATCTGGGATTCATCTCATCTCTGCTAATAATAACTGCACTGGATAATATGACGTATAGTCATTGCTAATCTTTAAAAATGAATTTGCTACTTAGATTCAGTTATTTCTCTGTAAATGTATCATCATTTCAATTTATTCTGTAATAAGGAATATGTGTGTAGTAAGAAAATTATCATATGCATAATATTGGGGGTGGTAAAATCAGAGTGACCTCCAACATAAATATAGCATTTCATTAATGAAACTATCATCATTTGCTTTTATAAAACATTAGTGCAACATATGATTAGTTTCTTTAACAATGTTTGTATCATTCCTATTTCTATTACTGTTTTATTTGTGAAAATTAGAAATAGCCTAAAATATGTTTTAATGTTTTCGAGCATAGTACTTATCAATTTCAGCCATATTTGCACTTGAGACAGCGCCCTTTTTCCATCTTTTCGTAGCTTAAGAATTGACAGGACAAATTTACAACTTGCATTTGTCTTTTCAGTAATAATTTTCAAGGTTTTTTATTGTACTTGTAACGAAGTTAGTAAAAATACGATAACTGACTTTAGTTGTAGAATTTCTGTAAACTTTTTTGTATTAATTACAGAATTATCTTTCATTCCAATATAAATCAGTTGATTTTTAGAAATTAAACGATTCGTTTTTTGTTAACTTAATTTCATTACTAGTTCATAATTTTAGGCTGTATTCAAGTAAGAAAAAGAGAAAATCCCAAAATATATATCATATAAAATCAGATAAGATATATAAATATAAAATATATAAAATCAGATAAGAAACATGATTTCCAAATATTTACTACATGATATGCACATAATAAAAATCAGAAACTAATTATCAGCAATAGAACTGAATTTGATAAACCTTTTAAGGTATAGTTTAAAAAATTTTTATAAAAAGAAATATCTTAAAAATATTATTTTTAGTTATTAAAACTTATACACTGAAGTATTAGCTTAATTGAGAGAGTGTTTCCATTCCAATATATAATCATATTTATACTTTCACAAATAAATTATTGTTAATTATTACAATATTTGAGAACGAAGTTTAACGTAATTTATATATTAAGTAACTATATTATAATTCTCCAAAAATCTAGGAATTTATTTATAACAATAAGTAAACAAATATTTATTATCATACAAAGTCTACAAATGAGTAAAATTTAGAATAAAATGCAGCAATTTCTCAATATTTTAGAAATCCATAATTTAACGATTCATAATATTATTCTCCTATTATTAAACTCTCACCAGAAATTCTCTGAAGGAGTAATTTTCTCTGAGCGCATTTTCATGTGAATTCAGAAATGATTTTGTTCCATTGATAGAGATGTTCCAAGTTCTTTGGAAATGGCGATGATGACATTACCAGTCCCACGATATTATTGATGAGTAAAATTGAAAACGAACAGAAATGTCCTAAGCGTGGGAGGAAGGAGCAAAGTCTCTCTCTCTCTCTCTCTCTCTCTCGCCACTGTTTGCTCTCAACAGCGCTAATGGTTGTTCTCCTGGCGATGTTTTGTCCTTGCTCATCTTTTGTTCCATCTGCCAAGGGAGTCGAATCTTTTCAAGCGTAACTAAACTTGATCTTTTGTTATAGTTGGGGGTAAGTTTAAAACTGTTATTTGAAATGCAAATTACATTTGAGATTAGAATGTATTCGAAAAAACGCTTCAGTTTTATGGTAATGAGATAATTATTATTTTAAGAAGTCTATAATTATTTTTTTATAAATCGGTAGTAAAATTGTTTTTCGACAATTTCAAGTTTAGCTTAGATTTTTTTATATCAGAATAGTTATTTTTTAATTAAAAGTTCGGTATAATATCATTTAACCGAATAACAAATATACCTAATTTTTTAAGAGCCATGCAACAATTTTATTTTATAGTGTTTCTTAACGAATATATTATTAATTACTTATTTTAATCAAACAATAAAGCCTTCAAATTCACTTCCAAGCATGGCATATTCTATTCTGTCAATTTTATTATAAGTTATCATTAAATCAATGTGATTGTATGCTTCTTTCTCTCTTAAGCTTACTTAGATACTTAAGACTCTTAGATTAAGCAGCCGAGTTCTTTTAAGACTCTCGACCATAAAAGTACTAATCTGGATTCTTGTTAAATGTTTTGCGAAGGTACTACAGAAATGGCATCTTTTTTGAGATACACACTATACTCTTGGTAACATTTATATTTTTCTATCGTTTTGACTATTCTTTTCTATCGTTTTGAATATATTTTCTATCGTTTTGTGTTTGATGCCAAAATATATTATTTAAATGAATCATTAAACAATAAATGTCAATATTTTAAAGCAAACATAATAATATAAATTTTAATGAGTCTTACAGAATTAAAGAATTTTTTTATAATTAAAAGCAAAAATCTTTACATTTTCGTGTCATTAGTGTAATTGTGTATTTCCGTTATTTAATCACTTATTAAAACCATGTGTTAAGTTTTTTATTTTAATTTCTCCACTTCGTACTTTTTGGTACTGTAAAAAATTTTTTTGACTGGTGTTATTTTGTCTCAATATCTATAATTTACATTTCATTTTGTAACATTTCTAATATTAAAATAAAAATTCTCTATTTATAAGTTAATTAACAAATTAATATTATCATTACTTTATTTTAAATTTTCAATAGTTGCTTTCTATTTACTTTTCAATATAACAATAACTCTTCCTTATCAAATTCAAAATTTCGAAAATATTATAGCAATTGCTTCACAAGACAGTACATATACATTTAAAATGATGAAAGTTGATTTTCATGGCAATAACTTCCATTGAGAGTAATTTGAGATGGCTCGCAGCCAATGCGGAAGTGAATGTTTCCATTTAACATTTATCCAGATTATCAAAGTATTTGGAGTCTTGCATTGATGAATACTGTATAATAAATAATAAAAATGGATGCAAGAAATAATAAAAGTTTTGGTGATATAATTAGTAGATTATTTTTTTATTTTTATCATGCGCTTGGTAAACAGCTTTGGAAACATTTTATAATTACAGTATTAATGTGTGAAATTATTTTTTATAAAAAAGAAATCACAAGTTGCTTTCGATGGAAATTCTTAAATGGGTGTGGATATAGACTAGGGATGAGTATTAATGAAAACGTGGTCGACAGGAGGGCCACCAATACATTTTTTGATCATCGATGTTAATTTTTATGATCCGCATATTTAAAAATATAATAAGGCCGTAGAAGCCTAGTTAGGCCATCGGCCTTCAGTCCAGTAGGATGGGGTTCGATTCCCAATGCCGCTAAAAATCCACCGAATACATGCGATATGCGTGCTGGTAAAATTGTTACCATGAGTGTAATATGGTCTGGAGAAAATTCCCTCCAGATCAATATTAAAATTGAGGGAGTGGTTCCTCTGATGGTGCCATCTACCGGAGAAGCCTTAGCGCAAAGTCTTACTTTCACCTTCGTGGTGCTCTGGAAAGGCGCATCCTACTGATTTAAATTCGCATAGCCGTCGGCAGAGCAGGCTTGGTTTGTCCAAGTTTTATTTCTAGTTTTTATAATTATAAGTTATTTCTAGAGATTACGAAAGTAACCATTTTGAGCAGAATTAATTTGTCCATGATCGAAAATAAATTTTTCAATAATAACATGTTTCTCAGAACTTAAAAGAAAAAGGAGAATCAATTAAAAGCATAAGTTTGCAACAAAAAAAATCTAGCAATTTTATGAACTCAAATTATTTATCAAACACAATATTTTAAAGGTACCTGTGAAAAAATTAATTAATTAGGGAAATAAATTTTGATATTACTTTTTTGTTGTCTTTCATTTTTTTAATAATAATTCTTTATTTAAAAATCAGTAAATTGTATAGTTACTGGTAAGTGCGATATTACATTATCACAGAATACTCTGACACTGCTAATTAGAAGCCAATTTTTTTTCAGTATTTAAAAAGATATTTTTAATTGTTTAAAATTTCAATTCTCAATCGCCAGACAAAAATTTAATAAAAAAAGTTATAAAATAAAAAAACAACATTATGTTAACTAAAATGATTTAATTAAAAACAAAAATGACAAATATTTATGCATAATGGAAAACAGATCTTTTGAAAAATATAATTTATAAGAATTTTAAATATTTATTGGATGAAATTAGTTTTTCTCTCTGTGGAATGAAATTGGTTTCTTGATCATGAGGATTAATCTGACTGAAATCTGTGGTTTAAAATGTCACTAGACAAAAGGTTACAATCACAACAATGAACAGTTAAAAACCAGAATACTAATTATTATTCTATTCTAACCAACCATTAGATATCATTTCACATGGAAGACATTGCAACCAAGACATATTTTCGAGCCCAGTCGCCATTACTGAACACGAAATGTGTCAAATTTAAGACTATAAAAGAGGAATTATTAATTTTGATGGAATTCTATTGCTGAATTTTGTAAATTTGTTATCCTTATTAATATATAATTCAGTTAAAGCCACGGAAGAAATAATTAGTTAACTTGATTCAACACATCATTTTAAAGATTTAACTGCAAATCACAATAAATTGTAATTTGCAGTCAAAAATCTACGAATTATAATACATAATACATATTGCAGTTGTATAATTTACGAATTATAAGAGTAAAAAATCATTAAAATTAGTGATATTTTATTAAAAATTTTATAAGGATTTGATAATAATTACTTTTACTTTAGTTATAACTTCTCAATATATCGCAACTTTTTATACATTTCTACAATAAAGTTTGCACTGTAAAAAAATACTATGAAGTATAGGTTATTTTAAAGTGCGCCCCTCCGCCCAAACTGCATGCTTATTATGAGCATTCGAAGGTCATCCCTTTAATCTCTTCTTTTGTACATCATGCGCACATAATTAGAAGCCCATTTTCCCAATATTCCCATTTTAGGTTAAATGGGAATATTCATATCATGGATATAAATATCATATTTTGATTGGAATGATAATTTTTTTCATGTATCATTCTTTTATTTTTAAAAACAAGGTATTTTTACTCACAAATGCATGTCTTTATACATGTATTTAATACACTTTATTTTTCTAATTTAAAAATTTTTATGTATGTGTTTGTGTAATAGTATTTAAATACGCGTCTCCATACATTATAAAATAATAATCTTTGTTACGAATGATTTTTTTAAATATATATTTATAAATATTAAGTATGCAGATAAAGTAAATTCTGAACATAAATACGGTCATTCTATTGACTGACTATTTAATTAACTTATACTGAGAGGTGCAGCTCTCAAACTTTGGAAATGTAGTCTCAAATACTATTGCATTTTTGGTAAAGAAAAAAAAGAAATTTTAAATTAATATTTTTTGACAGCGAAATCAACAAAAATTGAGTTTTATAGAAAATAGTATTATTAGACTATTTCTTGTCTAAAATACTAAAATAATTATTTTTATTTTATACCATGTTACACTTGAAAAATACAAAATAAAGTCACACGACCTTTGTAATTTTGGGGTAAAAGTCAACATTAAAAATTATCTGTCGTAAAAAAATTGTTTTTTTCTTTAATCTTAAAAGTTAAGTTATTAATATATATATATATATATATATATATATATATATATATATATATATATATATATATATATATATATATATATATATATATATATATATATATATATATATATATATATATATATATATATGTATATATATATTATAAATACTGGTATCTCCTTGTAGACTCTTCTTCTCCTTCTTCTTCTTAGAATTGGGTTTGTTTGTCATTGGGCACTTCTGCTTTTATCAGCATTTTGTACCATTAACTCCAAACCCAATGTTTCCTAGTTCCAGTTGCTCGGGTCAACCACTCTATTAATAAAGTCTGATAACCCTTTAATGGAGTCTAGGTGTAACTCTCTAGTATGGATGATGCCTAAAGAAGTTAATCTAGAAGAGCAAGAGCCTCACATTCGTAAATGATATGCCATTTCCTCTTGCATATGACATTTCCAGCAGATAAGGTCTTGCTGAAACAGTCCCATCTGGTCAGAAAGTCAGTCATGCTAGGGATAGCTTCCTGACTTTCATCAGAAGAAGATGGTTTGGAGGTCATTTCTACCTCAAGTGAAGGATTCATTGCTGCCCCTTTACAAGATTGCCTCTGAGTTCCCTTGTCTTTTTCAGCAAGGTCTACTTCAGAGGCTTCACCTGCAAATGCAGAAAGGTTTGTTATTTCTTGTGTCTTTTCAGCCACAAGATAACAATTAAAAAGCTCAGGTAATATAAGTCCACCCAGCATCGCCAGGCAACTAGAGGCTCCGTTAAGATACCAATACCGCGGTGCCAATTAGCCCTAGGCACGGATCGCATAACACCAGGGTTTACGGGAGCTGGTTCGCGGCCTCTGATTCTATATTCAAGGCTATCCTGTCATTCCTACAGGACATTCGGCGATCCACCACCTGCCGACGCGCCTGGTGGCTGCTCAAGCCCCAGGAAGGTACACATAGCCCCTGGTTCCAGGTCCTTATAGACTCAAAAAGAATTTAATACTTTTAAGCATTTTAAGTATTAAATCAGGGATACATATGTAAATAATTCCACATCAGAAATTTTATTGTTTTGTAATTATTTATGTCCATGACGCTTATATGTGTTTGTATTAAATTTTCGTGCTTATTCCCTATATGAAATTGTTTCAAATCTAAGCTTATTGACTTTTACTTTAATATATAAATTCCACAATTTCTGCGCATTTCAATATCATGCATTAGTTTTTTATCAATGTATATTTTTAAAGGATGGTTAAATCTGTAAAGAAAAATTGTAAATTAGATTTCGAAAACAAAATAATACTTTTCTTTGTCTGCTACTCAGTTCCTTCGAATTGAAATGTTACGCCATTTTGAAAATCATCTCATTTTATATCATATATTTGAAAATATATGATATCGGATGATCATGTATTTTAATATGATATAACTTAGAAATATGGGGTTTAATATAATGATCTAGTTTTCATGAGATTCGTAATTGAAGTCACTGCGGCATTGCGGATTTTTATCGTACATTTATTATTTTTACATGTTTATTGATTATTGCAAAATATTTGGCTTGTTTCTTTTAAGGAAAAAGAAGTCATAAAACTTTATTGCATGGCCTCATTTTCATTGAAGTGTGTTTTCAAAATATAATGGTAATATTCCTTGTTATTATTTTTTATAGACTTTATACAATTTTTTTATCAAAGTTTAATGTGGGTATTATGAAGTAAATTGAGAATTTGAAACAGTTATTAATTTTATTGCAAATTGAAAAGTCACATCAATATGATTCGCTTTGATTTCTTCAGGATTTCAAAACCTAAAATATCTGAAATCACGAAAATTATGAAAGTTTCAACACTTTTCCGTTGAATTTTTTTTGAAACCTAATTCAAAAAAGTAACATTAAAAATTTTAAAATTAATAAATTTTAGTTTTTGTAAAAAATTATTTTAATTTATAATAAACACAATTGTCAAGTATTCACACACAACACATGCATTGTTAAATTTATATCAATATTGCCATATCCTGAAGAAAAATAATAGTAAATAATTGCCGCAACTTAACGTCACAGAACAAAAATTTAATGAGAATTTTCACTGTAAAATTTTGAAGGTTTTTAATTGTTTTTATATATCAATGAGAAAAATTATTCAAAGATAACCAATAAATTCTCTTCAAAAAATTGATTAATGTGTTTCGTATACGAATAAAAATCTTCAATTGGAATTAGATTTTCAATCTTCTAATTTATTTTTTGTTTAAAATTATTATGTTTATCTTATAATAAAAGTTTGAGGCAATTTTAAATATGTTTTATAGTTTAATATGAAAATTTCTTTATTTTCTAGTAGTTGACAAAGTGTTAATGTCATGTTTTCTGTCCCTATCATTTTATTTCACGAATTAATTCTTGAAACTATACCTTCTTTAATTTCGAGAAATAGCAACTAATATTTGATTTCGTAATCATATAGTGTTCGCCTGATCTTAAATTAAAATTCTCTACTATGATATAAAATATATACATCAAAATTAGAGTTTATATCACCTGTAAATTAAATATGTTTTCAATATTTTGAACCTTTATATTCAACATAGAAAAAAATATAGCTTCATGAAAACTGATGAGATAGAATTTCAAAATATTTTTTTATTTAACTTTGAAAAATGTTTTACTAAAATAAAAATTTTAAACATCGTCTAGGCACACACAGTATATATATATATATATATATATATATATATATATATATATATATATATATATATATATATATATATATATATATATATATATATATAAATATATATATATATATATATATATATATATATATATATTATATATTATATATATATGTATATATATATATATATATATATATATATATAATATATATATATATATATATATATATATATATATATATATATATATATATATATATATATATATATATATATATATATATATATATTTATATATGTATATATATATATAAATAGATAGATAGATAAATCTTTTGAATAAATAAAAATAATTGTTTCTTTCTCAATATGAAAGCATATAAAAATAAATTTAATAAAATCTGAAACCTGATTTTCACCTTATGAAGCCTCTTAAATGGTCAATGAATTAGAATTCCAAGACCAATATTTTATTGGACCAAATTTCCCACTGATAATATCTCTTATTACTTTAGGCATCTAGTCTACAAACTTCTAGTGTGCATTTTTGTCCTGAGAATATCATGCATTGACTCTAAGCGCCTTTTTAGATTTGGTATAATAGATGGAAGATGAGAGGGATATCGAATGGCTTGTAACCCTATCCCATTCATTTTCAATAGGGTTAAGATCTAGATTCTCTAGGAAGATGTGGAGAATAGGACTGATCTTCAGCAAACAAATTTTGAACACTTCTGGCACTATGTATAGTTTCATATTCTTCCATGAAGTATCTGTCGCTTTCAGGATAAAAATGCAAATTGCTGAGTGCGCTTGATCTTCTTACATATCTAAATATCTCATAGCTATTTGTTTACCATCACGTACTATTTTCATACAGTAAAATAGAATGATTCCCATATCACGATAATCCTACCCGATACCTTCACATTGCAAGTAAGGGAAGATGGATTCATGGCTTCTTAGGCTTTCCATCGAATCCACCAGTGAAAATTAAGATATAGTAGAATTAATCTGATCATGTATTCCATCCCCAATTCTTATGTGTCCAGTTTCTTCTTTTCTGACACCAGTGTAAGTGAATTTTTGATTTCGGGTAGAAATGAGGTTTTTTCCACAGTTACTTGACTATAGATGTCCCTTTCCTCTGTAATTATTTACTCAGGTTCAAGCTAAAATATGTTGGTTAGAGACAGTGTTGATGATTTTTTGTAATTTAAAACTTAATAGAGTCCCTTTTATAACTGCAAATAGTAGGGGACGCCCCGATCACGTCCCTGTGCCCGAACCGCAACTATGTCTTCTAGATAAAGACTTTGGTTCTAATTTCAGCTTTTGAAAACTTGTGATCTGTCTGCTTTCGTGAACAAAATGAGATTTTCTGTCTTCAAAACGAAACTTTGTTAAACTGGCTCAGAATAAGCTCTTTTCCAGATATTGGAAGACTTGTCATTTTCCCCATTTTACTTTATTCATTGGAAAATGCACTCTTATATATTATTTATGCCAGCATTTTAATGGCATGTAATCCAGATCACAAAGAAAATTTTTATGTTTCAGCCCTAACAAGCATTTCAAGGAAAATATCAAAGGTTTCTAATTCATTCGCTAGCGTGTGTACGTTGTATATGATTTAGAAATTTTTAAGCAACCATTTTGATATTTTAACTTTTTGCAAATGAAATTTAATGTTTAGCAACTGAAGAATCATTAACAAGTCTTTATAATTTTTCCTATTCAAAAACTACATTTTATATATTTAATAAATCTGGTGTTATGTGTATATAGTGCCCTGCGTTGCAACTGTGTATTACCATTTTAAAAAAATGAAAACATTAGTTGCAAAAATAATAAAATTGCTTCCATTTTTAAGGATCATAATTTTTTCAATTATTTAATTAACATTTTTTTTCAATGATATATACATATGTTGGAGCTAAATAAGTGGTTAATAACTGGTTGTACTTATTTGTTCTCTGATGAGTTTATGTAGAATAAAAATATTTACTTTGAATACATCCTATAATAAGTAAAAACATCATTATTGTTACTTTCATGGTATATAGAAATTAAAAATACTTTTTGACATCAAAATACAATTCTATTCCACAAGAGAATTTGTGCCACATGTAAGCAATATAAACAGCTGCTAAGCCAGACAGTCACATCAATACAAAAAAATGCTTTCCTAGCTTTAAAACGTCAAGAAACAAACAGTTGCGTAATACATGTACAAATGCGGAAGTACACGTTATATTTCACTTTTGTTCGTCTGTCCTTTCACGCAGGTGCGCTTTTTACTAAGGCATTGAAATATTTTTGGATCAAATACATTAAAAGCTGTTCGTAAATTTGAATTTAAGCCACTTTTAAATTTCAAAGAAAACCTTCTATAAAAATAACTGGATAATCTAAATTAAGATGATATGGTGTATTTTTAGTTAAGGAATTGTTTATTAGAGTTCGATTCTACTGCAACTTTTTTCATAAAAAATTTTATTGTGTCTTTTACACTGTAAAATTTACTCATGTTTATGTAATATTTATATAAGCTGCATTTTTAATTGAATATGCGTAAACTAAAATAGTGTCTTGAAAATACTTTATTTGAAAATTTTGAAAAGCAGTCAAATGTATAAAAAAGAATAATATTAGTAACCAAGTTAACCGGCTGTCAATAAATTTGTATTCGTTTTGAAAATTTACTCTTTAACCACATGTATTTTAAATAATTTACTTGATGTTTCCCTCGCTCTAATGCATTTAAACTCGACTTTGACTTGTTAAAAAAATTGAACTTCGAATGAAATTATTTTAATTAAATTGGTCATATTTTTTAATAAAATTAATTAAATTGGTTATAAACGATATGAAGCTGATTAAAATATCAGTAACAAACATGTATTCTCATAAATCTAACATATAATTATTTTTTTAATATTTTATATCAATAAAAAATTATTTTTCATAATTCATTTGAAAATTTATGTATTGAAAGAAAAATTTTAAATCAATTAATAAATTATAGGTTTATTTATTAAAATTGACAGAAAAAATGGATTAAAATGTGCCAATTTATGGATAAAAAAATACATTATATGCACTCAAATATTAAATCAGTTAATATAATAGATAAATGTAATTACTCAACAATATGCTGCAATAAATATCGTTTATTCAAGAAAACAGTTTCTAGTAATCATTAGATCAGCTATTTCTGATGTAATAGACTATTAAGATTTAAAAGAATCAGGATCGAGGGTTACTACAGTTGGCGCAAGACAAGTAAGACAGCATTTCCAAGGTAAAAAATCAGTTTCTGATGTACCACTTCAAAAGTTTTTCTTAAACATCGACTATCCATCAAAACATCAAATTTCAGATAAAAGAGCAGCCTGAAATAGCCCTTGAAAAAACGGACCTTAAATAGGTGTGGAACACTTTCTCAAGTAGTTGTGGATTTCAATCACCAACAATCAGTAATTTCTTTATCAAAGCGTATCAATCGCGCCAAATGTTCAGCGAACTGTCGTTGAAATAGATTTTGAAGCTGAATATCCGCATATGTACCATTCTTGACATTCAGGCTCATAGATTTATTGTTAGACTGGGATTGTTAAGTTCCCCATCTGACTATCGATGACTGGAAATACGTGACCTGGATGTGACATACATTAATTGTTTCCAGTAGCTAAATGTATTAAAGTCTGGTGAGAAGCTAACGAATCTATTTCATACATATATTATCACTAAATATATGTTAAGAAAGTACATTGTATGTTAATAGAATCATTGAAGTGGATAAGACTCATCTAGTTGACTTGATATAGAACCGCTGATATAACTTTAATCAAATACATAAGCATCCAGCCTAATTACCCGTATCCATTCCTGTCTGATTATCCATGTCTATTGTACATTCTGAGAGACATAGGCAATTCTAGTCAATCAAAGCGACATCCCATACTTGGAAAGCTTTTTCTAAGTGATTCCACGATCCCTCTTTGTGGATTTTAGGTATGTCCATTGGTTTTCAAAATCTGAAGACATGGAATTTATTGATCATATCAGAGATATCTTGCAACATTTTGTTCAGAAGAAATCTGTACCATCTTAAACTCGTATGGATTTTTAAATTTCCTGATTGTTTTATGGTGTGGATTAGTATTAATATCTTTAGATATTATTCATGAATCTTCATATCTTAATGCAGATTTTCAGTATGGTTATAGGAGCTTTGTTAAAACTGTTGAGAATAATAAGCTATTTTCATAAAATTTAATTTTAATATTACTTTTTGTAGATGGCAACAGTACTTGTAGCAGAATTGTACTTTTATTCACAATTTTCAACCATCTCCGATAGAATTTAAATTGTATGATTTTTTAAAATTAAGTTACTTGGAACTTGAATTGAGAGGTAAATGCTTGACTTCAATCCGGAATTTATAATCTTTTATAGACCTTAAATTCAATGTCAGATAGTTTTGCCAATATTTTTGGCATTAATGTTCCACAAAGTATGAAATACTTCATTTAATTTTTTTATAACTTGAATTGAATTAAGGAAATATCTTCCGATAAGTTTTCATCGATTTCTGTTTGATTATGTATAAAACCTGATATAATTGTTTTAAATCGTTTATAAAAAATGGGAAAGAAAACAAATAAAAAAATGCATCGCATAAAAGTTACAATAATGAATCTTTAAAGGAAAAAGACTTAAAATTTGTAGCATTTCTATCTTCTGATGATAATTTTAATTACATATTTCACTGAAATGAACAAAAATTAATTATTAGAAAAATACGTCATTTGAAAATGAATTATTTTTAATTGCGCAAACTATGATATAAATAGGCAATAAAACAACAAATTTGCCTCCACTCAGATTTCCTAGCATAAAATAATAATAATAAAGGTAAAGAAAATTAAGAAGACAACGAAGAAATAAAATTAAAACACTTTATTTTTTTAATAAAGTTGATTAAAATTTTGTTAACTAATGTCAACAGCATGAAATCAAATTTATTTATGAAAACATTTATATGTGGATTTCACATTTAAATTTTGTAAAAGATTCTGCAGAAATGAGTGATAAAAACTCATATTTTGATTTTACTTTAAAAGTTTAATTTTTCTCCACATCAGATGGATATTATGAATACTCTGTCTACCAAAATTATTTTATAATCAAAAATTAGTAAAAAAGAACATTAAGACTTTTGCAAAATTAAGAATAACTTATGTCTTATTGAAATGCTCTATTTCCAGAAAAATTAAATTGAATTCTTTGGTACCAATGAATGTCAATAAATAAAATCGAAAATAATGTATGTAATCCTTTATAACTCACTTGAAATATTTAACTATGATAATGAAAATGCTTTAGTTTGTCAGCAGAGAGATCCCGGTCTATATCATCGTCTCCTGACACCATCTGAACATTTATTTTAAGGAAAAAATATGTACAAATTGGAAACATATTGCTTCGATAGAAAAAAAGAGCTGTGTGTGTGTGATCACAGTAAAATTGAAATAAACATAAACGAGATTTAATTAAACAAATACATTGATAAGGACATAAAATAACAATTAAAATAATTTAAGTTCTACAGTGTTCAAAAGTTTATAAAGTTTTTGCCCTTAATACTGATTCTCTGTTGCTGTGGAATATATAGTTCATTGTGAAGCAAAGTGATAAGTCTTAAAAGGTGTTATCATTACTCCAAATTGGAGGTTTCGGACAGATCACTTTCAAGTGGAATATAGATATCTCTGCACAGTTTAAGAACCCTTGTAGATAAGTGTTTTAGTCACTGGTCAAGTATTTGCTGCCAGGGCTATTCCCAAAGCAGAATTTTAGAAAATGAGCGTTTATTTGCTCCTGATTATTCTTGAGATGGAAACATCGTTTTCCCGATCATTGTAGGATGTAGTGCGATGGATCACCCATGGCTTCGATGATGGAAATCGGCTATGCCAGTTTCCTTATTTTATAAAAACATATTAGGAATAGCCCATGAGAGGTAAGAATTTGACTTAAGTGGGGATTATCTTATGTCACCGTGCTCAATACCTCTGGCATTATTGATTTAATAAATCGGTCCTTTGCTGCGTTATTTCATATGTTTTGTCATTGCTTTACATATTTGAAGAAGGTGCTTCAAGTATGATCATGGAAATGGTAGAAAGGTTGCTTGAGAGATTAAGCGCTATGGCTTTTTTCTTGCTACAGCATCTGCTCGTTAGTTTGCATCAAAATTTTGGTGATCTCTTATCCAATTAAGCTGAATCTTGAAATTGGTAGTTGCAAGTCTCTGTTGGATACTAGAAATTACAGGTGTGAAATGAGTTTAGGAGCGATAATAATATTGAGAGTCTGTCAATCCATATTGCCACATGCAACAGGTTATTTTTTTCCTATGAAATAAATGGTTTGAAGGATGGCGATACCTTCATCTTGAAAAATTAACTCTGTATCCTTTAGCTTAATCTTGTGTTATAGTAATTTAATGTTGCTCTAATAAAGGATGATAGCAGCACCTTTATTTCTTGAGCCATCAATTTAAATATTGTACGTAATCGGTTGTGGAGAATGACGTATATATCCTGTGGAATGCTGAATTGGGATATTGAATACTAAAATGTCTTTGAGTCTGGTTGCTGTGTGAGTCTCGGCTTTGTTTTCTGGATGTTCATAATCTCGACTGCTAAATTATAAGAGGTCCAATGTGATTGTTGACTGTAATTATAAAACATTTGTTTTAATAGTTATTTTTTACAGGTTAGGTGAAGTGAAGGGAATTCCACTAATGTTGACAGTGTTATTGTTGAGGTTGTTTTATAATTTTTAAAAATTAGTATGGTGAGGTAACATTGAAGACTGCTCAGTTGTTTCTCTTTTCAAGAGGTCATAGGAAGTGTCCACATTGTTGATCCATAAGTTTGCATTTTCTCCATAATAATGGAAAGCGTTGTACGATATTAAAATAAGAGAAAGGTTATTGTAAAACCTGATTCGACAAAATTAAACAAAAATACAAAAATTATTCGACAAAATTAAACAAGTTAGGAATTAAAATGTTTGTTATTAAAAGAAGAAAGTATTCCTAAAATACAGAAATTAAGCAGGTTTTTATCTCTTTTAATATAGTTTGGATAGCATTGCATAATAATAAAATAAGCGAAAGTAATTGTAAAACTTAATAATATATCAGCAGTGTAAAAATCTAAGAAATCAAAAAAATTTATAAAAGAAATGGAAAGCTAGTTAATAACAGTTTTATTAAATTCAATACTAAATTGCAAAATTATTGCAGTGTTTGTAGATTTATTGTAGCTTTCCTTGAGGTTTTTGACAATTTCACTAAGATAGCTGTTTGATATTTTCCAGAAGCATTAATTTACTGTGAAATTTTATTTTATTGTCTTAGTAACTTTGAAATCATGCAATAAAGATTTCTATTACAAAACACCAAAATATATGGTTCGCTCATCTCTATTTGTACGGAAATTTTAAATGTCCAGTTTACTTTTTTGGGCTATAATATATTTTTATTGACACTAGAAAAGCATTTCAACCATATTTCTCAAAATGTCGTTCAAAAACACATAAATACAAATACGCATAGAAAATCATTCGGTTTTATTGATAAAAACATATTCGCTTGCACATTTTGTATTATCTTCTTGTTTTTGAGATTTACTATTTTCCCTGTTGTCTTCTTGAATATAAGACTTACAGATTTCTTAATCCTTTTGATAATCTTATTTCTTAAGTTAAGGGCAAATTGCAATTCATTTCTTCTAAAATTCTTTACGAATTTTATTTTTTTTTAACATTTTTTTGCTTATTTTTATGTTATATACTCTTGTGAATATAAGTGGTTTACATATTTCTTATTCCCATTGATAATCTTATTTTTTAAGTTAGGCAAATTGTAATTTTTTTTCTGAAATTCTAAGCGAATTTTATTATTTTTAACATTTTTATTCTTATTTTTATACTATATATTCTTGAATATAAGATTTATAGATTTCTTATTCCTTTTGATAATCTTATTTCTTAAGGTCAGGGCAAATTGCAATTCATTTTTTTCTGAAATTCAATTTTATTATTTTTTTAACATTTTTTTCTTATTTTTGTGTTTTATTTTATTATTCATAATTTTCTTTTCGATTTAAAATATTAAAATATTTTTGTTTGATGATTCTGAGCATTAAATAAATAAAACTTTTTTTATCCAGTCTGTTTCCTTTGAAAATATTGTGAGAAAAAAAGTTTCATATTTTCCTCACTTCAAATTTAAAATTCAGAATTAATATTAAAACATGCAAAGATATTTATTAAAATTTAAAAAGAACCTAATGTATGTAAATAATGAGACTCTCTGTGGTAAAAGCTTTTTTTTTTAAATTTTTTCTTACAATTACTTTAGTTATAAAAACATTTAAATGAACCTAGACGAATATCTTTATTATCTTCTTCGGTATCATCAAATTAAATAAAACAATTTTTCTACTCAAGTTTCGACGCATATGTTTCAGCGCAAACAGGTGTTGGAGAAAATTTTAAAAAATAAAATAAAAAACGGTCTAGTGCAATTTCAAAATGTTTCTTTTACTTTTCCGAGAAGCAACGCAATAAAAATAAATATTCTGAATTAAGTATTCTGAATTCTGTATGCATTCTTACTCATTTAACATTTTAATTTTAATAAATTTTATAATGATAGTGATTATACATGATCATTTATTCTTTGTTAAATAATTTGATAAATTAGTAATTGTACAAAATGTTTTTGAATTCACAGAATCTATTCTGGAATAACTTCAGAAAAACTTAAAAACAGTAATAAAATAAAATATGCTCCGCAGTAAACAGAATGACTTTTGAATTTTTGAAGTGACTGGCATTTATCATGACTAAATATTTTTGTTTCGTTTAATAATCATAATATTCTTTTTGTTGCTGACTCCTTATTGAAAATTTTTGGAAACAAAGCAATCACGATTTTTTTGAAGTATGATGTAAATATATGAAAAAGTAGTTTCTATGTAAATTCAATGTATTCTCTTTTATTTTTAAAGAAATTCAAATGGTGCAGAAGCAAAAAAAGGCTATAAAAATGCAAAACAGTTATTCCAAAACCTATGAAAAATTTCTGGATTTCTGTATCAAAATATTTTTTGAAAAGATATATGCCATTCTTTCTCGCTGCAGTTTCTCCAGATTAGTTCATATATATATATATATATATATATATATATATATATATATATATATATATATATATATATATATATATATATATATATATATATATATATATATATATATATATATATAAAGTATGTTATTAATATTTCCTTTTCCAATGAAATACAAAAATTTAAAAATCACAATCAATGCTTCATTATATAGAATAAAGGTAAAAATTTAGAGATTTTTTTCATTTTTTTTACCTTTTAACTATTTTAGTTATTTTAATTTAAAATAGTTATTAGCGTAAATACTTTAGTTTAATTATGTATGCTAATAACTATTTTAGTTATTAGCATTCAAAGAAACCAAACCATAATTACCCAATTTTAGGACTTAAATATTAACACTAAGGAAGTAAACAGACCTACCCAAAGTTATGCTGCAAAAAGAATATGAATATTAGGCCGATTTTATTTCTCTTTCTAATTTTTATTTTAATCTTTATTAAAATAAAGTTTTAATTTTATGTTTCGATTTACGAATGTTGTGATGTTTGTTTAATAACTTAATTTTACCGTTTCAGCACAGGATAATATAATTTAGATCAGGGGTGCACAACCTTTTCAGAATGAGGGGCCAAAATATGAAAAAAGATCAAGTCGAGGGCCAAAGCAGCACGTAAATGTTAAAACATGTTATAAACGTAAAAACACTTTTTTGTGGCAATACGCATGTGAATTACAATTATTAATTTACTTATTTTACTCATGCAAACATTATACAATGAAGGAATAAAACACAAACATTATAGATATGCTTAAAATACTTTATTTCTAGAAAAAAACTTGAAATTGAATAACAGGAGAAAACTTTTTGGTAATTATACAAAAAACACAATTTAAATTTTGAAAAAAATTAGTAAAATTTAATGTGATAGCTGTGACTGAATATTTGAAGTTATTGATATTATGTTGGGCTTAAGATTCGTTGTGGCAATACGTAAAACAGAAGAAAGGTTCTCATCTGCTATTCTATTTCTTATTTTTGATTTGTTTAAATTCATTAAAGAAAAAGTTTGCTCACAAATGTAAGTACTGCCAAAGAAAGTTGCACATGCAGCTGCATTTTGAACTCCTATACGAACATTCATACTCTCGGGTAGCCATGAAGGGAACAAACTGAAAATCCGCGTTATAAAAAAATGAACTTAATGAACAGATGTAAAATATTTATTCTGATGTAGAATCGTTTTCCTATCAGATTTTTTCTTTTGTTTATTTGAAAGAGTCTCATTTCTTTTTAAATTAGTCTTATTTTATTAACATTCGCGGGCCAACTTTAAAGGCGACGCGGGCCAATTTTCACCCGCGGGCCATAGGTTGTGCATCCCTGATTTAGATTAAATGAAATCAAGTATCCGCTTTAATATGAATCCCAAAAATAAAAGTTGTGTTTCAATGATTTTTCCCCTATGTATTTAATTCCAAATTGTGCGGGTAAGAGTGTAATTATACCAGAAAGAATATATCAGAAACATATTATCTATATTTTTAAGACAAATGACAAAGTTAAAAATTCAATTGAGTTGGTCAATATAACAAAGCACTTTCGTTTACAAAAATGTAGAGTTACTTTGTCTCTCATACTGTATTTATAATTCATTTTCAGTTGCCATTACAAAACTTAGTTATTTCAATACTATCTTTATCGGAAGAGGGAAAATTAGTTTATTTTAATTATTATCAAATGAATAATTAAATAGTTTATACTTAATTTATTATTATTATAATTTTTGCGAGCAAATAGAAAAGCCACTGAACAAACTAAAATATTTATTGTTTTTGTTATCTAATGGCAAGTGAAAATGTTCATTTTTTTATTCTGAACAACTTATAATATTTTAATTGAATAATTAAGTAATGATATTATGAACACATCCGTTAAACAAGAATGTTTAACTTATAATTTTCTATGTAAGTAAAATCCTTAATTTATTTGTCGATTAAATTTTCGTCCAGGATCATATTGAGAATGACTGGGCGAAATGAAGTGAAAACTTAATCATCTAAAATAAAAATATGTATCATTTTAAAATGTAGATTATAGAGTTTGTCAATAAACGCTGGTCTGAATTCCATGTAAAATTGCTAATGCCGTGATGTAATTAATTTAGACGAACGTTTCTCGCTTAAATAAAAAAGAATATAGAATTTTTTTCTTTCTTCCAAAATTACCTTCAATGAGCAAATCGAAAATGGAAAGTAGAGAAAAAATATTTACAGCAACAGATCTCTTCTTCTTTCTACATTCCCACAGTGTAATTCAACTTAAAAAATAACAATATTTATTTTTGTCGATTTTGAAATTTTTTTTCATTTGTCACGTTGCGATTTCATCCTACCCATTACATCACTAGTCAGAAATGCATTGGAACACAGTAGAAAAAGTGTTCCGGTTTCATTGTTTAATAACTTCATAACTGAACGGAGTTTTCAAGCATTCTACACCTTCAATTTTTTGCTAGTCTATTCGCGAAACTTCATTTACTGATGTAAAACATCGTTTTTCGTCGTTTTTAATTAAATTATTTTATGTATACCTGCTATATATTCTATAATAAAATTTCCTATTTTAAATTGAAACTTCAATGGTTGTTAAAAAAGTGACTTTTTTATTTTCTTGAATTTGGATATTTTGATATGCCATATACCAAAAATATGATGTAAAATCTGGTTATGTTTATGTTGAGTTAATTTATTGTTTCATTTTTTCTTCGTAACTAGATTAAAATTTAAAATATTATTAATGTGTACACTTTTATGTGTTAAATTATAGAAAATTTCTTGCTTTTCAACCTCAAACTGAAATTTCAGTCTCAGAACGGATTTTTTTTATTAATTCTTTGGGTTTTCGGTATTTTGGTATACTGTATTGAGAGAAAAAAATCTTGTTATTCTGTTCAGTTGTATTCTTTTCATAAAAGTTATATATTTTTCATAGGGAAAAAACTCGCTCAAAAGGTGGGATTCCTTAAATTTAAAGATAAACTTTTTCTTGGTAAAATCGAAACTAAGAAATCGTGCAAGAAAATAGTTTCCACAACTATGAATTCCTAAAGCCACATGTAAAATGATTTAAATGGAATGCAGGAAAATATCTATGAATGAGCAAATAATGAAAAATACAGTAAATTCAATAAAATTAAAAGACTCTCATCCTAAAATTTACTTACAATTAAATTTTATAAAATCATTTATTTTCAGCTTATTTATTTTCTCAAAATTGACTGGGGAAAAATTCAGATTTAAAATGTATTTTCAATACAATAAAACCGTTTTATTAAACCGTTTTATTTTCTTGAATGCTTAATTATTGGTGTGAATTACTCCTCTTTCAAAGACCATTTCATTTATAAAATTTTGTGTAATTAAGTACTTATTCCACTCAAATTGAACGGTAAATTGATACAAATACCACCGGTAAAAAAGAATTTAGATACCATTGCTTTATATAAATATCATTTTTAGTTATTTAATTTAATCACAATTAGAAAGATTCAAAAAGCAGAAAATCATTCTGAATTCATTACATAAATGTATGACAAAACAAGTATTGTGCTAAATAGTTATTCTCTAAATTCCTATTATTTTTTATTATTAAAATTATAGATTGGTGATAGCTGACTGAAAATTAAATATACTTTTTATTGTTTTAACTTACAAAATGGTTTTGTGAAATTTCATTAGCAATAGACTATTTTAATACTTAATTTAGATATCAGAGATCTTTATTTCATTACAAAGAAACGTAAAATTAATAATAAAAATAAAAAATTATGTTTAAAATTTAAATGTTACTTCAAAATCAGGAAGTAAAATTTATCTCATTAGAAACAATTTATGTTTTCAAAAAGGAATCTTGTAATTGAAGATACAGGAAAATAGTTGAAATCAAGAATCTAATTTAGAACTTTATTATTAGATTGAATTGTAAAGTTGACAGTGTATTCTTTAGCATTAAAGCTCTTATTAGCAGTTTTTAATCTGATTTCATTTAACTTCTTCCATTAAAAAGTCTCTCTTCTAGAACGTATATCAGTAAATTTGGTTGTTTATTATTATATTTTCTGCCTTCCATAATTTTTTAGATTTCCCAAACAATAGGATGCATACATAAAATCAAACTTCTAAAATCAAAGTTATATATATTTTACCTTTTCCGAAATTCAGATAATAATTACTTTAAAAACTATCAAAGAATTTGTGGTAAAGAGATTTATAAATTTCAAATCATTTCTTGCAATAACTGCCACTGTTTTGAGCAATGCTTTACAGATTTTTAAGATGAAAAAACCGACTTTTCTAAAAGATTTTAATTAGTGAAAAAAAGAACATCTAGGCTAGATAAAATAGAGAACAGAAATTTCTCTTTTTTGTACTTTTTTATTACCAAATGTCATACTTATTGCATCAGCATTTACATTTATTATTTGACGTGAAAATCTTAAATATGATTCTCTTGTGTTCCTAAAGTTCTATAACCACAGTTACCTACGAAAATTATTTTAATAATATTTTCCAGGTGATATTATATATGAAACAAAATGAATTGTATATTATAGATCCACAAGATATACTAACATTAAGAATAAATGTTATGCAATAATGCGATAAAATATAATGAACATGTATAGCATTCATAATTTCGATTTTGAATAGAATATTTGTCAATTTTGAATTAATTTGATTGGTTGATGTAATTGATTCCTGATCTACAATACAATGTACTTTTGGTTTAAATAAAAGTAATCAGGGATTTAATATATACCCAAGAATTTTATTTATTTATTATAAAAAATATACCTTTAACTTTCTTTCTGTAAAAATCCATAAAATATAACTTAATTTAGTCTGATAAACTTTCATTTCAAGCAAATGCTTTTCATCACGAGACTTTGATGAGTTTGCGTAAATTTAGCTTGAAAGGACTTCTACTGATTCAGAACTAAGACCAATGCCAATTAGGTCAATGTCAGGCAGGTTTGACTAACAGCAACTTCATAATAAATGAAGAATTTATCGTTCTTCTTTTGTCCTTTAGGATACATTTGATGGAAAAGTTCCATCTTTTGAACTAAATTTTTTTGCTCGATATGTCAGTAAAGTAAGAATGAAGAAAAATAGAAAATACAAACTAGTACTTTTATTTAATGTATTAAATAAATGATATGAAGGAAATTAATGAAATTTCAAAATAACTTTGCCAGGTATATATACTAAAAGATAATAAGGGATACTTTTGTAATTTTTTCCCCACAAGTTTGTCTCTTCAAACTTTTTTAAATTTCTTTTAAATATTATTTCTGAAAACTTCTTTTATCTAAAAAATAACGATTTGATTTCGAGTTCTTTTTATTTTAATTATTCATTCCTCAATTTTATGATTGAGAATCTAAAATAAAGTTAATCGTGATTCAGTTTGTTGTAGTGTAGTTTTATTAATCTTAGTTTTAATATAATCCGTACACATTAAATGCTACCCACCCTGTCTAGTGGTCAGCAATCTTGACTGTGTCCTAGGTTCGAATCTCGACACAGTGAAGCATGGTTTGGGGATAGATGTGCTTTCTCTCCTGTATTTGTCTTTTCCTTGTATAAATGGGTTGTGAATGGTTGCTTACCCTATAAACTGGTACTTAGGGAATTTGTGTTCTGAGGAAGTCGAGCTCCATACCAAATTACGGTTCAGTTGGAAAAGTGAAACAGCGCACCCCATTTTGTTAGCCTAGCTGGCACAAGACAACACCAACAATATACGCATTAAAAGAAGGGCTTAATTCCAACAATAACAATATTCTCAAAATTATATTTTAAGGAAAATAGTTACGGAGACTATTAATATTCACTTATAAAACTGAAACACCTTTAAATCAATGTTATCATAACTGTAGCTATAAAATTTTATGATTTTCAATTAATTAAATAACATACAGTAGGGACCAAAACTGACGAAATCTTTTGGAAAAATACTAATTATAATGTTCACGATTTTATAAAATTAAGATTTTATAAATTAATACTATAAAATTATAAATTATCGGAAATATAATTTAATTAAGATATTAATAGAATAATATTTATGATCGAAATTTTAATACAACGTAAGGTATAGAAAAGAAAAGAATAATATGAAACTTATAAGCAATACGATTATATCAGTAAATACATTTTTGAGTAATTTCAGTTTTAATTACGCTTTGCAGAGGTTTTTTTAAGTTCATCAAGACTGTTAAAATTGGAAACAAAGATTTCATTATTGCTTTTGTTAATTGGACGTTATTAACCATAAAGTGGTCGTTACAGATGATGTTATGACTACGTCACTTTATTACAATTCTTATTGGTTTAAAATATGCATGATGTCACATGATGTTTCATCTACATCATATCGTATTGAGACGGCGTCGTAAATCCGACATCGCAAAGAAATTTGCTCCCTGCCTTCGAATCACTTTCTTTGAGAGGCAGCTAACAAGGCGAAGTTCACCATCGAATGCCTGAGAATACTTTCGAAGTTAATTCTGTTAACAAAACGATTTCTTATATGAGTACCAAATCATTGGTTTGAAAATCATTGGTTTTTTCCAACCAAATCATTGGATGGAAAAAAGTTGAAATCGTATTCCTTTCATTCAAGCTATTAACACATTAGAAATAGAACAGCAGAAAAAGCAAATAAAAAAAGACAAGACGAAACATCCACTTTATAATTAATTTAAATCAGCAAGGATGATTTAAATTTTTAAAAATTTCGTTAATTAAAAGAATTTTAAATTAATAATGCGATATATATATATATATATATATATATATATATATATATATATATATATATATATATATATATATATATATATATATATATATATATATATATATATATAGATAGATAGATAGATAGATAGATAGATAGATAGATAGATAGATAGATAGATAGATAGATAGATAGATACAGGGTATCCAGAAAAGGACTCCCTGATTTCAAAATTAAATATCTCGAAAACAAAGATAGATAGAGGAATGCAGTAAAAGGTATGTTTATTGTGAAAGCTGTAAGAATTTTATACAGCAATTTGAAATAATAATTACAAAAGCTGCTAACAGATGGCGCTGTACGATGTACAGCTCAAATCAGCATACATAAATGAAATAATCGTATGAAAACATTCTTTCCAAAAAATCACATCGCAATGTTTTCAATGCTAACCTCCTTTCACGCTTGAATAGTGGTACTGATCGCTCTGGGCTTCGACTATTTATACTAAGCATTACGTATGACGATTACAGCGCCATCTATTTGCAACTTCTGTAACTATTATTTCAAATTGATGTATTAAATTCTTACAGTTTTTACTATAAACATACCGTTTACTGCATTCTTCTATCGATCTTCGTTTTCGAGATATTTAATTTTGAAATCAGGGAGTCCTTTTCTGGGCACCCTGTAGATAGATATATAGATAGATACAACGACGGCCACTTATGGGACTAACAGTTCACCACTACAAGGCTGGAAACTGCAGCTCATTTGTCGTTACTCAGCGGGCACCTGTGAACCAAGTCACGAAGGTGAGTAGCATTACCCACGCCATACCTCGAAATTCCGTTTATAGGGTGGACCACATTCTTACATCATCACAGAAGAAAGGACAGAGAAAGTAACATTCGTGCTTGAACCTGCATTCGAACCCTGGACCCAGAGCTCAGGATTCAGGAACGTTAACCACTTAACCATCGGTCGGCTTTGCAATATTTGTAAACAATGTTTTTGAATCTTAAGACTGTTGCCCTGCTTACACCAGCATAAAAAATTTTCTTTTTATGAACATTACTTAAATATTTAAAAATGGAATTTGTAAAACATGGAGTTAAATAGTTCGTTTAATTTTATTAGTATTTTTTCATTATCAGTCCAACATTCTTTAGAATACTTTTGCTTAGTTGTTTCTTACTCTTTCTTTCTTTAATCTTCTTCACAGATATCTAGTTCAATTAATATTTAAGACATTCCCTGTCCTATTCCACAAAAAAAATGATTATCTTGAATTACGATTTACATGGAGAAGCCACATGGCATGGTCATATGTAGAAGGCATTCAGCAGAAACACAAATGCTTGCTTCTCTTTGAAAAGATTATGAGTACAGCTTGGATTTGAATATTTTCTTTATTTATTTTTAATCATTTATATTTTCCTTTATCACACAAATTCTGCTTTCATATTTTGATGTCATCAACCACATATCATGACGCTAAGGTGCTTCTCTGTAACTGTAATGTATTCAGAATGCACATCTTCATCGGTTCTTTGTCTTATATACTATAGACCATTTTGGTTGAATTCCTACCAATTAAATTATTCATAACCTTTACCTTTTAGCATTATTTTACATCGTTTTCTGAGAGATGTGTCTACTTTATGCAATATTTCTATAATTTTATCATATCTTAAAATCTTACTAAAATAAATAAAATAATAAAAATCAATCAGGTTACTAGCAATCGTTTAACACACTAACAAACACTTTTGAATTTGATTACCATAAACAGATTTCTACGGTAACATTATTGCCTTATTGACAAAACAAAATGATATCTGATTGGCTGTTTAGGTATTCAAATTCATAGTGGATATATTTAATTCCATTTAAATAGTATTTCATATCAAACTTAGCAAGGTATGCTTCATTTTCTGTTTTATTTGGCTTTAATTTCTGAGAAAAATTCAAATATATGAACAAATTTTTCATTGTATTTTTAATTAAATTATATGTTCAACAATCATATTTCCAGAAATATTTTAAAAAGATTTCTAAATAATAGCTTTCAAATTTCAATAATAAATTATTTTCCAAAAAATTTCTAAATTTTGAGCACAATTTTTTTAAGTAAAAGTTACATTATATTAATGTTTACTATTCATGAGAATATTAAGCTTACATGCTTCCTTAGTGAAAGCAAACATTTTTTTTTTATTTTGAACTTCTTTTATTATCATTATCTATTTAAAAAAAACAATAAAATATCATTTATGCAAGTTTATCCTTGTCTTTAAAAACAAATTTCATATAAAGTTATAATACATTTATTTTATACATCGTACAAGAGTGGTAATACCATTTAATTGTACGTTTTCTTAACACGACTTTGTTTAGTCTTCACAACATATTTATGTTAACATAATTTCGCTTCTAGATTTTTAATGAAACAGAAATTAGAATAACAATGATGATTTAGGTCTTTTTTTAATAAGAGTTGAAATCGTCAATACCATTAATTAATATTTTTGAATACGTTTCCTATCAGATTAGTAACTATAATTGAATTTTAATCAAAAAATTATTTATGTCTATTTTTTAAATCTTCACTGCATTATTTAAATTATTATTAAAAATTACTCTTTTCCTTCAAATTGTTATTCGTGTTAATTTCCGAACTTTTCCTTTAATATTCTTGAATTTCTGCTTTCTTAGACTGAATGGTTTTTAGTAAAGTTTTTAAAAATATACAGCTGAAATATTTGACAAAGTTTCGTGACACAATAATGTCTTATAACGTTTGCATTTTTAAAATTTTTATTCCTAGTAATAAGTACATGTATATAAGTTATTTGTGTAAAACGGAGAAATATAAATTTATTGTGATGTACCTAATTATGAAATAAATAGGCAAATTTTTGTTTGTTTTGTTGCATATTTTCCTAGTCATCTATTTTTATCAACTATAAGTATTTAAATACAACCACTCCTTTCATAAATTTGAACCATTGCCAAGAAATGAAGTCAACATTCTCTCGTCAATTTTTTTAATATTGTAAGTGGTAACTGACTTTAAATCCTACATAACTTCATGTCCCCAGAATTTGGCAGCTTTTGAAGAGTTTAGTTGTCGAAATCACCTCTTGGGTTAAGAAATGAGCATGTGCTCAGAGTTTTGTTCAGTTGCATAGTGTTTGAACTTTTGGATTCAGTTAAAAGTGAATGCATGTTAATGCAAATAAAATGTTAAATTATCGTCAAGATATTCAGAATACAAAGATATATTTCAAATTATTCTTTGTTTTACAGAAGATTATTTTTTGTATTTCTTAATCTTATGGTTTTTCAAATTTTATAGTAAGTGCAAATTTAAGATATAATTATAAAATAATGATTTACATATCTGAACATTTTGTTTATCAATTACAAGCTAGCCAAAACAATATTATAGTGTATTAGTATTAAATCCAACAAAGAAAACTAATCAAAAAAATGCAACATTGTCCATGTTCACACTAAATTGAATTTCATAATAATATATGCATTTTATATAGAGGAAAAGTTAATTGTCTAACAATCACGTTTAATTATTTACGTATGTTTTTTTAGACTGATTACTAAAACATAACAAACAAGAAATATTATTTAGTTTATTATTTTATTGTAAAATGCCTTTAATTATAATTGCAATCCCATCTTTGTTTGTTTGATCCGAAATTAGTATTAGTAAACGGATTTTATATTGTCAGATAATATGATATAGTTAATGATTCCTTGCAAAGGTAAATATATCCTGTTTCTGAAATGAAGCTGAATTACTTTTTTTAAAAAAAATTCTCAGGTTGATGCATTAATAAATTATGCAATCAGAATACACATAATAATAGATTTTTATATGTCCGAAAAAGTCAACTTTGTTATGAAATATGATGTGTGTGTTTCCTATGCTTCTTTCCCACGATATAATTACACATAGAACTATTTTTCTTCTTCTTCCTTCGCATCAAACTATTGTAGATTTGTATTAAGCTGTCTGACTTTAGCAATATCTATGATTACCGGCCGTGGTAGCCTAGTTCGTTAGAGCATTTTTTCTCGTTATCAGAAGGTTGTGAGTACGAATCCTACTCAATCGAAGATCCATCGTGTTCTCTAATAGCTGCTGATGCACGTTAAATATGTCTTGGTCGCAATACCTTTTATGTGAAATGATAACCTGGGGGGTTGCAGCCAGTATTTGGGGGGTCTTCTGCTTGGCCCCTGCTTCTAAATTTCGAAGACCCACTTGATCTTCGTAATTTAGAAGCACACCAACTGGTTTGTTCTTATAAAGGTGTTATCGCTTGTATTTCTGAAAAGTGGAAATCCTAGTTGTGCTGGGCATTATACAAAAGCATGTCTATAATTACCAAATAATATAGCACACAGTGAAAATTTGCAAAACAAAAGAAATTATTTCAGTGTAATATTATCATCTATCGATAAAGAATTTAAACATCCGGTTCGCAGA
This sequence comes from Latrodectus hesperus, assembly GCA_037975125.1. NCBI lineage: Eukaryota > Metazoa > Arthropoda > Arachnida > Araneae > Theridiidae > Latrodectus > Latrodectus hesperus. The sequence goes on from CM075860.1 coordinate 58,495,892, forward strand.
TAGAGATGCTCAAACTGATAAATAATCTAATCAACTAGAAAAACTGTTTTGAAAATATTAAAAGACTCTTACATTGTGTAAAACGATCAACAAGTTCTTTTGATTTCCTTTTCTAGAAACTGACTTTATAAGCGTTTTGAAATATCTTCGAATTTATCAGATTTCTTTTTCATTATTTATAATGACTGGAATAATCTGTGATTTACTAATTTTTGTAACTTTGCCAGTAGTCTTTCGGCTCGAGTACCTTATTATAATTCTAAAAATCAATGAATGGTGACTTCGATAATAGATGGCGCTTTAAAATTAATGAAACAAAAATTAACAAGGTATATTCATCAGCAATCAGTTTTTGAAATGACTATGACATTGGTTAACGGAGAACTTTCTTTCTGTATCTTCTTCCATTTCACTTGCTCAGATGATGATTTATTGTCAATAAGTCAGTTTGTGAATCTCTCATTATTCGCTCTTTTTATAGATGTTGTATTGCAGCTACACTGAAGAAATTGATAATATGCTAGATTATTTACGCTTCGAATGTCATGCTTGTATCTTAGTGCTATTTTTGCTCTCCAAGTGAATGTGTATTCATTTTTAGGCAGCATTTTAAGAGTTTGATATCTCCCTGTTTAATTTACAAAAGAAGCGATATAACTTTTAAGGAACTTTACTGTGTTTAGTAAGCATTCATCTTGCTCAAAACTGGAGTTAGGAATCGTAAATACAAGATTTCATCAAGAATAAAGGGTTACATCAAAACAATATTATGACCAGAAACTTGACAAGATATAAAGACAAATAATTTGGTTAATTAATGAAAAGCTTACTAGTTAGTTGCTAGTATATTGAAAAACATAATTGTTATTTTCAAATGTTTCATGCATAACTTCGCGAAGTCTGAAATAAAAGTGGTAGCATATTTCTTTATATATATATATATATATATAGATAGATAGATAGATAGATAGATAGATAGATAGATAAATAGATAGATAGATAAATAGATAGATAGATAAATAGATATATAGATAGATATTATATATATATATATATATATATATATATATATATATATATATATATATATATATATATATATATATATATATATATATATATATATATATATATAGATAGATAGATAGATAGATAGATAGATAGATAGATAGATATAATAGATATATAGATAGATATTATATATATAGATATATATATATATGTATTCCATTGAATCAAAGTCCATGATAAATATTCAAAATAAAAAAGTAGATAGAAATGAAGACAAATTGTTTGATTATAATAAAGTGCAAGAGAAAAATATCTATTTTTGATAAGAAATTAATGATTTTTGCCATGTTTTCTGATGCTTGCGCATGGAAAATAATCAAATGAGTACATAAAATATTTTTTTAATTTACCTCTAGCATGTATATTTTTAGGGAGTCAATAATATTTGGTGTGGATTAAAAATGAACAAAGCATTTATTATATGCAAGATTTATTTCATAATTCTGATATTTTGACTTGTTGGCAATTTCGAATGTTTAGTAAAAACAATATAATTCATTAGATACATTACTCTCATTTTCATCATTAAATACTTTATTAACTAATATATCAAAGAAATGAATCAATTTATGATAGTGTTAAAAATTTCGTATTTTGTATGTCTTCCCAGAAACTTACTTATAAATGAATATTTATAATGCGAATTTTTTATTGTATTCAAATTTTCTCTAGGCACACCTTTTAGATTTTAAGTGATAAGTTTTGGTGGTAATTGAAATATTTCTTAACTACATAAAATCCTCATATTTTGGAATTAATTATTAACATGACTAATTAATTAAATACAGATAAAATTTTAAAGCAACAATAAAAAATAAAAATACAGTTGTTGACATTACCATTTATTTAACGTGTGAATCTGTGTGTTTTAAAACTTATTCATCCCCATATTTTTCTAAAAATTGTTTACCTTATTTTTTCGGCATTATTTTAAATAAACAGAATGGTATAAATAATCCAAATTAAATATTGAAACCCGATTCAAGGATATATAATTATTGGAAAGGTAAATATGTAAAATGCCATATTTTTAGTATTTACATGCTTGCTAGAAATATAAAATGTTTGTCGATTAATAGTTAAACGCATAACAAAATTTTAAAACAAGTAATAAAACATTAACACAAAATCATTCCCATTGCCATTCATTTAAAAAATTTTTAACTTTTATGTTTTATAACTTTTCCAACTAAATTTGCTAAGAAATAATTTAACGATAGTTTTCAGAAATTTCTTACAAAAATCGTAATATAAATGTTCCAAATTGGGTATTTGAACCAAATTCAAAGATGTATAGTGGGTGGAAATAAGATTTCTGAGAATGATTTCCTTTTTCGAAGTCGATCAGAAAAATAATCATACAGAAAAATCAGCTATAGAGGACTCCAATATATGCTATGCGAATAAAAATAAAGAGCAACGCCATTTTCTTCTGTTCTTATGGATGACGCATCTGATTTTGATCAATCACCTTCAATCGCAGATTTCCATTGGAGGATAGATAAAAAAGAATATGGCATTCACTGTATGCTACGGAAGTACAGAGAAGACAAGCTCCTTTCAGCAGGAATCACGAGAAGAATGCTGCCAAAAGAAAAGAAAAAAAATCAAAAATCAATTCCTATTCGCACACTGAATAAACACACTCGGTTGCAGAGGAAAAGAAGAGCAAATATCGTCTGCTCTGTCTATTTCTTCTCTTTCAGAATAATACACAAAGGATTATCTTAAAATAACTACCGTACAAAAAGGGGAAAAAATGAAAGAGAAGCAGCATTTTCTACCTTAAAGGTAATTAAAATTAAATTTTCGAGAAGGGAAACAGGAAAAAAAAATTTTTCACCCTGGCGCACGGAAACGAAAATAAATATTCCGTTCTGAAAAGCTTGGCAACAGCAATAACAGTTTTTAATATTTATTCGAACTCGCACTGGCGGATCCGAAAACAAACAAAACCATTCATTAAGAAACAATAACTCGACGTTTGTCAATTTCTTTTGGGAATTACATGCGACGGTATGATAAACTTGTGCGAACTTCTATCCAAAATAAAACAACAGTTGAGCAAAATGAGAAAAATAAATGAAGGCAAAGCTGGGAGAGTTAGGGGGTGAAAAAAACAAAAGGTAGATTTTCTGCTAAAGAAAAGGGAAGCGAGGGGGATTAAGCGGGGTGAGGAAGGGGGGGATGAGTTAAACGCGCAGAATTTTCCGTGCCAAATTAAACAAGGCGCTTGCTCGCCGCCGTTAATTATAATGTTTGCATTTGAAAGTTTTGGCCGGGAATAATTAAGCGTTTTATCTCCCGTTAGTTTTAGCGTGCTCGATTAATAAGCGTGCTGCTTGGGTCGGGGAAAAGCGACATCTGGTGGAAATAAAGTGTAGATTCTAAGAGGATATACGGCTTAAATACTTCAGGGGTCATTATTTCATAAAAAAAATGAAAATATGTCTGCCTTACATTGTTACAATGGCTTTCACAGCCTCCTATATTGAATATGAAAATTTACGTTAACATCTTTAAATCATAATTTAATATAATAGCCTAGTGTTTACTTTTTATTGCTTTTACGTTTTCGCGAATTTAAGTAATTTGTGGAACGATATATATAACTTAGATGAAAGTTCAGAAATTATAATTTTAGTTCTTGTTTATTGATTGCGGTTAAAACTTATGGTCTTTGCGTAGTAGATGGGGGAAATATCTATATAAATATGCATCATATTTTCCTATTAAAATTGAATTAGGGTATTTCTGTTCATTATAAAAAATCAGATTCGCTAATTATTATATATTTGTTTTCCCTAAATATATGAAGAGCTAAACTGAATAATTTAATTTTTTCCTCGCGCTTTTTAAATATTTTTATTTTATTTTGTTAATGGCCTAATAAAATGCACTTGACTTATTAAAACACACATTAGCTCAAAAATTTTCAAAATGAAACCATTGAACATCAATGAAATAAGCTATTATTTTATTTTAAGTTTGTTGTACTCTGTAATTTTGATGTATTTTTTAAAATCCCAATGTGGTATATGCACTTGAACTATTATTAAATGATAAATATCTGGTTACGCACAATGCCGTAAATTCAAGTTAATAAGTTTATAAATTTTGTTAAATTGATTAATTTATTTTACATAGAGATAGTTATTTCATAAAAATGGAATTTTCTGGATATACTAACAATCTGCCAACATATATATATATAGATATATATATATATATATATATATATATATATATATATATATATATATATATATATATATATATATATATATATATACAGTGAGAGGGAGAAAGAAAGAGAGAAATTAATTCAGAATTAATACTTTGATTAAATGATTAATTAAACATTCAAATCACAAATTTTATCAATGTCAAGAACACGTGTTTGACTAGGCAATCCTTTAAATCAAACACGTATTCTTGTTTATCTTTAAAGTAAATTAAATTAAACTCCTAGTAAATGAATTATTAAAACAACCAAAATAAAAGAAAACTTTTAATCTGTATTAAAGTTATCCAGTTATAGTATTTATCGGATTATGTACATATGCGCTTTTCAATGATGTCTACTACTCCATCTGTTTTTTTATGACTACCCTTATTGTAAGAAAAATCTGAATGTATGTTTATATTATATATTTGTATAGCAAGATATATATTTTATTTCGGGAAATTTTTGTGTTTGTTACAATAAGTTAGAAGTTGCACTATATTTTTGTAATAAAAGTGTGTATATTTATTCTAATCAGTAGAATAATAATAGCATGTAGTTTTCATTTATACAAAGTGAAATACTTAAAACCATCGCATAAAATAAAATGTAATTTATTAAATAAACATGTTTTATTAATAATAAATATGATTTAATAAATATGATTACTTCTCTTCACTGTAGGTGCTGAAAGTAACCTTCACCCACTTATGTAAGCATTTATGTAACATCACTTACGTAAGCATGCTTCATATTTATGTATATTTTCGTCAGTTCTTGTGCTGAGGTGATGTTACTGATGACATCCTGGATCTTTCTGATCTTAAATTCTTCTATTGTGTTCAGATTTATTTCGTGTGCTTTTCCCTTTAGCAATCGCCATAAGTAAAAATCACGAAAGAACAGAACAAAGGAAGGTGACCGAGGAGACAGTGGACCAAAAAAGAAGACGCTATGTGTGTACCAAGGTTTAGCAAGCATCTGTCATTTTTCCTCAACTGGCAGTTAAAAGAATAAAAAAAGATATCAGATGAAGTCTGTTAGGTTATCAGATCGTGAGTGAAAGTCTGCTGTTGGTAAGCACACGTTCAAGTCCAAGTCCATGACGGTTAGTTATGCTATATTGAGAGGATTTATGTCTGATTTAAAAACTGAAGATGTTGAATAAGCGAGATGTCTGATGGAGATCATATGTGGTTGTTGGCTGCAATGAGACAATCGAAGGCGTTGTCTTCTGGTGAATCCTCTTTACCACATGAAAATATGTAGTTTTTTACTTGTACTAAATCATTTATAATATGAAGTGAATGGATCGTGCCTGAATTGAAATAATTATGGTATGGATTAGTGATAAAATAATTAGTGAATTTTTCAGGTAAAAGAGTGTGCGTCAATTGCCTTTGTTCCGCTGTCTTCCAATAAATTTGCTACTGTTTTGACATATGTTGCTGAAGAAAATATTTCAGATGAAATTATGGCCATGGTATTTCAATAAATGATATGCTTTTGTATATTGCTGTTTGTTTTGCAAAAAAAGTCTACTCTCTCATTTCCTCTCATTCCTTAATATTAAATGCTGTTAATAGATGGCGTATTCTACCTACATAATTAATAAATAAGCTCAAAACAAAAGATCTTGTTTTAAGCTGAGAAATTTAGAGCAAAGCTCAGCAAGCGATTTTGTCAAAAATTTACTGCTATAAATTAATACTGCTGTACATTTATTTTAACATAAAGCAATATTTTATAAATCTAATCTTCATTATCATTTTTTGCGATACCCATGAAACAAAAGTCCATATATGTCTACTGAAATTTTGTAAGTAATTGATTTCATAGAGAGTGAATTACTTAATTTTTAATCAAAACAACTTTGCTGTTAATAAGCTAATATTACTAATGACTGCTGTGATAATTTTAACTGTGCTTATTTCTATAATTATAAACAGCAAAAAGAAATGAATGAATTGTTAATTCTTTTTTTACTACGCAAAATATATCAAAAAAACTTCATGTAATGTGTGTAAAACTAATATTAATAAAAAATTAAGAAAAACTGATTAAAAAATAGAAAAATATTAAGTTATAAAACTTTTATTCACTGAACATAATTTATTCACTAAAATTATATTTTCAAGTCATCAGTGGACATGTTTTGATATTTTTTAATTTCAGTCTATAAAATAGCAAATAAGAATTCTGTATTGACAGATTACGGCCATAATTGCCATTTTGCACTTGTCTGAAACATTTGCACAAAAATAAAATGTTTCCGCTTAGATATGTTAAAGTTATTTATTTTAACACAACAAATTTATTAAGACAATTAAAAAGGAAAAATCACTGGCGAAAATTCTAGAATAAAAAAATGCTGTACGCACACAATAACTTTTAGGAATGCAATGTATCAACTATTTGTAGGAAATTTTTCAGAACATTTATGTCATAAGTTTACATTATGAATGCAAGGTGGATAGGGAGCTTTAAGTTTAAGTATGGGTGTTATATCAGTCAAACTTTTTCATAAAGAAATGATTGTATTAAAGAATAAAATATATGCTTAATTGTATCTACAGTGATAATTAACAAAAAGTGATTTTTAAAAATATTATGTTTAATAGTTTGATTACTAACACACGATTATACGTGAAAATAAAAATATAGAACAGTTTTTTATTAATAAATCCAAAATGATTCAAACAAAGAAATCTGAAGTAGGATAATTTCCGATTTTAAGATGGAAAGGACAATCAGAATGCAATGAGCAAATATCATTCCATAGCTGGTTTTTTCATTTTAAGTTCTTTCATGTTTGAGTAAAGTGTGTGGACATAAACAATTCTCTCTCTCTCTCTTTCTCTGGAGATCAATAACAATTATATTATTATTTTTTATGGTTGCTATTGTGGAGACATTTAGCTAAAGTTGCTTGAAAATCTAGGTTAAAGAAAATCAAAAGCTATGGTAATAAATAAAATGAACGAAACGCTGGTAACCAGCAACAAAGTTTGACATCAAATCAAAGAAACATAAGAGATAAAAATAATTAAACATATAAATATATCTTTAAATTGTTCCAATAGTACAAATACACAAATTTTTTTTTAAAAATAATTATCTCGATATCAAAATAGAAGAAAAGTTCTTTTGTAATTCGCACTCAAGAAAATAGAAATATAGAACCTATAGTACCAAAATTCAATTCTATATTTAACAAAAAATATATCATTTTTATTCATTGTTAATAATATATGCCTGATTCAGAAGCACTATATAAACCCGGTCATAAAAACATGCAAAGAAGACACATTACTTACAAATAAGTTACAATTCTCTATAAAAAGGCCCAGAGAAATGCAATCAATTAAAATGAAAAATGTAACAAAATACCAAAAACTGAAAATTTGAAAGTAATAGAACAACTTATCAAATATTTCATAGTATTTTGAAATTAAGATGAATTTTAATTTCATATTCAACACACATTTCATTGTACAACATAAACTCTATTTTACAAATATTTTTTAAAAATAAAAAAAAATCATTTATACATCTTTATATTTGCAATTGAAATGGAATTCGAATCTATTACCATAGAAAGCTCACTAATGAATATTAGTTAAAAAGAACTTTCAATTTTTCTCAGAAAAAAAGTACTTAATCTGTGCAAAAATCGTTTTATAACATGTCTTACAGCTCAGGAAAATGTGGAAGTCTGTTGTTTTTGTTGTTGTTATTAATGACACTTGGACAAGCCAAGCTCGCTATGCCTTCACTATGTGAATTTAAGTCAATTGGGAGCGTCTTTCAACTCTAAACTTAGAAATTGACAAACTATATATTTTCCTCAAACATATTGCTATATAATAATCTGATTAGTATAATTTTTTAAACCATTTTAAATTCTAATATTTAAATATAAGCTTACAGTTTGAAATGCTTTATCATGTGAAAAATTGTTTCAAGATACTAAGAGTCACGACTAGCTATTCATGGTGTTGTCTTTAATTTAACAATAGATTCTTTTTGCTTTTTATTTATTTTATTCTAGATTTTTATTCTATTCGCTTGTTCCTTTATAGGCGTTTATTATTACTGTACAACTATGTTTCTATTGTGCTTGTAAATAAAAAATCTTCCGTAATAAATTGGTGGTCAATCTGATAACTTTCTGAAGCAATTCATGGTCCCACCCAACAAATTTATCTAATCTTTTATGAAAACAATAGCTGAACCGTCTAAACAAAAGCTACGAAGATTTCTGCTGCATTAACTACTACAAAAGCCCACTTCTTTTGTTTAGTACAAACTAATTACTCGAAATTAGGAAAAGGGAAACACATATAAATCTTTCAAATAATTCCCAGCCTCACTCTTTAACGGCGACCGTAGCTAATGAATGCTTTTCTCGTTAAAGAATTCTAAATTTACTTTACTTTCCTTCTTCCTCAGCTGATGTAGAAACGCATTTCCTTTCCCCGAAAGCGATGGAATTGACCGACTGTAAAACACTGTGCCGTTCTCTCCCTTAATTAATACACATCACAATACTGACCACGAGTAACCTAATTAGAAAACGTCGACTACGTATGAAGGGAGAGCGAGCAAGCCTAATACCAAATTCCATTACTGTCACTTAATTTACACGCGAGTTAAAATATTAATGTTAATTTGGGAGGTTTATTATCGATCTTTCCACCAGCCACCAGCATGCGAGTTATTTACTCTTCCAGGTTCTAGGTGTCGGAAATTGCGTCAGTCTGCCCACCTGCACTTACAGTGTACTTAAACAGCCCTCTTTACTTGCTGGGAACATGCAACGTGGAAGATTTTCCTGAGTACTTCGACCCTGCTCCAGAAGTTTTCAGCCTTGTTTTATGGCTCGTCGTATGTTGGGAATTATGATCTGGACTGCTTCTTTAAGAAGAAAAAAATGCACGAAGCTCAATTAAATAGGCTTTTTCGGAATGGAGAAGGCTAAAATTTTGAAATAAGGTTTGTTTATTAAGGCTCCGTAATTATTTTCACTTATGATTCCTTTTTATAATGTATTGTTACGTAACTATCTCTTTTCAAAAGGGTATTGATTCATTCCAAAGAAAACTTCATGTATAAGATCTAACACTGACATAGATTTAATAATTTTCTATAATTTCTTCATTAATTCAAAACACAATTACTAGCTTAACAATTGGATTAAGTTAAATAATTATAGTTTAAATAAGTGATATTCAATTATACAACTGTTTCACAGTTTTAAGAATACCAACATTATTTAGCATACTACTTGCAGTCTTTTTCATTAGATTAATAATATTTTATCTTTAGATACATTTTAGAAACTTTAAATGCAAGAAAAAGTCATGTTAATAACGGCGGGCACAGTCCCCCAATACCCGCCATTATTAACACACACACACACACACACACACACACACACACATATATATATATATATATATATATATATATATATATATATATATATATATATATATATATATATATATATATATATATATATATATATATATATACATATATATAAATATATGTTAATAGCGAAGGGCATTGAGAGACTAACCCTTCGCCACAACAAGTCCGGAAACTGCTACTCATTTGTTGTTACCCAGTGGACACCTGAAAACCAAGTCACGGAGGTGAGTAGCATTACCCACGCCATACTACCACAAACCCGTTTATAGGGTGGGCCACATTCATACATCTTCTCAAAAGAAAGGACAGAGAAACACAAAGACAAAGTAACACTATGCCCGAGCCAGGATTCGAACCCGGGACCCACAGCTCGGGAGTCAGCAACGCTAACCACTCAGCCTTCGGTTGGCACATAGTTCATATATAATGAAATTTCTCATTCCTCATTTGCAAAATAACCAATGAGACAGTGAACCAACACAATCAAATAATTAGCAGTATAATTTCTCTAAATAAAACGGCTTTCAAAGTGATTTAAAAATAAATGAAAATCTAAGAAATATATTAATTCCTCGTGTAAGACTTTCTTATGTTTTTAAGCAATACCTGAACAGAAATTTAAGGTATGTTGAAATCATTAAGGAATCGTGAAAGCAGAAAATATCTGATTTTCTCTTTTTTTTTAATATTTACGACATGCATTTTAAATTATAAATAAAAGAAGAAATTTAATCTATTTTACTGTGGATTTTAATTTCCCGTTAAGAGAGCAATATGGAGAAATTTAAAAGCTTAAAAGTGTTTCATAGTTTCTGACAGACTTGGAGACGGAATGCTATAAAAATAAATTATCCTAAAGGATTAAATAAATTCTCGAAATACATGGTTTTCAGTTTGTCATGTTCCAAGATATTTTCTTCGATTTTAACATGAGTAAAGAAACAGAATAGATTTTTACTGATCTTTAGAAATGGTATATGTTATGAATCTTTTCTTGGTAATTCAGCCACGTATTAATTTGACTTGGTTGAAACGTTTCGTTCGTAAAAAAAGTGCAAACTGGAAAGAAGCTGGGGTATGACTTCCTGTTTCAACTGAAATAACTGCATTTGTGAAATTATGATTTATATTTTAAAAAAATTATTAATGCCTGTGGAAAAGATTTAATTTTGATGAACTAAAATACTGGAAACTCTATGTATATCTCTCTAAAATATCTCTTCAGCAGATCCAATTTTTGTATTAAAAAAAAGCATTTTATTATTTAAGAATTTTAATTTCGTATCATAATAAGCATGATATTGTTTTATTTATTGCTTGAACTATATTGTTAAATATCGTTAATTTGTCCTTTATTATTAAGCAATCGGTAATTGTTAATAAGAAAAGCTGTAAGGTAATTCACAAATTTTCAGTGAGAAATAATCTAATTCGCTGAAGGAAAAATTTCTGCTGAAGCTTTCAATAACATCAACACTGGAGAAAAAAAGCCATTATGATACTTCAATCCATGGATCAAAAACTAAATAAATAAAAAATAAGCATGTGTTTGATTTTAAGCAGTAATAACTAAAAAACGATTTTCGAAATGGTCCAATTTTCAATTCTAATAAATGTTGAAGAGCATGAGATGTTGCTTTACAACTGAATATATGCAAATGTTTCGAGGTGCGTACTTGAGAGTTTTCCACTTACGATACGCGAATGCAGTCCATTACTTATATAAAATACTCAATAAAGACAGTTTACCTGATAAATATTCAAAAATCTAAAATATTTTTCCTTGAAATAGTATAATGACGATTTTCAGTATAAAGAATTTCAATTAGTAAAAACAACAAAACAGCTTTTCCCTCCTTTTATTGTCCAGTAAACTTGATATTTATGATGCCTTTACTTACTAGTATACTGATTTAAATTCGATTTCTCTTGAAAAGAAAAATAGCATCATTTTAGAAATGAGATACGCCAATTGAGAGAGAAAATATTAATAGATAGGGATATCAATTTCACTTTTGTAAATTTTTTCCTGTACACGATGTTTTATAACAACATAGAGTTTCCCAATTGAATGAATAAAATCATCCATCATGTCTGTTTCTGAAGCTTTGCAAATTCATGAGAACATGTATCTTTCCATGATACGTCACTGCCTGTAATCGTTACTGTTTTCCTCGTTCTCTTGGAGGACGATTTTTAATGGGTCGGAAGGCATCTGTCACTGAATTGACAAGTGATTTCGTCGTCTCAAACAATTTTGCACTTTCAGGTATCAAATCTTTTTCCTTTGTAATATTCCAAACAATTCTAACTTTTTTTTCATTGATTTTTTTTTCTTAAACTAGGTTGCTGCTTGTTTCATTCATCCCTAGTACTTTTATTTTCAGGATTCCAAACGTAAATTAAAATCATCTGAATGTTATCATTTATGAATCGTTTTCTGTGCTTTTGTTTACGTTTTGAAGAAATTATTTTGGTAAAAAAATTTTATATTTACGTCTTTGATTTTTTTTTTGATGAAAAGACTAATTTTGATATCCACTTGCAGAAAATACCATCGATATATATTTACAGTTTAATTTTGGAGGTTCATTACTTTGAATGCGACTATCATTAATGAATTTCACATTTAGTCTTCCACATATATTTATCTTAATCGTACTCTATCAACTATTCATTAGTCAGCAAAACTTTTCTTTTTGCTTTATAAGTACTTGATAATAGGAATTAGTAAGGGAAATTTGCAAAGATTTTTTTAGGAAAGAGGTCTTTATAGATCGTCCTATTATTGATTACATACGATTATTGAAGCATTAAAAACTTGTAGAGCTTTTTATACAAGTTTGCTATATTTGATTTATTGAAAAAAAATTGTGGTTCATTGTTTAGAAATATTGATAATACCACGTAATTTGCATTCGAAAAACAAAAGTAAATTTAATTTAATACATATTATATTTGTCAAACGTATCCATTTAGACATTTCTTATCATACTGGATGTGTCATTTGCTTTAAGAATACTTGGTAATGACTAATAATTTTTTAAACAACGAGTCGTTTCAAAATATTCAGTTTAAATTTTGCTGTTTACCTCAATAATCAGCATTTTTTCGGACTTAATTTATCATAACAAGAAATTCTAATTCCGTGTTTGTAATTTCTCGCTACTTAACATTTATAATTTCAAATACCAGAACATTTCTGATTTGTAAATTGAAAAGTACTGTTGCTTTATCAACATTAAAGATATCATTCGATCTGTAAGTGCTGGACCTTCTGTATGTTGCAATTTATTAGAAATTTTAATGAACAATATTCGTTTCACCTAAAATGTGTTTTGCCGCTCTACCATATCTCTTTTGGAAACTTCGTAACCATCTAAAATCGGATTCAAAATTTTCAGTTTTAGAATTCTAAAACGTCTTCCTGGCCCAATAGAAAATTGTTTCGTGAGATAAATTTAATGAAAGCATCTAAAACTGTACAAGGATCTTGTAACTGAATTTTTCGAGTCTTTGTTCAATTTGAGCCGAGAACAAATAGTGCTTAAAGTGGTTTTCTTATCAAATCATTTAATTATAATGGCAGCATCAACTAATTGTTACATATCTCTTAAGCTCAGAAAAAATTTTTTCATTCTACTTTTTCTGTTTAAAAACAATGCTTTTTTTTCTAATTTGCTGATAAAATTGCATGGACTTAGATAAATTAAATTCTTCTAGAAAATCGAATTAAAAGTGCTTTTTCGAGTGGAGATAATTACGCTTATTTGTATAAAGTAGTTAGTAGATAACTTTTAACTAAAGATTGTTTCTTCTAGGCAGAAGAAAAAATATTAAAAATGTCCCACCCCCAGAGTTTTTACAAATTCAACAAGAAATAAATTAAATTAACAAAAAACAATCAATTACATGCATACATAACAATATAAATCAACTATTATTTTAATTATATGAATCAGTTGCATTTATACATAATGACATTCAGTTACATAAACAATCTGCTTAAAAATATTTTCGGCAATCTGCCACTCAATATTCTGAAATAGTTGCTAACATTTCTAACCATTTTAATAGTATTCTTAAGCATTTTTCTAGTTTGTAAAAAATTTTAAAAATGGCTTTTGTAACATTAGTAAATTTTAAAAAGTGTACAAGAGGAGACTTTGATTTGCAAATTAATTTATTCATTAAAAGGAGAAATGAAGATCCCAAATACTTTGAAGTAGAAGATGAAAAAAATTACTAACTCAAGCACTTTACAAAATTTAACGAAGAAATAGATTCATTTGCATATAATATTAAGTTCAAATATAATAGTTAGGCCTATTTTAAAAGTTTCTTTCATTTTGAATAGTAATAAAAAATTTAATAAATAGTTGGATATATTTCTTACTATGATGTAATGTATTGTGTTGCCTTTATTAATATTATTATGATTTCTTTTAGCAATTAAAAACTGTGTTTCTTAAAATCTATTCAAATTTCTTTCTCTTTTTTTTTAGAACCAAAAGAGGTAAGCGATGCATGTTTCAATATAGTACTCAATGGTTAAGTGGATAAAATTAAAAACCGAGCTAATTATGATTTTTAAATGGTTTTAGCACATAAGTGGCAACCGTCAACATCATCCTTTTTTGTTGTTTTTCACATAATATGGGGCACATATAAAATTAAATGGTAAACATGTATGTATGAGACATCATGCACGCTTTAATACTTGCATAGTTTTTCTATTTTCCATAATTTAGAACTGTTTCTTGTCACTGCTTCTAGATTGTAATTGTTGAAACTGTTAGATCTCCAAAAGTCGTCATACAAACGGTACATCTATAAAATCTCGTTGGAAACGAAAACCAAGCAATATGATTTTTCTCCTATAATTAAAAAAGATATGTATATCAAATACATGGTTGTTATTATGCTGAACCATTTAAATTCTTTTAAACCAGTATTCAATTCTAATTTTTCTGCTTTACTTCACAAATGATAACCATTATTATGTTATTAGTAACATTTTTACTGTTAAAAAATGAATTTAAAGTAGCTTTCTCTCTATTTTGTTGTTATATCACCAATATTCAAAAGGTCGGCAAAACTGAATACCAAGCATGCATGGGAACTAAACATTGTGGGTTTCTTGTTAGGCTGACCACCTAACCAGGACATATGATTAGCACCCCCTAAGCCTTCTGTCTAGAAAACGGATATAGGCATTATAGATCTTGGCCCACTATGGGCTGTCATGCTACTGATTTTTTATTTTTGTAACCAAATTCTGAAGCAAAAAAATATTTTATCTTAGCTTCAAAAACATTAATTAGACATTTCAAAACTAATTTTTCTCTACGTTCTCATTAAATATGAACTGGGGAACTATGTATGGAAAAATTTCAGGACCAATGTTGTGAATTTGCGTGTACTTTCTCTATTGATAGAATTTTACACGTGTATCATACAAACACACTCTCATTTTAGAAATTTCGTATAATTGCAATTAATCATTTTTTCACAAATACTTAAATTGTGTACATTATGAAACAGTACAATGCTTGACTTTTACAAGATACACTTTATTGTATTTTAAAATTATATATATATATATATATATATATATATATATATATATATATATATATATATATATATATATATATATATATATACAGTATAATATAATATATAAAGTTCAGTAAATACATTATTTTAAAGCAAGGAATATAGTATGTGAAATACAGTACATTAAATTAAAAAATACAATACTAAATAAAATATTACAGGAAATCTAATCAGTGCAAAAGCAGCTAAAGAGAAATAAACCAATATAATTGAGATACAACATGAAGAACAATAAAACTAGTAAGACAAACTTTTCTACTTGAAAATCATTGACAAGAATAAAACTATATACAATACAAAAATCGGGATATCGGGACCGCGTCATCATGGTGGTCTCGATAGCCTTAAAGTAAAGTAAATGTTTTTCCATTAGCAATAAATTTTAATAATGAGTATTTATAATATCTATAAAAGCATATTTTTATGCTGAATTTTTAGTGAATTGAATTTTTAAAACTTTTCTGTCAACAACAAAATAATGATGGAGCTATCACATCTACTGTTAAATCAGTATATAAATTTAAATATTGATTTCTATAATGTAATTTATATTAAGAACCAGTGAGAGAAATTTTATAAGGTTTTAAAATTAAATAAAAAAATTAAAAGTATATTTTACTTTCTGATTTAAAAAAAATCGCAATTAAAAACCGCAAAATAGTATTTTAACATCCGTTAAACCTATGCTTCATTATATTAAATAATTCCCTCCAAGATTACGTAATAAAATGTTCCTAAAATTATAATTCATCTCATTGATGTGCTGAAGTCAAAACAATTAGAAATAGGAAAGGGGCAAAATTGAATTTTTTTGCAACCAATCAAGTCTTTGTTTTTAATTCCATGAAAACAATATCTATTCTGATTCATCACAGAAAAGTAAAGAAACAAATAATAATTACGTCAGTAAATATAGAGATATTGGATATTATCAGATCCGGGCATTAACATCGAGTCTTTGTTCCTGCTTGATGTCCAGCCGGACGATCAGTGCAAGTTCCCGGATTTGCAGAAATGTGTTAATGCCTGTACTATGTCCGGAGATTTATGGCCGGGGACAGCAATATAATGGCCTCTAATGCTGGAATATATAACTCCATGGAATAAATCACTTCTCTTACATACATAGATAAGCAAAATAATGCCGGTTGGACTATTGAAATGAAAGAAGCTTGATGAGATAATGTATCGATTCGTTTTACTGAATTTGGGAAATAAAGGAAAAGATAATGATTTCTTCCATCGATTTTAAAATGATAATCGATTTAAAATTTCTTCTATCGATATCGTGAGATTAGCATACTTTCAAGAATGCATTTCTTTGAGAAATGGAATGTTTCGCTAGATTAATAATTGTATCTAAAATTATGGAACAACTATTTTATCATTTTAATTTCTAAGCAATTTATAAGTTTCCTAGACTTATATTGCTGATGCCTACATTGTGTTTCTACTGTTTTATTTACTTTAAATTAATCTAATTTATCTGATATACCATTTAATTTTATAATTATTTTTCCGTATTTTTAAATCACTATTTATCAACAGCCCTGTTATTTAAAAAGATTTATTTAATATAATAAAAGACACACCGAATAAGATATGTATGCATATAAGAATTCAGGCTAGGGGATATTAATGAATATAGATATTTAAAGCCATTAACTAAATAATTTATTATTTTTTCTCAAAAAAAAATATCCAAAGCAATATTTCCTGAAAATATTGTTAATCAGATTGCCTCTGTTAGATTCTTTACTAACCCATGCAATGATAAAAAAAAGTTTGCAAATTTTTTAATTAATCATAATTTGTTTTTGTGGATAAACTTCTTTAAAAAATAAAAAACAGTTTATCTGAAAAGGGAAATGCTTCGCATCATGTATAATAAATTGATGCCAATAAAGTGTGAAATATTAAGTTTATAACTGAAATATTATTAAATTTAAAAAACTTATTATTACAAGAAAATTTAGATAATTTACTATTACAAGAAAATTTTGATAATTTACTATTAAATTGCAGAAAAACAATTAACAAAATCTAGAGAAAAATGATCACTTTTAATTAAAAACAAATGTAATGTTTGAATTGTATTTTATGTTGAAATACATTATTAAGAAAGATTTCATTGGATTTCAACATGAAAACTAAATAAGATTTACTTACTACCAAATAAGATTTATACTATCTCAAGATTTATATTTGAGATAAAATATAGTTTGAAACGTTAAACGTTCTATGGGATTAGTTCATTTTGTTCTATGACAATTATTTCTAACCAAAGATTATATATATATATATATATATATATATATATATATATATATATATATATATATATATATATATATATATATATATATATATATATATATATATATATGCAAAGTTAGATATAGAACTAAAAGCACAAGAATATATAAAAATGTTTAACTTAGCAATACATTTAGCGCAAAAGCAGCTAGAATAGTATTACTAAGATATAATTAATAGTATATTTTATATAATGCAATGAATATAATGAAACAAAATACAATGAAATATGCCAAATGGAAAATAGTACATTGACAATATTAAATGCCAAATGTAGAATATTAAATGGAAAACAATATATTGAAAATATTAAATGGAAAATAATACATTGAAAAGAATACATTGAAAATACTGAAAGTACATTGAAAATACTTGAAAGAAATTTCAAAGAAAGATAGATAGATATAAATGGAATAAAGTACCAATATGGCCAGCTTCATCAGGGGGTGTTGACCACATTGGCACAATTATGGCTTTTCTGCAATGGCCCAAGACATAGTCTTAAAGAAGCCAGTACACCCCAAAGCCATACCAAAAATTCAAACCAAAGTATCAAACAAGAATAAAAGAAATAGAATTTAATCCAAAATATGTAAGTAGAATTTAATCTAAAATATATAAGTCAAAATCCAATGTTGCCAAAATACATTTAATATATAATAATCAAATTTAAATCATATCTAATTACAAATCCAAATCTGCAAGAACCTCACCAAATACATAAATTAGTGACTAAGTGTAAACACTATCGGCATTTCAAGCTTCTTATAAGACCTTCAAGGCTTGGGTGACCCTTCTGTAGTATAAAACTACGCCTTACTTCACTCTTATAAGCAATGCTCTACGAGCCAAATAGTGTTTAATAAATTTAGTTGGAATGCCATTATGAGTTAAAATATTTTCTAGTCTATTTTTTTGTTTATTGATATTATTTAAATTATTGCATATATTGTATATTCTATTAAGTTGATTAAAAATAATATTTTTATAAATTTTAATTGAAATGTTTGAATTCAAGAAAATTAGTTTATTAACTTTGAAATTAAAATTATTAGTTTTATCATATATGTCAGTAAATGTGTGGTTTTCTTTTATAGTAATTGAAATATCTAGAAATTCAGTTTTTAAGTTATCAATATTAGTTTTAATTAATCTTAATTCCTTAGGATATATATTATTGTAAATTTTATCGAATTCTAGGCAATTAAAAATTATTAAATCGTCAATAAATCTGTAAGCAAAAGGCATTTGTATAATAAATGATTTTTCATAGTAGTTTAAAAATAAATTTGCCAATATACTTGAAAATTTGGAACCCTGGGGAATGCCGTTAACTTGTAAATAAATATTTTCTCCATAAGAAATATAATTATTGTAAATACAAAATAAACTTAGGTCTTTCCAAAAATTTATATCGACATCCAATATTGAATTAAAATTATAAATATATATATACATATATATATATATATATATATATATATATATATATATATATATATATATATATATATATATATATATATATATATATATATATATATATATATATATATATATAATCTTTGGTTATGTGTGTGTGTGAAACAATTGCTATTTTATTTTCAATCATGTTTTTAAAAATGTTTCATACAGTTAAAGAACACAAACTTGTAAAAAGAAATTTATCAGAATATTTACCAGATAATTTACAGAAATTTACCAGAATATATAGCTCAATGTATATTCAAATTGATTCTAGTTATAAATTATTATTTCTTATCCCAGTTGTTACTGGAAATTTTAAACAGCATAAAAAGAACATATTCAATAAAGGAGTTGAACATAAAACGCTACCCATTCGTTAAACATAAAATTTAAGTTCTTTTAAAAAAATTTTTAATATCTTAAGCACTTTTTGAAAGCTTTGAACAGATAACGCGTTTCTCAAACTTAAATCCAGCTGAATTTGTCATAATTTTATGTAAATCGGAGGGTTTCTCACATTGATTTATTTCATTAAACACGTGATTTATAGTGTTTAATTACTTTTTAATTTTATTTAATAACAAACAATTAACTTACATTAGTTTATAATGAACATTAAAAATTATGGTAAATATTCTATTTAAATTTCCAAGGTGTAAAAATCCTTAAAAAGTTAACGATTAGATTTATAACTGGTTTGTAGGTATACTATCCAGTATACTTACAGTAAATCTAATCTCTTAAAATTTGGCAGCAAAATTTAAAATTAAGTGTTATATCACAGACAAATAAAATCATATATTTTTAAATAAACATCATCGATAAAGAGAAGAATAGCATATTTTAGTGAAAAATATGAAAGTATTTGTCATTTTACAACATAAATGTATTATGTTCTTTGTAATTATGTTCATATAAATGTAAAGGGTGATAGTATAGAGTCTTTTACATTGTTACAGTTTAAAAATAATAGAATTCGTACAAAACTTAGTTTTTATAATTTATTCAAATAGTTAGAGCCATAATGAGTTTAAAGTTCTTTCAAATCCTGATAGCTGCAGCAGTTAAAAATTTTAAAAACTTATAATTTAAAAATAATTTGTGGTCACACAATTTGAATAAATAATTTGAATAATGTATTGAGAAACATTAAAGTAATTAATAAATTTAAATAAAAAGGAAATCAATTATTTTTAATAATTGTAGAAACACATAATCTTCATGGAGCAGTATTTTATAATTAAAAAAATTGTCAAAATATATATGAGTCTTCGTTTAATAATGTCAAGATAAATTAAGGAAACCTCAGATAATATTTAGGCATTTTCGAGAAAATACATATTAGGATAACATTTTTCAATAATTCACCATATGTGTGCATCGAAAGAATAAGACACTACATCATAAGAAAAAATATATAGAGAGAAATTAAAATCTCTTAAAACTTCAACTAAAATTTAGTAATTTAAAATTTAAACGGGAAGTTAGAACAACTGCAATAAACCTCAGAATCATAAATGCCGCTCTTCCATGAAATACTGCAACGTCTGTTAATATTCAAGTATTTTTAAGTGGACGCATTCAGATGCATGAGAACATGCCATAAATGGGCACGTTACCTTAATATATTTGAAACAATGAAAGTTTGCTGTTCTGAAAGGTTTAAAAGAGAATTATTACCTTATTTAAGCATTAAAAATATTTTAGGAAAATGCGTGCAGAGATAATATATGTAACAAAATAAATGTATATATTGATAAATGTATTACTTGAGAAACGGATGGTTATATTTTTGTACTATCCTCAACTAAATAAAAAAAGTTAACAGCATTAACATCAACGAAAGCTGAATTATTTCCAGGATTTAATTAGAGGAATAAATATTATTTTCAGTTAATATATAATTTGGGAATTTTAAGATATATTATATCAAGAATTTAACTTATGATTGTTAAACTTATGAATACGTAAGAGTTTTTAATAAATAATGAGGTCTTAAGCTATTAAATATGTACTAATATTTAATAACTAAGCATTCAAAATATTTTTATGACATTTCAATTTTATGTTTATGTAAGTAAATAAGATTAGATCCATATTTTTAAATATCTTCTTTCGTTACCCAATTTTGTTAAACATGTAAATATAGTTTTTCGGCAGAATCTTGAATTAAATAACTTTTTTTGAGATACAACAAAGCTATCAACTTTAATTACATTTGATTTCTTATCATTTTTCGACTAAAAGGAGTGCGTGCAAAAGAATATTATTGTATGCACTATTTTAAAAGAATTAAAAATTTTAAATACCAGTTTTATTTAATAACCATTTTATACATTAAATTTCATCAAAAATATATCATTTGCCGCCCATCTTGTCTAATGGTCAGAGTGCCTGTTATTACGATTCAGTTGGAAAAGTGGAGTAGCGCACCCTACATTGCCACAAAACGACAACAAGAATATATTTATATACCAATTAGAAGAAACAGAGAATATAATGTAAGCAAAATCAACAGAATGTCTTCTTAAAACACATTATGAGAATGTACATAATAGAGCTGTATTATGCTTTAAAGTCATGTTTGCAAGGAGTATATGGATGTACGGTAAATCCATGGATTTTACCATTAAACATCCCGTGTTTAAATCCTAAAAATTTACTACTGATTATACTTCCCATGTTGGATCCATTCTATATCGTAGAGGTCCTGTGTAGGATTAAGACTTAATGATGTATATCGAATTCTTATAAAATGTCTAACTTTGATTGTGTCTCAATATTCTTATTCAATGATATTTTTTCGCCTCCAAAACTTTCAGAGATACCAGTAAAGACAAATTACGATGCTGCTTATTATTACGATTTTGTAAAAAATAATACTCGATGCAAAATGTTAATACGCCCAAAGCAAAATGTTTATTGTACCTATTTAAAAAACCCAATAAAGCTTTCGTTTCAAAAGTGGTAATTGGGGAAAAGAATCCAATAATAGCAATTAAGCATGAAAATTAATCTAATGCCCGGTTGCTATGATCCCTTTTTCATTCACCTTTTCAACACTACAAACTGTGGAAACGATATTGTTTTTCTTATAGGGCACGCAGAAGGTATGCCATTGTGGACCGTGAAAATGTGTGGGTCTTTGCAATTTAGAAGAAGGGACCAAGCAGAAGACTCCCAGAGGTATCATTTCACATGGAGGACATTGCCACCACAACATATTTTACTTTCCCAAAACCACCATTAGCGAATACTACGGATCTTCGTTTAGGTCGGGATTAGAACATTCCAATAACGAGAGAAACGTCCTAACCAACCAGGCCACCGTGGTCCCTTCAATATGAAAATTAAGGTAGAGAAAATCAATATTTATAACTGTTCTATTATTATAATTTATTATGTTCAAAGTATTCTCCGTAGATCCTGAAAAAAAGAATACTGGTATTGTTTATTTCTAGTTGAACAGTTATGAAAATCAAATAATTTTGACACTTCTTACTAATTAGACAACTTCGATATCATATATATTCTAATATTTCCAACAATTGAGTGACGAAGTCTTATATCTCACATAAAAAATCATTATTTTGATTAATGCATGCTGATTTGACATTTTTAGATGTACATACCATTTTTATAACAGAAACTATATCAGTAAAAAATGTCAATATACATTTTTTGAGTCAAGCATGCATATACAACATTTTTTTAGGCAGAAAATATAAAAGTTGAAATTATAAACTAGAAATACTTTAAATATGTAAAATATGAAAAGAAAATTAAATTAGATTTAGACTTTTAATACAAATTAGAATACTTAAATTAAAGATAAATATATATATATATATATATATATATATATATATATATATATATATATATATATATATATATATATATATATATATATATATATATATATATGTATATATATATATATATAATATATAATATATATGTATATGTATATATATATATATATATATATATATATATATATATATATATATATATATATATATATATATATATATATATATATATATATATGTATGTATGTATATGTGTATATATATATATATATAGTTTGAACTTAAATATATTCCATAATGAATTTAAGTAGGTAATTGTTATTTCCGTAAATTAAAAATTAGTTTTTCAAAGTATTCTATTCATAGCCTTTGGCTACATTTTAAGAAACGCAAATAAAATGAATAGTCAATTCAAATGTTCATTTTAAAATAGCGTTGCATACCAATTATTTAACGATTCATGCATTTAACATCCTTTGTATCACACCTGATTCATTTATAAATTATAGATATAATTTTTAAGTCAATTATTTAAATTTTTCTCCTCACTGTATTTACTTAAATGAAACAATTTGAACATTTAAAATACGGCCTTCCGAGTACTTTTCGTAAAAATTTGTCACTAGATTATAATTTAAAATATTTCAAAAAGAAAAAAAGCTTTTGTATTGCTCTGTCACTAATTATTTAATACAATTTTTTAAATATTCAATAGAAAAAGATGCATGAATTTATTACAAAACGTGCCAATTACGAAGTCCTTAAAATATAAATCCAAATTAAAAATTCAAGTACTTGTCGAAAAGGAGTGAAAGTTTCATCATTAAAGCGACATGATGTTAATCGCTCATTACCATCAAAATGAAATCGTCTTACAAAAGAGAAATGTTATTTCCACCGAGATAAAAGTATGTGTGTGACGTTTATCGCATCTCATGCAAGTTTGCACCTCAAAACATCTGCCACTATAGCAGAGAGTGTATTTCACGCCAAGCCTTTCTCTCTCTTATGAATATTCAGCATTGTTGATGTCAGTGTAGATTGCATATTTAAAATAAATAAAATCGTTTCCACATCTCAAAGAGATTACTCGACAAAACGACACAGTCTTAACTAGTTATAGCGTTCGATTATGCACGAACATTTCGGTAGGTGGCGGCTCTGTTTTCGAAATGAATTGCAAATTTCCATTTTAAGAAACTATTGTGAAAGGATTAATAAACTATCCATATCGTACAACTTTCGGTTAGTGTTCTGTTGTAAATATTTGCCAATAGAGCGGAGATTAATAAAGCTGAAAATTAATTCCGAACGGTTGCTTCGAAATATAATGACAGCAAAAGTAGTTGCGAATTGTGCTGCAATTGTAAAATTTTACAACTATAATTAAAATCTTCTAATAAAATATTTTTTTTTGTGATTGGCTTATACCCTTTAAAAATTGTTTTTAAATAAGCAAATATTTAATTTAATATATAGATTCTGAAACAGTTATTAAAACATTGAACAAAGTAGGCAACGAAATAATATATGAAAATATAAAAATAAAATATCCAAAATAATACCATATTGATAATCACAAATTTAAAAATATTTACAAAAACTTATTAAATGATAGTACTTGATTTCTATATTTATATATAAAAGTTAAATACATAATTTATCAAAACAGTGTGCAAAAAAAGGCATTTTTTGACAATCATTTCTAAGGCCATTACAGATTTTATTAATCAATCATGCATATTTTCATTATAAAAACATCAATGATTAGTTAATAATTGTCTGCCAGTTAGAACATAATGATATAGTATAATAATTGCTGATTAGAACATAATGATGTAGTATAGTCAGTATGGTACTGTAAGTTGATGATTAGAATCTATAATTTATGAGAAATTGCTAATATGAAAAATATATTGCAATAAATATTGATATCAAACTGAATATTTGGTTAAACATCAAATCTTCTACCTATTTTTTAGTAAAATCTTCAAACATTACCACTAATATGCCAGAACCAAATTTATTCCTGGTGCAAAGTGCTGGACTGTAAATTAAATGTACTACAGTAAATTTTATATTTCTATTTGTTATGCACTATAAACTATTTTCCTATTTAATGAGCTTGTATTATATTATATTACATGTATTATACTATGAAATAATGCTGTTTACAATTTTTCTCGTACAAAACAAGACTTCACATTTAAAGATAAATTAATCTTTTAGTATGATATAATGATAGTATTTTTCCCCATCGGACGTAACTATTAACTCTAACCATTCAGTCTTGACTCATCATACAGGATTAGAGACAAATCACATAAAACACAACTGGCTTAATCCAAAATTGATTTTAATGTTTTTCGATCCCCAGATTGATAATTGCATTAATAGAATCCTCGTCTGAAGAACGTTCTATAAACTGGAAAAATGAAACATCATTGACAAATATCGAATTTTCAAAGAAAAGTGTGAATTCGGTATTTTGACTGAGAAATAAGATAAAAAAATATGATTACATGTAATATTACTTTTAAAATATCAAAATAAAATAAGTTTAAGGCATTTATTGCAATGAGAAGTTTCATTTAAATCACTGAAAGAAATTAACTTTCGTTTTAACTAAATTTTGAAAGTAATAAAAAATACACTTTTTGTAAGTTTTTTTTTTAAATTTTTTAATTAACTGAACTTAACAGATGTTTAACAGTATAGATTTAAATGTATATCCTATGATATTTTTGCAAAATAATAAGAAGAAATAAAATTTTAATCAATAAATAACTGATTGCCCGCGTTATTCGAATTCAATTTGACCTAAGAACATTATAAAAAATAACAGCAACTATTTTATCATTTAATGATTGTTTTTTTCCTGAATATTTATTAGAATAAATATTATGAGTAACAGAAAAAAAAGTTTTATACATAGATAAAAATTAATATTATATTCATAAATGCAATACTAAAATTAATTTTGGATATAATGATAAAAATTACACGTATTTGAATTTTTTCTTTGTGCCTAATTTGTATAAATAGACCCATGTTATCATTTAAAATTTGGCACATTTATTTTACATTCTGTAAAAAGAATTGTTTAAAAAGAAATTTATAACATCGAAAAAAAATGGCAAGATTCCTTTTTATGCAATTATTCCTTTATGCGATATTTGAATATTTCAACTTCTGTATAAGCATTACCCGATGGGGAAAAAAATAAAATGTTAGACATATTTATTTAATAAAGAAAACCTTTTATTTGCTTTAGAGATCAAAGATATCGACTAGATTGCATAAAAGAAACAAATTAAATTTGAAAAAAAGAAACTTCTAAATATTAAAACAATATTAAACAAAACTTCTAATAGCAAACTAAGCTAATGGATTCCTTGTATTTCAGCTATATTGTTTACTCTTAAAAGATGATGGAATGTAACCAATTTTTTTCCTGAAATTAATTTTACCTAAGCAAAACTTTATTTTTGATATTTTTCTATTCCTGCTTAGTTAAACGAGATGTCGAAAAATTCCTGCCACTCTTAAATACATGATAGGAAAAAATTTCAATTAGTCAAATATCTTGATTTTAGAAGGTCTATTAGTAGATGAGCTATATCCAAATAAACAAAATTATTTTTAATGAAAATCATACACAAAGTTCATGAAATAAAATATTTAGGAATAAAAAATGCAACAGTTCAAATATCCGTTCCATAATGAATATGCTAACGGACAGCAATTTAGCTTTAAATATTAATACGTGTGATGTTTTGCTTTCAAAAAGTCTATATGATAAATTACCAAAAGTTGCTCACATGGCATTTAGAAAACAAACATGGTCAAAACTCAATAATCTGCTTTCGAAAAAAAATTTCGTGAATTTGTGTTCAGTACAAAATTATGCATTTAAATCTAATCTGTTTGTAAGTTTTATAAAATGGGAAGAATGAATAAAAATCAAATTTTTGTAAACTTAATTAAATTTACGCCGAAGTCTTGAAAATATAAATATCTCTACAAGATAGTAACTTCGCTTCACACATAAATAATTAAGTTTCATATTTTCACAGAAAATCTGTCAAATAAAAAATTACAAAAGGATTTTCAGTTCCTTCAAGCGACATTAGCACAATTTCTGAGAAATGAATGATACGTTTTTAGCATAGAATCTTGTCCGGCACAAAATTGTTCATATAATTATTTGTGTTATTAAACTCGCAACAGTATAGAAAAGAGATTCATAAATTCCTTACTTTTGATTTCCAACATTTGCTGAATATTCCTATGAGAGTCAAATAATTAAATTTCTAAGTTGAAGATCTAACCTTTTGCCTCTAAGTCTTGTTAGAACCATTTCTGTCAGAAAAGAAGTCACGTTTGAGTTACGAGGCTCGAGAGCTTATATTTTTTAAAAGCTCATCTAATATATCTCTAGAAACCATGAAATTTATAAAATTGATACAGCGAATAATCGTTTCTTAATTTGATTTTTAATTTTTCATACGGCAAAAAAATCACTGAAAAGTAAAACGTAATGAAACAATTAAGAAAAGGCAATCAAAAATAAGCTGTTGTAGCTTGATAAAAAAATTTGATATGATAACTCTCATTTCCTCCAATGAGCTGACCTAAGAAGATTATTGGTTTTATTTTGAATGTGTTGCTTTTAATACTTGTTTTCAATGCAGATAACGTAATTTTGTGAGAAAATTAGCAAGGATTTAGTATAAATGTGATACCAGTGACATATAATCCTGCCACTTACAAGGTTAAGAATCGATCACTGCTTCACTAGTATCGCAATTCGTTGATAAGCATAGTCCTGAATAAAAATAGTGATATTCCAGTCCATTGCAGTGCTGGAAAGATTTGATAACATAATATAGAATCATAGTGACTCGAATTCATAAAAGTCTCAAAATCTATAGGATTAATTTCCTCGAAAAAAGAATCAATAGTAAATGATACAGTAAATATAAACCACTTTTGGGAAGTAAAGAGACGATGGTTCAACACTGCTGGCCACCGTAAATGCAATACCCTGAAGAAAGCATGCAAATAACATGAAATTTACAACATGCATTAGCAGAGGCGAGATATGCAAATGATTAGAATTTCAGCGCAGACGCACGTCACTCGAGCCTATGGCACCACTTCAAAGCGCTGTTTAAGGCTTAGAGATTTCACCAATTTAAAGATCAGCAATTGTGTTTTTCTTGTGGTTTTTCAAATAAATAAACGATCAATTATACTTTGTAGAAAACAGCGATCATTTTTTGATCAAGTATCCGAGTTCGACAGAGGAAGGATAGTGGCCTACCGAGATTGTGGATTATCTTTCAGAGAATTCGGTAGTCATGTTGGACGAAACCACAAACAACTGCAATGCGAATATGAGATCATTGGATGTCGGAGGGTACGGCGGACCAACGTGTTCGATCGCATCTACCTCAGTGCATCACTTCACGTGAGGTCAGGCAATTTGTGCGCATGGCAGTGACGGTGAGTGATCGCTAATCCACATCAGCACATTCAGTCTGTAACGCATCATCCAGTGTCTGTGCGTACCATTCGAAGCCGTTTACAGTAGAGTGGTCTGTCCGCAAGACGTCCATTGCTTCGTCTACCTTTGATGCAGAACCACAGACGTCTCCTCCACCAATGGTGCGCTGAAAGAAGGATGTGGATTTCAGAATGGAATGAAACTGTCTTTACTGACGCGTCACGCTGGAGACGCCGTGGAGAGAGTAAGGTAAACAATAGTGTTATGCACCGCCACGCTGGTTTTGCACCGGGAATTATGGTATTTGGTGGTATTAGATATCACTCTCTCGCACTCCTCTAGTAAGCATTGCCGGTACTTTAAACAGCCAGCGCTACATCTCCGAGGTGTTGGAGCCAGTTGTCCTTCCTTACCTTCAGGGTTTGCCCACAGCCTTATTTCAGCAGGATAATGCGTGACCACTCGTGGAAAGTATTGTTCAAAAATTCTTGTTCAATGGCCGACTGAATTGCTTCCCTAGTCGGCTTGTTCTCCGGAAGTTTCACCTATAGAAAACATGTGACCCATGGTTGCTCAACGATTGACTCAGATTACATCTCCAGCTGCTACACGAGATCAACTTTGGCAACGTATGGAAACTGCTTGGTCTTCTGTATCCCAAGAGCACATCCAAAGTTTCTTTGAATCAATGTCGAGTAGTGTGGCAGTGATGATCTTCAACAACGGCGGCTACTCTGGCTAATGATTTTGGCAGGAACTACACTTCACAGAAGTCTATAAATTTAATCATTTGATACTTGGTCAACACGTTATCTAAATAAATACATTTTTGTGATATTTCTTGTCTTTCTAGATGTTGCAATTTGGGTGGCCAGTAGTGTATTTGGAGGAGTTTCTGTTATTCACATTCGGTAGTCTTGAGCATTTGCAGAACTTTGGAAATGTAAATAAATTTCGTCTGTCTTCAGAATGATGCATAGTTATGCACTAACTACTTAAAACCAAACAAGAAATTGCATTGTGAGAGCATTTCTTTGTAACAAATGATGAAAAATTACGCATGCTCAGACGTTGGTTAACTTCTGAGCATTATGAGGTAATTTAGTATGGATAAAATTGTACTGCATTTTGTAAAAATTTTATAAATTTGTCAAGCAGCACTAAAAGTACATAAATAACTGCTTGACACTCCCTGTAATTCTGTAATCCCATCCCCCCACTGACGTCAAAACAATTTCTTTCCTTTCTCTGACAAATTCCACGTCAAATTAAATCATCTCTTTGAATTTATCAATCACATTCTTCAAACAAAAAAATGCTGTCATCAAATTAGAGTCGCTTTTTATGACCTTTGATGTCCGGAATTTTTTCAATGCAGTTTCCATACGATAATAGGAGTCACAATGTGTTTAATTCAATATTAATTATTATATCTAGAATACCTAAGTATTAACAATTTTATCTAATAGCAATAATATAAAATTATAATTTAAATTTACTACATTAAATGCGTGAGACAAAAATATCGTTTTCCATTTTCGATCAAGATGGGAATTGGCAACAGTAATAGAAAGAATGAGATGTAAACAAACAAGAATGTCTTTGTTCTGATACAAAAGCTGTAATTATAAAGTTTGCTTAAGTTATCGTTAAACGTAAGCAATTGTAAAATGTAAATACAATAAGTAAATGTAAAATTATAACTGGAAATATGCATCTCAATAAAATTATTTCTCAGTTATCTTTATTTTGGTAACTACACGATCACTGTTTTCATAAGTTACACACACAAGTACAGCCATATCTTTCTATTATAGGATCATGACTATATTCTCAGACGCAGATTAATAGGAACTGCATGTTCTCTGATACTTTTATTACATGTTTAATATGTAATGGGCGTGTAACTTTTTTAATAAGTATGCATTTTAAAAAATAATTTTTTTAACATCATATGACGAATGCAGCGCTCCTTGTCAAATTTTGAACTATATTTTATCAATCAAATTCTCTTTGATTCGCGGATATTCAGATGAAATATCAAGCTTTTTTATTGAGAGATTTCTTTTTACACCTTTTTGAATATGCTAGAATCAGTTTGCAGATTACAATTCCTTGCTTAGGTTGCTTTAAATTGCTTTGTTTATCTTTCATGACAATTTATATTTGAAGTATGCATACTAGTGTTTATAATTACACATTTTATTTCCTGATATTTTTCGGGTTATGGCCCTATATACAATTTATAATGTCTATTTTCAAATTATATAGCCCACAAAGATACCATGAAACAGGAGACATAGAATAATATTGATTATCATTCCATCACTATACCTTAAAATATGTAAAATTTTAAATTCCTAGAAATTCACATTCAGATTTAGTTTTTGATATATATATATTAATAAATGAATTAAATAATTATAATGGATCCATCATGGATCAACAACCGCAATGGCACAACTGTTGAGACAATTAACAGTAGCCACTACGTGAAAGGGTATGACAGCATACTACGATCATAGCAAAACAACATCTACGTGACCCACAACTTTAGAAAGAAATTCAAACTCACAACGAAAAACTGCTGATGTAAAGGAAGATTGTGACCACCAGAAGAAGACTACGGCGGCATACGTAATTCTTGAGTTAGATGAACAGCTATAGAGCCCAGTACCAACAAATACAGTTCGAGAGGAATTGTATAAATAAAATATGGTCAACGCTAAGATTGCAAAACATCTTGAGACAAATATAAATCGGAAATAGCTTTTACAGGGATGCAAGGATCACCAAAGTTGGAAAAAATGTTGTATTTTCCAATTAATCCAGTTTTACCCTATCCTTCACCATGGCATGGTTTTGCATCTGTTGAACCCTCCATGGAAGCCAACGACCCAGATTGTCTCTTTCCTAGAATGAAGCATAGGGGTGGTTCCGTAATTTTTTGAGGA
Organism: Latrodectus hesperus; assembly: GCA_037975125.1. Lineage (NCBI taxonomy): Eukaryota > Metazoa > Arthropoda > Arachnida > Araneae > Theridiidae > Latrodectus > Latrodectus hesperus. The sequence goes on from CM075860.1 coordinate 58,527,305, forward strand.
CCCATGTAATATGGAATAAATTCTCTTATCATTTTGTAGGTTACTAGCACTGTCTATGTTAATGTTTTGACTGTCTTCTAAGGTGAAAAAATTGTTTCCATTTGGAGATTGTTTCTATTAAAATGATAACTCTTAGATTCGCCGTTGTCAAACTGTTCAATCATGGTTTCGGGAGCGTGAAAACTCATTTTCCTCCTGTCTATGCCCTTCTTATGTACTGAATTTAAAGAACATAGAGTTCCTATGATCTGTTTGGAAAAGAGAGTAGTATACCGTTATCTTCCTTCTCATTTTTCCGAGAAATATAGCAATTTCTGAATGAGGAATAATACAGCATCTCATGTACTACCGTGCTGAACTCGCAAATGTCTACTTCCAGGAAAAATTAGTAGTTTTAAGTGCCAAAGATTCTCCTATGCTATATTAAACATTAAACTCGTTCTTAAGTATGGATTTTTCACAATTTTTGAACAATCCCTGTTCATATATATATATATATATATATATATATATATATATATATATATATATATATATATATATATATATATATATATATATATATATATATATATATATATATATATATATATATATATATATATATATGTATATATACTGCATGTCGTATTACATATTAGAGCACACACGAGTGCAAATTTCTTGCTTATGACTTGATAGGAAATTGAGATTTACATAAATTCTTTAGAATTTTTTAACACATATAAGACAAACCATTTGAAGACCACTTTTATATTTAAAGAATGCAGTTTCTAAACTAAGAGCAAAGGGGACAAAACTAAATTTAAAAGAGGTCAGAGAATTATAGAAACATATTTTTTGCTGACAAAAACTAACCTTTGTTCAGATTAATTTACTTTATCATTTTTATAGTAATACAAAAAATGAATTACATTAACGTGAAGGTCAACATATATTTAAATATTTGTCAATCTTAATGTATCTTAAGTAATATAAACATCTTATAGTATCTTAAGTAATATAAACATTGTAAAAAATTATGCAAAAGTGAATATTTCGATATTTGAAGACCCAATTTTTAGTTATTGTTGTTATTTTCACTGTTTAACGTAAATAAGCAGAATGCCTTAATATATTTCAAATGATTATTGTTCAGAATAATTAAATATATATTCAAAATTATTTTTAAGAAAAGTTTTAAAGCTCAACAATTGCAAAAACTCTTCATAGGTACATTAAAACAAAGCAATGACTTTAATGAAATAAAAATTAAAAAAAAAGAATCACATAGCACATGCTTTGAAATTTTAATCAAATGAATTTAAAACTTTTTTCTTGATCTAACAATTCATTTTACTGATAAATAAAATTTATCTTAAGTACCTACACAAACGCATTGAATAATTCGTCTGATAATTCTAAAATTCCGTATTACAAAATGGAAACTTGGAGTTAAATTTATGAAAAAAAAAGGAATAAGAGAAAAGTGTTGCGAAGATAGCATGCTGTGCAAATCACAGAATGTAATTGATTAAGTTTAACTATCACAAGGAAATAAATAAATCCAGATTGAAGTTTCTGTTTTGACGAACGAAAAACAATGTTGTCTTTAGTTTTTTTATCCAAACTCAATGAATATTTCTTCACTATGTTTCTTTTCCTAATGCAGGATTGTGTAATAATACTTCCGTCCAATATATTATCTTTACAAACACTTAACTTCTTAGTTTAATAAATTCGACATACTCTTAGTTGTAGAAGCGTATGTCACATTTATTCATATTGATGAATTTTATTCTCATATAAACAAGAACTTTTAGTTTATGTCTTAAAGGAGAGTTTTCCCGAAGTCGTTTTGGCAAGGTAAACTGTAACCGTACTTGGTATATTTTGGCGAGGTTTCTTATTTTATACAAACCTAAAGAGGTTGTCTGAAAAGGGGCGTGGTGAATGACGTTACCTAGTAGGGCGGTTGTAATAATGTAATCAAATGAGGAAAACGCTAACAGAAATTTTATGAATCGAAAAGCAAATGAATGCAATAATATCTAAAATCGCTTTCTATAATAATACATGTATTCAATTTTTTCTCTTTAATAAAAGAAATTAAATATTTTTGAATCATAAATTGTTAATCACAGAATAATTGTAAAATTTATCTTTCTTTTAAATTGCATAAAATGTGTATGGAATAA